>CANTUV010000053.1:2210000-2212500 GCA_947685225.1 Garcia nutans | reverse complement strand
CAGGATTATTAACAGTGCCCTTTTTGGAGAATGTTAATAAATTCCAAAATCCATTTCGTCGTCCAGTTGCGACAACCGTGTTTTTGATTGGTACTGCAGTAGCCCTTTGGTTAGGTATTGGAGCAACATTACCTATTGATAAATCCCTAACTTTAGGTCTTTTTCAGTTTCCATTCAATTTGATTCAATTGTAAAATAAAATATCATGACGTGTATATCTAGGGAATAGTCGCTTCAAAGTGAATTCTCCCTAGATAACATCTATTCAAATTTTGATCTATTTCGCAAATATATGGATTGTGCTAAAGATTCAAAATTCACTTTCATCTTTAGAAACAAAGATGAAAATGAATAGAAATCCAATGGATTTATATTTTATTCTTTGGTAAATCAATTGCGAAATGTTTCTCTATTTCTAGAATACCCAATATATGTTTTACATCGTCTATGCGAAAATGTTCCATTTTCATAAGATCTTCTTGACTCTTATTCAAAAGGTCTGATAATGTATGTATATTGGACCTTTTGAGGCAATTATAGATCTTAGGAGTCAATTCTGATTGGTCAATAAAAATGTATTTTAATGCTATTTCTTTTTTATTTTTTCTTAATTTAGTCAATCTATCATGAAAAATAAAAAGGGGTAAAGTAATCTTGTGTTGATTTTTTTCTAAATGTAAGTTTTCTTCTTCTGCATGTAGAAAGGGAATAAATAAATCAATCAAATTACGGGAGGCTTCATGAAGTGCTTCTTTAGGAGTTAAACTTCCATTTGTCCATATTTCGAGAAAAAGTATCTCTTGTTTTTCATTCCCATTTCCATAAGAATGAACACTATGATTCACATTTCGAACAGGCATGAATACAGCATCTATAGGATAACTTCCGTTTTGAAAGTTATTTGTCGGTTTTATACGATAGCCGCGATTCCTCTCGATTTGTAATCCAATACAAAAATCAATCGGTTCTGTTAGGCTAGCGATATGCTGTGTATTATCAATGATTTCCACAAAAGGCGGTAAGATGATGTCTTGGGCAGTTACATATCCAGGACCCTTGACACAAATAGACGCGTCGCAAGTTCCATACAAATTGCTTCTCAATACAATATCTTTCAAATTCATTAAAATTTCATGTATTGATTCTTGAATACCTGCTATAGTAGAAAATTCGTGTGGTATTTTCTCAGATTTTGCGCGTGTAATACATGTTCCTTCTATTTCTCCAAGCAAAGCTCTTCGCATCGCAATGCCCATTGTGTCGGCTTGGCCTTTCATAAGTGGAGATAGAATAAAGCGTCCATAATAAAGACGTTTATTGTCGGTTCTTGATTCAACACATTTCCACTGCAGTGTCCGAGTCGATATTGTTACTTTCTCTCGAACCATAATAATATTGTGAAATCATTGAATTATTTATTTCTCTTGAAATCTCTTCAATATTTTTATTATTTATTTTTACACACGCCTTTTTTTAGGGGGCCTGCAGCCATTATGTGGCATAGGGGTTACATCCCGGACGAAACTTAATAATATACCACTTCTGCGAATAGCTCTTAATGCCGCATCTCGTCCAAGACCAGGGCCCTTTATCATGACTTCTGCTCGTTGCATACCTTGATCCACTACTGTCCGAATAGCATTGCCCGCTGCAGTTTGAGCAGCAAATGGCGTTCCTCTTCTTGTGCCCCTGAATCCACAAGTGCCGGCAGAGGACCAAGAAATCACTCGACCCCGTACATCTGTAACGGTCACAATAGTATTGTTGAAACTTGCTTGAACATGAATAACTCCTTTTGGTATTTTACGTGCATTCTTGCGTGAGCCAATACGTCCATTCATGCGTGAACCCATTTTTGGTAAAGGTTTTGTCATATTTTATCATCTCATAAATATAAGTCAGAGGTCTATGGATATATCCATTTCATGTCAAAACAGATCCTTTCTTTTTATTTCTTTTTATTTGTACTTCGGATCCTTTCTTTAGAGCAGTTCCACTTACAAAGATTATCCTTGTCTTTGTTTATGTCTCGGGTTGAAGCAAATTACTATAATTCGTCCCCGTCTACGTATCAGTCGACATTTTTCACAAATTTTACGAACAGAAGCTCTTATTTTCATATTTGCCTGCCATCCTTGAATATACATACTTTTTTGAAGTTTGAATAAAATAAGTTTCTTTAAATTTTGAAATATTGAATTGTATCTTGAAAGGAATTTGAAAGTTGAAAAAAAAAAAAAGCTGCCTAATCGTTCAAATTCTTGTTACGGAGTCTATATCTATAAAATAGACGCCCCTCTGGTCGTGAATTAAATTATAAATATTTACTTCCATTTTGGCACGGAGTATACATATACTACGCTGGATCTTTTCTGAAACATAACCTAAAAGCAGATCTTCATTAGCTAAATGAACTTGGAAATAATATTGAAAAAGGGATTCAGCAATTAAACTTTCCCGAATCCATTTTTGTTCTTTCTAAAATCCCCTTGAAGTATTA
>CANTUV010000053.1:1800000-2207500 GCA_947685225.1 Garcia nutans | reverse complement strand
AATCGCATTAACTAGAAAACAATCATCAAGGAAAGCAGGATATTTAGTTGTTTTAGTTAAACTGAACTCCACTTTTTTTCTCCGACTTTCAAAGTGAGTTTTTCTCCACAAACATCAATCATAGCTCCGGCTGTAGCTAAAAATGGTCTACCTAGAATAAGTGGGATTTCTATATCTTTGTCCATTTCTAAAATCACAAAGTCTACTGGAATATAGATTTTATCCACTTTTACTAGAACGTCCTCTACTATTCTCACCGGATACTTTATTGAACAATCCACCAACTAAAGAGACATCCATGTTGGTTGAAGTTGAGTAAAATCAAGTTTCTTGCAAATAGAACTAGACATTAGACTGACACTGGCACTTAGATCACATAAAGCTTTATGAAAATCTATTTCACCAATAGTACAAGGAGTAGAAAAACTCGTTGGATCTTTTAATTTTGAAGGAAGTTTATTTTGAATCGCTGCACTGCATTTTTTTTGTAAGTACAATTTTTGTATTTTCTTCTAGCTTCATTTTATTAGATAGCAACTCCTTAAGGAACTTCACATAAGTGGGTATCTACATTAGTGCTTCTGCAAAAGGAGTATTTATGTGAATTTGTTTAAATACTTCTAAAAAATTTTCATATTACTTGTCTAATTTTTGCTTTTTTAATCTTTGAGGAAAAGATATTTAGGGCACATATGGTTTTACAATTTCTTTCGGTGCCTCTTTTTCTTTAACTTCTTCTTTTTCTTTCTCCTTTACCAATTTTGGAGTTTGGATTGGTTGAGGATCTTCAAGTTGCAAACCACTTCTTAAGGTCACGGCTTTGCAATGCTCTCTTGGATTGATTTTTGTTTGACTAGGAAGAGCTCCTTGATTCTGATTGTTTTTAGAACTTGCAATTTGACCTATTTGTATCTCAAGATTCCTATTCTGAGTTGAGAGAAATTCAATCTGTTGCTCAAGCTTTTCAATTTTATCAAATCTCTCTAATGTTGCTCCAATGAATTTTTCCAATGCAGATTCATATGAAAGCTTTTCTAGAGGATGAAAACCTTGATTTTGATTTTTCATGTGTGGAGGTTGATAAGGTGCTTTTTGATTGTTTTGATTTCCCCATGACAGGTTAGGGTGATTTCACCATGTTGGGTTGTATGTGCTTCCTTGAGGAAAATTCAGATCTCTATTTTGATTGCCCAAAAACTGGACTTGCTCCATAACTCTGTAATCTAATACATCATGGCTTCCTCCACATCCTACACATGCAGAAAATAGGTTAACATGTTCCAATTTCTTGGCTATTGTGTCTACCATAGCCGCAAGTAAAGAAAAATTATCAATTTCATGTAAACCTGCAACTATTTTATAAATATTACGTTCTGTAGTCCAATGGTGGTTATTTACTGCCATTTCTTCAATTAAATAAGTTACTTCAGAAGGAGCTTTGTTCATAATTGCACTACCAGCTGCTACATCTATTGTGCCTTTGATATTTGGATGAAGACCATTATAAAAAGTTTGAATCAAAAGCCATTCAGGGACTCCATGGTGAGGACATTTTCTTTGCAAATTTTTGAACCATTCCCAAGCTTCATATAAACTTTCTCCATCTTGTTGAACAAAGGTTGTGATATCATTCCTCAATTTAGCCATTTTCGCAGGTGGGAAATATTTTGCTAAGAAAGTAGAGGCTAATTGATCCCATATAGTAAATGTACCAGGTGTTTTCGAAGTGAGCCAATCCTTTGCTCGATCCTTAAGAGACTGGAAAATTTTGCAAACAAATTGCATCATCCGACACTCCATTGATTTTGAAAGTGCCACACATTTCTAAAAAAATAGAGATGTGAGCATATGCATCTTCATGTGGAAAACCATGGAAAATTGATTGCTGGCTTAAGATCAAAAGTGTTGGCTTGTACTGGTGGTTTGACTATGCTAGGTCTTAGTTGAGCTGAAGGCATAGCATATTGCTTTAAGGTCATATTCTGTAGATCTCCCATGGTTGATTCTTTGTCAGATAAATACATAGAATTATCTATTTTATGAGTTTTTGCTAAAGTTCCTTCCACCTTTTGCTTTTCTTTTCTTTCTCTACTCTTCTTTCTATAAAACCGTTCAATTTTTGGATTATATGGCTCGAGTTTTGAATTTGGATTTCTTCGCATATAAACCAAAATTAAAGAAACAATGCATAAAAGTAAAAATTCTAACCAATAATAGTTTAATATTGTTAATATTAGAATGGTTGCCCCCCCCCCCCCCCCCCCCCCCCGGCAACGGCGCCAAAAACTTGTTAGGTCCCAGCCTAGCTATCTGCAAGTGCACATATCATTAACGAGTAATATAATGATAAGTAGAATATCGTTCCCACGAAGAGGATAATTCTAAATACCAAACAATTAAACTAATTATTATTTGGATAAATAAATTTGATAAAACTTGAATAAAATTCGAATAATTTAAGACTTAGGGTTTAGTCACATTTATTGATTTATCATAGTTTTTCTATAGTATCGATTTAATTTAATATTCCTTTATTATCAGTTGGATTCTCTTAAATCAAGCTAAAATAAGTATCAATACTTTAGTCTCTCTTAAGTACTAAAATAAGTATCAATTTAATCCTTACATCTACTCTCGGGATCATAAGTAATTAAACCGATTCCTTAGGTTTTGTGAGAATCTTGAATCAACCTCTTAAGTTTAATCCTTATCTCTAAGTGAAAACTACTTGAGATTGCTATCTCCTTGAACTAATATTTTCCTTCCACTCTCTCTATCACATAATATCTCAATTCAATTAACTATTGGCCAGATAATTAAAGCATTAAGATTAAATATAAAAAAAATTAAAGGATAAACTAAATTAAAACAAATAAGCATTTATAATTCTATAATAAACTCAATATAAGGGACAAACCCTAGACATGATTAGTTCTTCATTATTGAAATAAAATATTGCAAATATTAAAAATGGTAATTAAAAATATAACTTAAAGAACAAGAAATATGAAACTATATTTCTTTGAAGAAGAACTTGACTTGGATCTTGAATTTCTCCTTGAACCAGACTTTCACTCTTCTTTTCTAGGAAATTATAAATTAAATTTATTTCTTGGATGAATCTAATCTAATTCTTGTCTCTCTTGATCTCGGGATGAATGAAGTGTGTCTATATAAAGTGCTTAGAAACTTCTTGAATGGAGAAATACTGGAAAAAGTTAGAGTACAACTTGGTTGGTTCTTCATTTTCCAAAATTTCTGCTCAAAGTTATGAAACTCTGCTCCACAGGCGTGGCATATGAGTGCCATGGTTGTGGCCTGAGTTGGAATGGATTGTTTTGAGTAACTTTCCAGCTATAAATGGTCAGTAAGGTAGGCCACGGGCATGGGGTGTGCATGCCATGGGCATGGCTTTTGAACTGAAGCTGGAAATATTGACTTTTCTTCTTTTAGACAGTAGGAAGTCCAATCCTATAGGTGTGGCCTTGGATAGCCACAACTGTGGGTTCCATTTTGCTTTTGGATGTCATTTTCTTCTTCATGACATATTAATTTTGAAGTCCATGGGCGTGGCCTTAAAGAGACACGGGCGTGGCTTTTGCATTTTCTTCATATTTGCTGTCTTTTCCTCAAAATTCTTGTTTATTGTCCTTTTCATGCTAAATTTTAGAATTCTAACTCAAATGATCAAAATCCATCAAATTCAATTGGAAAACAATTAAAATCTTGGTTAGAATTATATAAAATATTGATCAAAATGTCACTCTTACAGTAGCAAAAGAACCATTACCAACTGTACTCATTCTCAGACTCAACTACTGCCCAACACATAGGGAACATATGATTGTTCCCTTCCTTGCCACATGCCAACAATAGAGCACGACCCATCATGATCTTTAGAAAACAATTGTCAAATCCAATTATCGGCCTACACCCCTTTAAGAAACCAATATTCAATGCACTAATACCCACAAAGAATCTCTTGAAGAACATCTTGCTAGCTCAATATTTGTGTTCAAATAAAATTCATAAGTCCAATCGGGGTTAACCTTCATCAATTCAAGCTCGTATGATTTCAACTTCTTGTAGTGATTTTTGATTGACCCTTTTAGCATATCCAAAGCTTTCCATCTTGCAAGATAACATGTGGTTTTAGACCACCAATGTTATGATTTTCCATCAGTTAAGCCTAAAGACCAAAATAATATTGACGTGAGTCAAATATTTGCAACGTAAATTAATTTAGCTTCTGCCAAAATGCCCATTTCATATGGTGGGCATCATGCACAATAGATGAGCATCAAAAAGCGATGACAAATTGGCTAAATAAATATGATGGTCATCATAAAATGCAACCAAATGTTAAGATTATCAAATCAAATTAAATTGTAACTACAAATACAAATTTAACTGGCTTTAACTACAACTATTACATCCTTTCAACTTCTCATTTCAAGCAAAAACTTCTGGTTGGGCGAGCATCTTTTATTTGATTTCCTTGTGTGCTTTTACTATTTCTGGCTGCTGAAGAGCTTGCTTCGTCAGAAGCTCTATAATACTTCACCCTCTTCTCATAAGGCATCTACAAAAATAACAAGTTCTAATAGTCATTCCTTATTACCACAATCAGATGTTATTTAAGATTCAAATGGCATGCTCGCATGTAAATATTTCATGTTCCAGATGAGAAGCAAACCCCATAAGCTTGTCCAGTTTGCCTCACTTCCTTTTCATGTGCTTTCATTTGAGCGTTATCATAATTGATTCGATTGAGCACAAATCATCTACTTATATTCAGTGTATTTTGCACTTTACATTTATTGGTTGTGGTTCTTTCCGAGGCGTTTTCTATGCAAAAAAACATGTATGATGAGGATTCTCTATAATACACTAAATAGGGACTAGCAAATATATAATGGCATACAAACAAAGGATTTTCTTACTTGGACATTATTACGGCTTTGGACCGGTGTAGGGACAGTCAAAACCCCTTTTATAGCACATGTTCTTTTGTTATGCCTCGTTTAATGGCATAAAGAACACTTCATATCTACACTTTTTTGGCTCAGTTTTTTAGGATTTTCTAGCTCTTCCTCAGCAGATCTTCTCTTCTTCTTCCAAGGCCTACTGTCCATCTTCTTGTAAGGAGGTGGTATCACCGGTAGACCCCTCACTTGTTGGGTCTATTGATAGGTTATATTCCTTGCTCATATGTCGGGTTCTATTCCTTGCTCATGTCTTTAGATAAGATGTAGTTGAATCATAATCATCAACAAAATCAGCAACATCCCTCTTTTGAAAATTGATGCATGCACAAGCATGTGTGCAAGGAATCCCAACTAAAACCCATTCCTGACAGCTGTAATTCTTTTTCTCTAAATCAACTGTATACCGATCCTCATACCATGAGACTTAGAATTTATCTCCTACTGCAGGTTTGACTATACAATATTGTGTACTTAAACAATTTTTTTCAATCTTCTCTCTTATCCTAAGACAGATTTTATCCGAACATGCCATTGTTAATTTAGTGTGCCTTCTCTCCATAAGTGATGTCCTAATATCATCAAGCAATTTAATAGCATCCATTGAAAGTTTTTGAAACATTGTTATAGGCCATGTCACTTTTAGGTGAGCATTGAATGCAAGACTTACAAAATGCTCTGTGATTTAGCTTTATGAAGTCTTCATGTGCATTAGCATTTTCAAATTTCATTTCAATCAAGATAGCATTCATCCTTGCCTCATATGTGCTTTTCATGGCTCTCCAAAATAATTTCTTCAACTTTTTATTGGCGTGTTTCTTTTTCCAACTAGCATATATGTGCCTTGCACAATTCCTCTATTTCGTTTGTGGTGCCAATTGATCGACAACCTTCTAAATCCCTACATATAGAAATGTGTAATAAAAGTGATTTATTAATTAAATAATCTATTTTATTTCCTTGTGAAGAAAGAATAACTACATATATTTACATTTTGTTGGTTACTCGTGAGAGTCCACCCAAGACCATCACCAATCCCCATGAAATTAAATATGTAGCAACCATTGCCAATTGTACTCATTCTCAAACTCAACTACTACCCAACATATAGGGAACATCTGATTGTTCCCGTCCTTACCACATGTTGACAATAGCGCACCACCCATCACGATCTTCAGAAAACAATCGTCAAATCTAATTATGGGCCTACACCCCTTCAAGAAACCACTATTCAATGCACTAATAACCACAAAGAATTTCTTGAAGAGCACCTTACCAACTCAATATTTGTGTTCAAATAAAACTCATAAGTCCCATTGGACTCAACCCTCATCAATTCAAGCTTGTATGATTTCAACTTCATGTAGTGATTTTCGAGTGATCCTCTTAGCATATCCAAAGCTTTCCATCTTGCACGATAACATTTGGTTTTGCTTACACTCAAACAACACTTGTCTTTGACCTCATTCAGTACCTGAACTTGTATAAGTACTCCTTAGCTAACCATTTTGCAGTTGTTTGTCTATTAGTCACTTTCCTAAAGAAGTTGTGTGTATTTTTTAAAGTCTTTATTGCAGTTTGTAACTCCTTGCATTTTGCTCGCATATAACCTCCAAGTACATCCATCTTCACAAACCGCTTCAACTAATGATTTGTATAACCTATTAAACTTTATGTTGTAGCCATTCACAATTGGCCATTTTTGCATAACATCCTTACTTTGATGACCATCATCAAAGGTCATACCGGTCACAAATTGCAATTGTTGATTATCACATTTTGCATCATAGTCAGTGTCCACCCTTTTCTTCTTTCTCCTCTTGCCTGTAGCTTCATCCAAATTTGACCCACTACTAGCTATCGATCTCCCATCATCATCAGAATCATGATATTCACTTTTAAAACTTTCATCACCCTCATCTCTACCTTTAAAGTATGGATTCTCCTTTGTTGTACTAGCGAAAGAAGCAGAGTAACCCCTAGTCATGTATCACAATGCTCATCTCGTTCAATTATTCCTTTCTTATAATTCTTAGTACAATTCTAAGCATTTACGCAGTCCTCATCATCTGTGAAGAAATCACCTTTCAATAGTCTGTCATCGGTATTGCTTCCACCTATGGGAAAGTAATCAGAATCATCATTGTCACTTTGATTTTCATGAAAAGCCTGTGATTGATGAATCTCTACTTCTGCAAAAGCTCCACTTTCTCCTCCCTCATGACTACTACCTCTAATATCTCACTCATTATCATCCACAACCTCCTCAATCACATTTTCTTCAACATATATGTTAATTGCCCCATTACAAATGAATTTAAACATCTCCAACACTTCTTAATCTAATTTTATCTCACGAATACCATCGTATGAGTTCAAAACTTTAATTTTATAGAACATCCGTACAACATTGTAACTTATTCTCTTAACATCATTACACAACTCAAAAAAACTAATTGGGTCAATATCACAATTACTAATTTCCTCAGTAATTCCTCCCACATATGTAAAATTCGACCTAACCCATTTCAATTTACCATCACAATGATATTTTATGTTAAAATGGGTTCCCATTATGAAAAAGCTAACGAAACCACTTACAATACACATGAAGGCAACCAAAACACGTACAAGGCATAAATAAGTGGACCACTTACTCCTCTTTGTGATTCTTTATCCTTATGTTTCTTTTTTCCTCTCGTCTTTTTCAACTCTAGGGTTAAGGGAAAGAACTTTATTTTTTTTCTAATCAGTCGGAACCATTGATATTGTGTTTAAGTTTAAGTTTTTTATGATTGATGGGCGTCAAAATCAGAGGATCAATTCTAAAGCATGTCGTTTGTGTTGTGATATTTTTAAAAAATTTCCTTATGTTAACGGGCGTTAAAATTTTTTAATGCACGTTAATGATTATTTCGAAATAAAAAAATAAAGATAAGCTAAGACGTAGCACAAGCCCCGGTCAAAAGATAAATTTGAAAAAAAAAAAGATTACGTACCAATTTGTCAAAAAAATGTTCATGATAAAATTGAAAATCGGTGTAAAGTTTAAGCATTTTTCAAAAAATAATCTTATATTTTATATATTTTACAATTATACTTGATATATATTTTTCTTATTATTTATTTAATGATATTAATTCCGCAACAATTTACAGTAGGGAATTTGCTTGTTTCAACTAATTTTGAAGGTTGGAACATAAGTTTTTTTAGATAGGTTTTCTCTCTCTCTCTCTCTCTTCAATTTCTCTCTTTAGTTTCTTTGCTATGGTTTCGTTCTTGTTATTATGAAACAGGTTATTTGCATGTTTTTCTTTTTTTTTCGGAAATAATCAACCCTAGGTCAAATTGATTCGCCGTTTTTTGGATTCTCATTTAACATGAAGATTGTTTTGTGGCTTTAGATCTGGATTCTTACATATCTTGGGAAAAGATGATTTTTCTACTCTCCCATGAGCTTCCTACTAAAATCGCAAATTTGGTTCAAGCTTCTTTTCCTCTCTAAGGAGTTTGGATGAAAATCAGCCCCCTTTGCTTTTCGTTGTTCTTGGATGAGGTAGTTGATGGAGCTTGTGTTGGCTTCATTCAATCTCATCTCCAACCCCTTTTTAAGACATCCACTCATATTTTTCCCTTATCGGCTTTAAAATATGAGGATGCTATGGGTAACAAACCTATGTTCATACGAATCTTATTTCTTACTGTGGTTTATGATTTTAGCAATGTTTGTTTCTGCTATTTCTTTTGTTTGTGGTCTTGTTTATGTCTTGCTATGACCATAGTTGCAGGGGATGTTTTGCCAGAGCTTATAAATTTGTTTGTGGTTTGCAACTCTTATATTTTTTAGTACTTTATTCTAAGTCTTCATTTGATCTCTCACACCCAGATAAAGCAAGTATTGTACTTTGAGTTTATTTTTAATGCATCTTTATTTTTTGATAAAAGAAATAGGTTTTTTTTTACGGAGTTAGAACATAGTCAATGATGTAAAATTTTGAAAACAAATTACAAATTTATAAAAAATTATTATTGAAATTTTAAGTTACTGATTTATAATTAAATAAAGTAATAAAACTTTTTAGTAGATTAAATTAAAAATTAAAAATTCAAATTAAAAAAATAGATGAAATTCATATTAAGATTATTATTTTTCTTATTTCACAAAAAAAAAAAGAGAAAAATGTGAAGGTCATTATATTATGTACGTTTAAAAAAATCAAATACTACGACTATAATTAAAAAAAAAAGTTTAACCTGTAAGATTCTGCTTTAGTGGGAAAATAAGATGAGAAAATTAGTTTGAAAATTTTAATTAAGCAATTAACGCAAATTTACGTAAAACCCAATAAAAAGCTCAAAAACTTAACATGAGACCCATTTAAAGCCCAACTCACTCAAGGCAGCCATAGTTAGGGTTTTAAGGAACATATCTCCTCCAGTATCATCTTCAATCAAAGCCATGAAACCAGAATCAAAGCAAAACCAGCCTCCAATCTCAACATCAAAAACTGACACATCAAGTGATTTCTCATTCAGAATAACCAAAATCGCAGTCTCACAGATCTGCCAATCAGTGGGTTTCAAATCATCACAAATCTCAGCCCTCGAAACTCTATCTCACATAGTCACTCTTTATCTGAAAACCCTAGCGAAAACCGCCGCATCATATTCCAATGCAGCCAACCGCACTCAATCGAACATTTTTGATATCATCAACGCACTTCATGACCTCTTCTCTATGCTACAAGGCTTCGCAGGAGCTTCTACTCTTCACAGTAGGAACAATCTCTTAGAGTCAAGCGCAGTGAAAGATCTTTGTGATTTTGTAAATTCCAGAGAAGAAATACCGTTTGCACAGCCAATTCCTAAAGCGGATTCAATTCCAATTACAATGCATGTAAAGCCAAATTTGGAATTGAATTTGAAATGGAAAGGAGTGCGTATTCCCAAATGGTTGCCGGAGTTTCCAGAGGAAAGAACATACAAGAAGGAGAATAAAAAGAGAAGAAAGATAGATTTGGAGTTGTGGGAGAATTCCGAATTGGTGAGAAGGTATCGTCGAATTTGGAATGGATTTGAAAAGAAAATGAAAATTGGAGCTTGTGGTGATTTGGTGATGGAGAGAGAGAGGGTCAGGTTTAAAATTGAGGAACAATAGCTTTTTATTACTATTAAAAACTTTTTTAAAAAAAATAAAAATGTCTATTTCTAAAAAGCTTATATATGGATTACAAAATAAGCTCCTCAGTTGAAATGAAAAGGTTATCTTATTTTTATTACATATAGAGTTTTAATTTTTTTTTTAATCTTAATCAGTTTAAGATGAAATTATTCCATTTATTGTCTGTTTTGATTCGCTTATTGCCCATCCAACTAGCAACAGTAAGTGATTATATTTTCAACCATTATTTTTTAAAATTTATTAGTCCAAAAGTCAATTTTTTTATTTAAAAAATTAGAATTTATACATTTCATAATAAAAAATATATTATTAAAGTTTAAAATAATTATACTTATAAATATAAATTAAAATGTGATTGTTTTTGTTAATATATTTTGTGTATAATTCAAATTATTAATTGATTACCATTAATTTTTTAAAAATCAATGTATTTAAAAATTTACTTTCTCAGTATTATGGTTATTTTAATTTTACTGTTTTTTTCATCTACACAATGGGTTAAATCTAAATAAGATGGAATACTATTCTTCAGCCGAAGGACTAAACTGGCCTTTGAACTTGTATTCCCAACTCAAAATAGACCTCTAACTTGTAAATTTCACTAATTGGACCACCCCCACTTCCTCCCTTAACAAATAAAATTGAACTATATGTGGACACCGAAATCTATGAGGTTCCATGGTATATGCTCATCAATAAAAAACAAAAATCTAGAAATTTCTGAGACCCAAATGGTGAAACCCATAAATTGATTTTGACAATAGTTTAATGGGAAGAAATGTTTAGCTTCAAAAGGATGGATTTTTAATTGTAAAACACCTAACAGGTTACACCCTCTTCCTTGTTTAAAAACCTTACTTGCTCTAATTGTTATGGATAGAACTAGAACCGGAATTTTCATTAATGAAGTCGTTTTATCTAAATTTTAATTCAATACCCAATTTCATGTTGTTGGTTACTGATTTTTGCTATTATTACTGTTGCTACAGTTGTTGATCCATTATTATTTTTGGAACTTTTAGAGGATTATATTAGATGAAATATTATTTGCCCATTCAAATAGAATTTCAACATTGCGATTTATTTCTTCCAAGTCTAGATTAGATTTTGGGTCCATTAGGTTTGATTTATTAGTTAAGGGTTCAATTGGTAAAATTTAGAAGTCAACAAGAGTCCAATTGAGCTTCAATACAAGTTCGAATATTGATAAACGCTTTTGGCCAAAATAGTGAAGGTTGCAAGCAAATTGGTAGAATCATACACTTTGAGAATCACCGCAAACACCGTTTTTTCAATTCCACCATCTAAAAAATTTGGCAAGTGCAATGCGCATAAGGTAATGTTGGTAGGAGTTTGTAGCCGCAATCCGACTATAATCTGCTATAAAACATTGTAATGATATATGGCAATAGTATATACTAGAGTTCATTCACATGCAAGAGTTACTTTGTTCTACAAAAATATCAGGAAATTGTAGTTTGTTGCGACACACATTGATATGACAATTAATTCAATATTTTATCTGATAACTCACAGAAGCACAGATAATATATATTTTGCCTTTGGAGAAAGCATTCACTTTCCACAATTGAAGCCTTTGCAGACAGAGAGGACTATGATGAGAATTAAAGTAATCAGTATTGCCAGAACAATCATTTTGATCTTCATATTTTGCAGCCACATTTTCCTCCTAATCTTTGTCCCTGAGCTTCGAAAATCTTGTGCCTGCAAAATACCAATTGCCCACATTGTTCTATCATGAATCCATTTCCATTTTTAAAACAAATAAAAAAAACAGATGACCCCAAAACCGACTGCTCTATAACAACATCATACAGCTATGCACATACAAATGAGATTCACTGACCTGTTGATGCAAGTTCTCTGTCTTGTCCACCAAAAGTTCAATTTTTTCTCCTCTATCTAAAACCTACATTATTACAGAAAATCAACTTCAGTTAGGTTCATCCCCAAGAATGTCCTCCAAAGAAGAAATGTCAACTGAACTCAAGTAAAGCAAACCACGGTAAGCCAACCAAATCCTATACGTATTGTTGCCCAAATACTTGTGATGAAAATTAAAGCATATGATGAAATTTATCAAATCTTAATAATAACAACAGTACAACATGATGAATCACTGATCTGTTCATCAAATATCAGAAATGCAAAATGATGAATGATGCCGAGGCAAAATATCCTGATGCCCATAGAACAAATTTAGACGAATATGCAACCTCAACACCCTCAAAAATAAAAGAGAAGGAGAAACAAAATATCAAAGCATTTAGAAGTAAAATAATAAAAATCAACTAAAGGAATAGAAGTTTTCTATTTGCTGAAGTACAGTTACAGAAACATCAAGACACCAGCACAAATATTTCGCTTTAGTAGACTAATATAGTAAACACTAGGCATTATTTTAACAAAAGATCAGCCAAATGCAGCCTAGTCTCTCTTCACAAAGAATATTGCACATGAATTATGATTATGTGAAAGTGAAAATTGGCATCAAAAAGCAAGATAAGTACAAGCCATTATTAAGAACACTGCAAAGCCTATAAATTACGTCTTGAGGGAAATCTCAGTAAGAACACTGAAACCACATTACATGAACCAAAGAAGGGGGGCCAAGTATGATACAAAGAGAAAGTTGCAATGTATCATGATAAATAATTTCACCAGAATAAATAAAATAAAATAGTCAGAAGAAATTAAATCATTGAATTGTTTGTCAAATGCATAAACAAAGTTTCCCTACCTTTTCAATATTCTCCATCATCACCCCTTTAACTTCTGAAACCTGAGCTTTAACCTTTGAAAGCTTGCTAATCTCTTCAGGGTGATCAGTACAGTACAGCATATGTTCCTTTAGTTTTGGCCTGCAAATGAGTAAAAAATAGCTAATGAGCTAAATGAATTGGAAAAAACAAATTTCAGCTCATTTCCAACAGTCTTGATAAGAGTAGAATACCCAAACTCCTTGTCAAGGCTGTTGGCAGGAGCAGTGGCAGCTTTTCCACTGCCATATTTTGTCATGAAATCTTCCTTAATACGCTCCAGAAAAGCCATTGGTATTTGTCTTCCTGCCGATTCATCTGCAACTACACAGTATGCTGCAGCATTGAACAATTAGTCAATCTATTATCAGAAGAAGATAGAACATAATTTATAAACTAAGTGATAGAAGGGTTTGTATAGTAAAACATGGAAGGTAATTTAACAAAAACTGCAAGAGAATTCTGTTAATGAATATTAATCATAACTCAATTCAAGGGGACAGAAAACTCAAACTTCTTAATTTACCAATTACAAACCAAATACGTCAAAGGAAGGAATTTCAGTCTAAAAATACTTCCCACACTTCATTGTGCAGTTAAAATGTTATTCTTGCCACCTCTAAAATGTTATTCTTGCCACCTCTTATTCCATACTGCCAGTCATATTGGGAAGCCAGAACATCAATCTTTCCAAATCAAATTCATTTGCAAAGCCTTCAACTTATGCCTAGACCAGAAATTACTCAACTATTCGACCAATGTTTCAATATTCACATACCCCAAAATCACTCAATTTTCTCTGGATTTAGTTCAATCTACAATTTTCTCACATAAAAGTTTTATGCACTCACGATAAACAAATTAGGGTTACTATTACCATACTCATCTATTTAGAATAATTAACTAGAGAATATTAATACTGTAACTTTCGAAAGCTAAAAGAAGAAATCCTTAATAGCTCCAGCATTGCATAACATGCAAACTTGCATCCAAAGAGCAAACAAGAAGATAAGTAGAAACCCAACAGACCATCCAATCACACCAGCAACGCTTCTATCTCTTGAGAAACATAATGAAAAATTCAGAGGCAGCCATTGATCATAATCTAGAATGATGATCCAAAGGAAACACATAAAAGAAAATGAAATATCCAAAATACAACAGCAAACAGTAAAGGCAGGCATGGGATTCAATCTTGGCAGTGCACACAATTCTTTCAGTTCATGCTTCGTGCCAGAAGATTCTTAAACATTCTTAGCTGCATCCATGTTCTTCTCAACATTAAATCACAAAACCCTAAGCGTATAACAAAAACTACAGCTGCAGCTCATAAACTTGCAAATCAAGTCCAAAAACCGAAAGCAAATGATAATGCAAACAAAAAAAAAAGCTAACAATTTTTCTTTCTTCTCTTTCAAACTTGGGACAAATTTTGAAATACAATAAAGAGGATTCCCTCAGAAAATCTTTCACCGAACATTCAGACATTTTTTCTTACTCCGCCAAGCTTTAGCATTTAACTAAAACGATGCTACTATGTAATAGGATGAAATTAAAGTAGAAAATAATGAAAGGAAAAAGTTGACCTAATCAAATTTTTTATTTTCTCAAGAACCAAACAGAAGAAACTTACTATAGCCATTGTCGACGAGGCAATTGAAGGTATGAGCATCGCAATTGTATGTAAACTTGTTGTTGGTGGCAGGGAGTTTCTGAAGGCATTGAAAAGCTATGGAATTGAAATTACCACTGAATTCAGTGTATTCAGCAAGAATCACAGTTCCACGAGAAACAAATGCGTAGATCAACGATTTCTGGCTCATTTTCACTCAATTTAAGGATTCGGGGAGAGCGATCTGAGAATTCTCAACAGAAATTCTCTCTTTTTCTCTTCCCTATGGTTGCTTTTTCCACACATAGTCAGAGAGAGAAAGAGAGGTTTAAATGAGGATTTGAAGTATAGAGAGAGAGAGAGAGAGAGAGAGGAAGGGCTTAATGATGAGATTATATTCGGTAAAGAGAGGAAAATCAGTTTTAAATGTCCGTAATTATTAATTAATTAATTAAATTATACGGAAATTATATTCTTCGGCCCTTCTCATTTATGCTTCGTCATTTTTTAACTTGCATAATAATTAAATCTCCTTATCTACATCTAATAAACATTTTTTTAATTTATTTTAAGGCAAAAATAAAAAAATACTAATTTTATATTTTTTTAAATCAATCATAAACTATTTTTTTTTTATAAAATCATACATAATTTTAACTTTTCTTTTTCGATCTATTTATTTACCGATTAAGATTGAGAGTGAGTGAAGCAATAGGATAGGATATTGATGTGTTAGTTAAAATTTTATTTTTTTTATTTGATTTAATTTATTAATAGTGTTATTTTTTCGACAAAAAAAGTGACGTCCATTATTATTATTTTGAAATATTAGGATAGATTATCGCTAATAAGTCACAATAAGTGTCATTAATACACCAAAAGTTTCTTTTTATGGCACCTCTGCGATGACTATTGAGTCTTTAATTATATCATATTATTCTTGAGCCATGTCCCATATTTGACAATCCCCTTTCCTTCTTCTATTACAAAAAAAAAAAAAAAAACCACTAACTATTTCAAGAAAAGCCATCAACTTTACCAGAAAATCTCTCTTTCTTTTCTTGAAAATCTTCCATGGTAAAGTGTGGATTGTTTGATCTAGAAAAGAATTTTGCTTTTTATGGCGCGTACCATCATAACCCAATTAATGTAGTGATTCACATGACGTTTGTTTTGCCAATCTTTTTTACTCTTCTTCTCACTCTTTACTTTACTCCTCTATTCAAGCTCGAGTTCTCTCTGTTTGATAGCCATATTGTTTTATCTTTCAATTTTGGGTTCTTTATTTGCTTTGACATATGCTTTGTTTTATATCGTGAAAGTTGGCTCCTTGGTTGCTCTGCTTTACATATTTTGTTGGATGGCTAGTAGTTTTTTGGCTGGTTGGCTTGGGTTTTCTACTGCTTGGATGGTAAATTTTGTGGTTATATTATTTTTCTTGATTAATTTGATATGGATCACCTTTATTGTATGCTTTTTCGAAGTATTCTTCGGATGCTAACCGTCTATGCACTTGTAAATCTGGAAATTAAATCTGCTTGTGATTTTTTTTTAATCATATTTCATAGTTGGTTGATGCTATTGATAGCTTAGAAAAATTGGAAATGAGTCAATTACTCATCTCATAGATTTATCAAAATAACGCAATTAGGCTTTAAATCGACGACCATAACTACGAATTTCGTACTAACAATAAATTTTAAAATAATAATAACGGACACCACTTTTTTTGTCGAAAAAATAACACCCATTAATAAATAAATAAAATAAAATAATAAATTTGAATACATACGTTAGCATCCTGTCCGATTGTTTTACTCTCATCCGTTGAAAAAATAGATCTAAAAAGAAAAGTTAAGTTTATGTATACTTTCGTCAAAACGTAAAATATAGATTATGATTTATTTGAAAAAAAAAAAGTAAAGTTTAAGTTTTTTTTTAATATATTTTGGCCTTATTTTAATTATTAGATGAATGTTCAATTTAGTCCTTATACTACAGCGAGTGGATTACTTTAGTCCTTAAATATTTTTTTAATTAAATTAAAATTTTTCTTTTAAAATTGACTCAAATCAATCTTTTTTTTTTAACAGAATCATTCGAAAAATTTAACGATTGTTGACGTTATAGCTTATGAGAGTCTAATATGGACTTTAGACATAGATTGAGGCCTTTAATAAAAATTTATAATTTACTAATATTATAAATTATATTATTTTAAAAAATTATTAATAAATAATTTTTTGATGTTAATAATTTATAACATCAATAAATAATTTTATAATATTATAATTTATAATAATTTTATTAATTTATAATTTTAATAAATTTATAATTTATGATTTATTATAAAAATTTTATAATTTATTAATATTATAAATTATATTATTTTAAAATTATTAATCGATAATTTTTTAATATCAATAATTTGTAACATTAATAAATAATTTTTATAATATTGTATTAAAATTAATAACAAATAATTATAGATTATAATAATTTATAATATTGAAAAATATTTTTAATTTTACTTTAATTTTAATAATTTATAATATCAATTTATTTTTTAAAAATAATTTATAATATGAAAAATTAAATATTAAAAATATATCAAAAAATAAAATTATTATAATTTATTAAAATAATTAAATACCAAGCCTAAAACTACTATCAAACTTGATTTTTCATATCCAAGTAATGGAGAAATATTTATTTATAGTGAGTAAAGAGAGAATAAAATATATTTCAAGTTTATTAAAGTCACACTATTCACCAAAATTAAAATGTTATGAAAATTGTAATTCAACACCATGTCTCGCTCAACAACAAAATCTTAGTGTTTGAAAAATAAGTTTTTTATATGTTCATGTAATATTAATGGTTGAAAAATTAGGATCGACGATAGTTTTAGGCTTGATAATTAATTATTAAAATTAAATATAAAAAATATAATAATTTTATTTTTAATTATTTAATTTTTCATATTATAAATTATTTGTTTAAATTAAATTGGTATTATAAATTATTAAAATTAAAATTATTGTTAATATTATAAATTATTATAATATATGATTATTTGTTATTATTTTTAATATTATAAAATTAATACAAAGTATAGCATTGTTAAAATTATTTATTAATGTTTTAGATTATTGATATTAAAAATTTATCTATTAAAAATTTTTAAAATAATATAATTTATAGTATTAATAAATTATAAAATTATTATAATATATCTTAAATTACAAATTAATAAAATTATTATAAATTATAATAACTTAAAATTATTTATTAATATTATAAATTTGGACCTCGATTTATATCTAAAGTCTATATTCGATACTTATAAATTATATGTCAACAACTGTTAAATTCTTCTAACAATTCTATTAAAAAAATTGATTTGAGTAAATTTTAAAAGAAAAAATTTTAATTTAGTTAAAAAAAATTTAGTGGTATATTTGTTATAGTATAAAGATTAAATTGAACCTTTTTTCTTTTCAAATTATAGAATATTACCACTTTTCTTTTAATTCAAGAAAAGGCAAAGCCTATAAATCAAGCTCGTTAATCTAGGATAGCTTGAATCCATAAGATTACCTTTGAGAAGTGATACAAGGGCATTATGAGCATTTGACATCTTATGGATACCGAGGGAGAAAGTCATGGTATAATTGGTCATTCAATCTGCAAAAAAAAAAAAAAAAAAAAAAAAAAAAAAAAAAAAAAAAACTTCTTATAAATATGAGATATCCCTGCTTTCGAATATAACTAATAATAAATTACGGCGTATAAAAAAAAACTAATAATAAATTATAATTATAAATTATTAAATTTTTGTTAATTATAAATTATATTATGTGATTATCTATACTGTAATTATTTTTTAAAAAATTAATTATATGTAAAAAATAAATATTAATTATAATTATTAAATACTTTTATAACTTTAAATTATAATATGTGTACTCTAAATTTTCTTTTATTAATTGAAATGTATTAAATAAAAAATAAGAATTATTCTTTTATTTATTTGCTTTTAGTTTTGACATGTGATTTTTAATTATTCTATATTTATAAAATAATCATGGTAATTTCTTTTTACCATAATTTATATTTATATAATGTTTAGATGTGTTGTTAATTATATAATGTTTGTCACTGTCTTTAATAATGTATAATTATATGATATTTTTTAAAATCACATATTGATTTTTTTTGTTTTTTCTAATTTTATATTTAATAACTATGCAAATGGAATGGAATGGATAAAAAAATGCTCTTATTTAGCAAGGGAGATTGGGTGAACCTCAATTTAGTAAATTAGGAAGACAAAGTAGAGCATACTTGGTGGTATAATTTCAAAAATCAACCACAAAATACTCATGCCCAACACACTAATAAATTTTAAACCAGAGTAATCTTAATTAGGCTTTTTTGATAAAAATATCCCTCAACCACTTTTTATTAAAAATCTGATACTCTTTCCCTTTCCCTTTTTTCTTTCTCTTTCTTTTCAATCTCATATTCTTCTTTCTCTTTCTTTACGATCTCTTCTTCTTCTTTCTCTTTCTCGATTTTTTCTTCTTCTTTCTCTTTCTCGATTTTTTCTTCTTCTTTCTCTTTTTCAATTTCTTCTTCTTTCTCTTTTTCAATTTCTTCTTCTTTCTCTTTTCTGGATCTCTTCTCTTCCGTTCTCTTTATTGATTTTCTTTCTCTTTATCTTTATCGATCTTCTTCATCTTTTGTGACTCTATTTATTAGCAATAGATTTGCTTAGTCTCACTCAAGTTAAGGTAAGTCGATTTAATTTTTTTTTCCTTGAAAAAATCTAATTTAAGCTAATATGAGAAAAAAGTGAACAACGCATATACGTTTTTTATTTCAAAAATAATTTTGTGCATATTTTACGATATTATTACAAATCTTTCTCCTCATCTTTCCTCATTCCTCCTCTTTTTTCTTTATCTTAACGTTGATACGAGTTAATATTAAGTTGATATGGGTTGATTTGAGTTGATATGAGTAATTTTGATGTTAATATGAGTAATTTTGGTATTGATATGAGTAATTTTGATGTTGATTTGAGTTGATATGAGTAATTTTAACGTTGATATAATTAATTTCAATATTGATATGAGTTGTTTTGAGTTATTTTGAAGTTGATATGAGTAGTTTTAATGTTGATATAAATACTTAATATTCATATTAGTTTATGTCAGTTTGATATGAGTTACTTTAAAGATGATATGAGTTGTTTTGAAGTTGATATGAGTATTTTTTGAGTTGATATGAGTTATTTTGAAGTTGATATGAGTAGTATTGATGTTGATATGAGTAATTTTAATGTTGATATGAGTTTAATATTAGTAGATATGAGTTGATATGAATTTGATATGAGTTATTTTGAAGTTGATATGAGTAGTTATGAATGATTTTGAGTTTATATGAGTTGTTTTGAAGTTAATATGTGCAGTTTTGATGTTGATATGAGTAATTTTAATGTTGATATAAGTTTGATATTAGTAAATATGAGTTGTTTTAAAGTTGATATGAGTAGTAGTATGAGTTATTTTAAAATTAATATGAATAATTTTAATGTTGATATGAGTAATTTTAATGTTGATATGAGTAGTTTTATGAGTTTGATAATAGTAGATATAAGTTTGATATGAGTAATTTTAATGTTAATATAAGTAGTTTTATGAGTTTGATAATACTAGATATGAGTTTAATATGAGTTATTTTAAAGTTAATATGAGTAGTTTTGAGTTTGTATTAGTAGTTTGATGTTGATATGAGTAATTTTAATGTTGATATTAGTTTGATATTAGTGGATATGAGTTTGATATGAGTTATTTTGAAGTTGATATGAGTAGTTGTGAGTTATTTTGAATTGATATGAGTTATTTTGAAGTTGATATGTATAGTTTTGATGTTGATATGAGTAATTTTAATGTTAATATGAGTTTGATATTAGTAGATATGAGTTAATATGAGTTTGATATGAGTTGTTTTGAAGTTGATATGAATAGTTGTGAGTTATTTTGAGTTGATATAAGTTGTTTTGAAGTTGATATGTGTAGTTTTGATGTTGATATCGGTAATTTGAATGTTGATATGAGTAGATTTATGAGTTTGATAATAGTAGATATGAGTTTGATATGAGTTATTTGCAAGTTGATATGAGTAATTTTGAGTTGATATGAGTTATTTTGTATTATTTTAAAGTTGACATGAGTAATTTTGATGTTGATATGAGTAATTTTAATGTTGATATGAATTCATATTAGTTGATATGAGTTTGATATTATTGGATATGAGGTTTGATATAAATTTATTTGATATGCAGGATTCCTTCACTAAGTAAGAAAAAAAGTCATCTGAAGTGCAACCAATGTCGTGAACGCAATTACAATAGATCTACATGCCAAAACCTCATTTGTTTGCATAATTTTCAGGAGCACCAAGTGTTCAAAAATAAAACCAATATGTATTTATATGTTGTATTTATTTGTTGTTGTTATGTAGTATAATGGTTTGTTGTGTAATAAATGTTCTAGATTGTAATATAAAATTCTAATAATTATGGATTGTATTTAATATGGAATAATTATGTTGAAAGTATTTTTTGGAAGGTATTTATTTGACTATAATATGTGCTATTAATTTTTTTAGTAATTGACAGTTATTTTAAAGTTAATATGAGTTAATTTGAAGCTGATATGAATAATTTTGATGTTGATATAAGTTAATATTAGTAATATGAGTTAGAATTAGTGATATGAGTAGATATGTGTTTATATGTGATATGAGTTATTTTTGTTGATATGTAGTTTATTGATGCAAGATGAATAATAATTCCCAGCTTGGTTGTTGATGGTTTGGATTGTTGTGGAGTTTATTTTTATTTTCCTTTATATGTGGTGATATGTAATGTTTGAGTTGAGAATGTTCAACAACTCATATTAACTCTTATCAAACTCATATTAAACTCATATCAACTTATATTAAACTTATATCACTCATACTAACTCATATCAACTATGTATTAACTAAAAACAACTAATATGAAACTCATAATAACTACTACTAACTCATATCAAATATATTCTCAAACTTATATTACTAAAACTAACTCATATGAACTCATATCAAATTCATATCACTAGTACTAACTCATATCAAACTCATATCATGTATAAATTTATATCAAACTCATATCACTAATACTAACTCATATATATCAACATCAAAACAACTTATGTCAAACTCATATCACTAATCCTAACTCATATCAACTACTACTAAATTAAATCAAACTCATATCATATATAAATGTGAGCGAAAAGTTTTGCCCCCACTCCCGGTGGAATGGTTCTTGTGACTTTGGTATTGTTAGGCTCGAGGCCTTAGAGAACACTGGCTTAAATTCGGAGAAATGGGATCGCCACCCGGACGGGCGGGGAAAGAAAAGAAAGGGGTGGATGACTCGATTCGTAAGGAATTCTCAATCCCCTATTGGGTTTAGAAAGTTGGGTACATATAGGGAATATGAGAATGACCCAGCACCTCCATAATGTCCGGTTCATTGGAACTAGCCTCTTTTTCAGGTCTAGATATTATTAAAATCTTTATTATTATTATTATTATTATTATTATTATTATTATTATTATTATATTATTATTATTATTATTATCCATATTACATGCCATTTAAAGGAATAAATCATTCATCATATTATTGAATACAAAATAAACAAAATAGACACCCATCCAAGGATGGAAGTATGCCCTTACAAAGTCCAAAATGAAAAATACAAATAAAATAGACACCCTTCCAAGGATTTTTGTACCCACTCCTAAAGCAGGCATCTTGAATTTGTAAGGAACTGCTTCATCATCTTCAAATAATTTGTCCACTTTCGACACCTCTTCAGTTTTCAGCTTCTTTTCAAAATTCTTCTCCAAATCAACAATCATCTTCTCAACATCAGCGGATTCAGCTTTCTTTTATGTAGTCTTCTTTTTCTTTCTTATATTCTTCTTGATATTGGAAGTATTGGTCCCAGTCATAATCATCATTTTCCCCCTTCTCATCATCAAAGGCTACCTCTCCTACCTTAGCCTTTCCTTTGTCTTTTCTGCTTCTTAGTGCTAGCAGATGCTTCAACATTCATTTCCAATAGTACAGTTAATTGACTCCTCACAAACTTAGCCAGGGCCCCCTTCAATTTCTCCATCCTGGTGTTGAGAGTGTTACTTACCATCTTCTGAATTTGCTCAAATTCCATTGCTTTTGTTGTGAAATTGACTAAATTCTCATTGGATTCTGAGTCGTAAGTGGGGTTGTCATAAGCCCTTGCACTGTCGTACTCCAGATCTATGAGCTAGAAAGGATTAATGCATATATAAAGCAATGCATGCATGTATGTGTACACATGTAGCAAACAATCAAACAAGTAATGTCAGGACGTCCCTTCCAACCTTATATCATCAACATATGAGTGGCGAGTCTCTTTTCTTAGGTGTCATGGTCAATAAAGATATCAACAAGGGATACTTTATTTTCAAGTTATCCACTCAGACGGATTAATCAATAGTTATATTTTCAAATAAGAACTCAGTCCATGATAACTCCCACTAATTGAGCCTTAATCCATTGGGTCAACTGAAAAATAGTTTTTATGTTATGTTGTGGATTAAAACTAAATTAAATGGTTATCATAAGTAGATTTCTTTGTTGGAAAAGCAATTAATGGTTTATGTCACAAACAAGCCCATGATTAACAAACCATAGTATAAATTAGGCCCACAATTGATTTAAACATTCCATAATTGACCTAACTACTTACAAGCCCTTTTCAAGAAATTTGATCGATTATAAAAGAGTTTTAATTTTAAAGCCCAATGAAAGCTTAATTTGGAAAAATGGGCCATAAGGTAAAAGAATGATTTTGAGCCCTTTCTAGAAAAAGTTTGTTCCAAAAAATTAATTTTAGGCATTGAGATTGGGCCCATCTTAAAAAGGTTTTAAGCTTACATTGAAAGGTTTTTGAAAATGATTTGGGCTTTGGGCTTGCAAGGACAATAAAATAATTTTGAGCTTGTACCATAATAAGGTCATATTAGAAAAAGATAAACCAAATGGGCCATAATTTAAACCAAAAATTGTTCATTATAGTCAAACAACAAACAATTAATGTAACCTAAGGAAAATTACTAGGTCAACTACATAGACTTTAGTCTTTAGGTAAGAAGGCTTAGGTTCACATAGCAAGTATATACCAAAAGGTATAAGGCTATGAGTAGTTATGCAATACTCAACCTCATACCTTGAATGAAAGTATGGTATCACGTACATATACGTAACTCGGGTTCCAAGGGCATCCTAACTCACACACACAATGTAATTTAAATGATGCAATGAACAATATCATAATAATAAAGAATAAAATAATATAAAGACCAATAGAATTAACTTCTCTTATCTCCAGTGGAGTCACCACTCTGAGTGGGGATTTTTGCCCCCACTTTTGATGAAATGGTTCTTACGACTTCGACACTGTTAGGCTTGGGGCCTTAGGGAACATGGGCCTAAACTCAGAGAAACAGAGTCGCCACCCGGATGGGCCAAAAAAGAAAAGAAAGGGGTGGATGACTCTATTCCTAAGGAATTTCCAATCCCCTATTAGGTTTGGAAAATTGGGTACGTATAGGGAAGGTGAGAACGATCCAGTATCCCCATAGCGCCCGGTTCATTGGAACTGACCTCCTTTTCCGGTCTAGATATTTGTTAAATTCTTTATTATTATTATTATATTATCCATTTTACATGCAATTTAAAGGAATAGATCATTCATAATATTATTGAAATAAAATAAACAAAATAGGCACCCATCCAGAGATGAAAATTTGCCCTTACAAAGTCTAAAATCCAAAATATAAACAAATGAGATAGGACACCCATCGATTGATGGAAATGTGTCCTTTACATTATTCTAAAATCCTTAAGATAAATTAAATTATATAATTAAATGAAAAAGGCACTCATAAAGCGAAAATATGCCTTTTACAATGTCCTCAAAATCCAGATAATAAGAAATTACAATCCACATAATACATAAAGAATGATCATATACATAGTCATTAAACAATAATAAATTAGGGCTTAAATAAAATGAAATCATAAAAAGGTACAATCTATGAACAAATCTTAATATTTACCCCTTAATCGAACTATGGTACGCAATGCATATGGCGGTCCCGCTAACCGGTTAGCGGGCAGGGGTCAAGGGGACAGCGCCCCTTGCGGAGGATCTAGGGCAGCACCTCTAAAAGGTAAATAATTTACAAGATAGAGTTATGTTGTAATAAAATAGGCTTTTAAGGTTTTGGAAAAATAAGATTAGGGTTTTAAGGTTTAACCTAGGGTTTTAAAATCTTACAAATAAAGTTGAACCGAATTTAAACCATAATTATGTCCTATCAAATGATATAATGCTATTTTAAAGGAATGATGGTGATTTAAGAAAGCTGCTGGATGAGATAATATTAATTTAAAGAATGATAATGATTTAAACTAGCTATTGAATGTTTAAAACAAACTGTTGCTTAATGTTGTGTGAACAAGGCTGTTGCATGAAATAATTCAACAAATTGAATATTGTAAGTTTAAAGAAATTGAATATCAAAAGCAAACCTTCATTTGTTGGCTATACCAAATTAAAAGTGTTGAACCAAGCTACATGCCTAACTGCCTAAATTAACTTTGAGTCTGATTGAGCGAAGCAAGCTAGAGACAATTGCTTCTGCCTCCTAGTTTGTTGTGTTGATTTGGTTGTATGTTTTGCTTTTTTCATCCCTCCTTGGTTGCTGCTTGATCTTGTGTGTTGATTCTGAACTGCTAGGTTAATTACGATTTTTTATTTGTTAATTGTTGCCCCCTCTTTTCTGAATTAAATCCCATACTTATAGGCTGCAATTAGGGCAAACATAACATGTGAATCTTCTGCCCACTTAAATTGTCCCTGCTTATCCGAAGCTTCCTTGAATTTTACTACAATTGGACTGATTTTAGGTAAAACAGAGGCATGGTGCCTACCCAGGGCCAATTCGATATGGTGCTTGTCCATATCGAATTGGCATTGGTGATATGGAGGCATTCCATATTGAATTGGCTTATACAATTCAATATGGAGGTGTCCATATCAAATTGACTTGGACTGAATCATATTTTAACCATATTAGCCAGATTGAAATGACCCAATTCAAATATTAAACAATTAGACTTGATTTAATTTGGGCCTTGTTATTGGACCCAAACTTGATCCAGCCTTTAAATCAAAACCATATTTGAACTGGTACCAAAATTAAGGGTCTACAATAAACTTATATCAAACTCATATGACTAATACTAACTTATATCATTAGTATTAACTCATATCAAACTCATATCACATAAAAAACTTATATCAAACTCATATCACTAATACTAACTCATATATACTCATATCACAAATACGAACTCATATCAAACTCATATTACTAATACTAACTCATATCAACTTCAAAATAACTTTCAATTATCAAATGAAATAATAACACCTATTACAGTCGAATAAATATCTTCCATAAAGAAAACATTCAACATAATTATTCCATATTGAATACAATCTATAATTATTAGACATTCTATATTACAATATCCATAACATTTATTATGCAACAAACCATTATAATACATAATAACAATAAATGAATACAACATATAAATACACATTGGTTTTATTTTTGAACAGTAGATGTTCCTGAAGAATTATGCAAACGAATGAGATTTTGGTATGTAGATCTATTATGATCGCGCTTACGACATCGGTTGCACTTCGGATGGCTTTTTTCCTTACCTATGTAGATCCTTAATTTTTGACCCGGTCCGGTCCAATATATTTCAATTAGTCTAAAATAATTTTCATGTTATCTTAATTAAAAAATATTTGTTTTAGTATTTATTTTTTATAATTTTAAAAAATTATAATAATAATAAAAAAAATATAAAAAAATAAAAAAATAAAATAAAAATCCTCGACAAAAAAATCGGAGACGAAAATATTCATCGCCGAAAGCGTTGGACGAAATGGCCTTGGGCCATTTCGCCTGCAGGAAAATCCTGCGGGTGAAGTGGCTTCTGGCAGCAGCTTGCAAGTTTCCATGGCAATTTTGGCCCGCAGCCTGCCAGCGCTCGTAGCCCCTCGCAGCCCGATGTGGTTTTTTGCCAGCAAAATTTTTTCGACGTAATTTTTTTCGAAACCAAATTCTATTTGGTTTTGGTTTTCTTTTCCTAATTAAATACAGTTTCCTTAAACAATTAAAATTAATCATCTAAATTTCCTAAAAAAAAGACTAAAAAGACACAGAAAAGGAGGGAGGAAACTTTTGGAGAATTGAGATATCGGACTGGATTTTGAGGATAAAAACTTTGGATTTGGACTGGAACTTGAGACTTCAGATTTGAGAGGAGCAACAAGCAAGCCGTTTATAATTCATCAAAGGCAGCCATCTTGCCTTGGTCCTTGTTCATCTAAGAAGCAATTTTTAGTGGAACCAACGAACGAAGGTTTGAGTTTCTAATCTCTTCTTGTTTTATTTTCTTACAGTAGCTTCAATCATTAAATTGTTTCTTTTGATTCTAAAAACCTTAGAACCTTAAATCGTTTCTCTATTTTCAAAAACCCTAAAATTACTTTTTTGTTTCTTCTAAAACCTAAGAACCCTAATATATTTCTTCAAAATCTTAAAACCCTAATCTACTTTCCAACTTTCCAAAACCTTAAATCGTTTTATTAATTCCTAAAATCCTAATCTGCTTTCCAATTTTCCAAAACCTTAAAACCCTAAATTGATCATTCTTTTTCCAAAAACCCTAAAAAATACTTTTCTGTTTGCAAAACTCTTAAATCATTTTTCCAAAAACTTTATAAAACTCTAAATTTTTTTCTCAAAATCTTAAAACCAAACATATTTTTCGAAACACCAAAAATCCTAATTATCTCAAAACTAAAACAGTAAACCCTAAAATTTTCCTAAACCCTAATTCGTTGAATTTAAAACCCCAAACTAGTTAATTTAAACCCTAAAGCCATAATCTAATAAAACCAAAATAATAATCTGTTACCAAACCTATTTTTTTTAAATCACAGTAGCATTATTTTCATAAAACATCCAAAACCCTAAATCTTTAAAGCATCTAGTAACATTATTCATTTAAAAATAATATTAGTCACTGAAAATTCCAAAAGCCTATTTTCTAAATTCTAAACCTTAAAATCTTAATTTTCAACACCAAAACCTACAATCCTAGAAGCCAGTTTCCAAAATTTTCTGGGGCGCTGCCCCCTTGACCCTCGCCAACTAACTGGTTAGCAGGACCGCCTTATGGGCTCGTCGAAGGGGTCAATATTCATTTGTATATTATAAGTCCGTGTATTTAACTTTCCTTTTTCCAAAGCCCTAATTTAGTAATTAAAATTCTAAAATCCTAGTTTGAGATGCGAACCCTAAATTATATAATTATTGCTTTATTTAATTTTAGATTTGATTATGTGGTTTATTATATGCTTTGATTTATTTAATTTCAATGCTTGATTTATTTAATTTATCATGGATGAATGCTTATTATATATTTTGATTGATGTTTAATATCTTTGATAATGATTTACTTATTATGAATGGTTATTTACTTTAATCGATTTATTTTTGATTTCCAAATGTTGTAAGAGGTATGTTTCCACTTTGTGGGTACCTCATTAGTTAAATATCATGTAATTTAAATTGATTTTATATTTTGGACCAATGTAAAGGGCATGTTTCTACCTTTCGGTTGGTGTCCTATTAGTTTAGATATGGATGATGTAAGGACATGTTTTCATCTTCGGATGGGTGTCCATTTATTTGCTTTATTTGGACATTGCTTTGATTTTAATATAATGATGCTTTCTTTCAATTGTTTCATGTAATATGGATAATATTGTTATATTTAAGAATTTTATAATATTAAGACCTGTAAAGAAGGCCGGTTCCAATAAACCGGGCATTTTGGGGGTGCTGGGCCATTTCTCACCTTCCCCACACATACCCAACTTTCCAAACCATTAGGGGGTTGAGGATTCCTTAGGAATCGAGTCATCCACCACTTTCTTTTTCTCGGCCCGTCTGGGTGGCGACTCCATTTTCTCTGGACCTAGGTCCATGTTCTCTAAGGCCCCGAGCCTAAACAGTGCAGAAGTCGTAAGAACCATTTCATCGGGAGTGGGGGCAAAAATCCCCGCTCACAACCTAGTAAAGGAATCTTGTGTATCAAACAAATTTATATCAAACTCATATAACTTATATCTAATAATATCAAACTCATATCAACTAATATCAATTCATATCAACATTAAAATTACTCATATCAACATCAAAATTACTCATGTCAACTTTAAAACAATGCAAAATAACTCATATCAACTCAAAACTACTAAAAAATACTCATATCAACATTAAAATTACTCATATCAATAATAAAACTACTCATATCAACTTTAAAACAACTCATATTAACTCAAAACAACTCGCAACTACTCATATCAATTTCAAAACAACTCATATCAAACTCATATCTACTAATATCAAACTCATATCAACATTAAAATTACTCATATCAGCATCAAAACTACTCATATCAACATCAAAATAATTCATATCAACTCAAAATAACTTACAACTATTCATATCAACTTTAAAACGACTCATATTAAAATCTTATCTAGTAATATAAAACTCATATCAACATAAAAATTACTCATATCACTATTAAACTACTCATATCAACTTCAAAACAATTCATATCAACTCAAAACTACTCATATCAACATTAAATTACTCATATCAAACTCATATCAACTTCAAAACAACTCATATAAACTTAAATAACTTACAACTACTAATATCAACTTCAAAACAACTCATGTCAAACTCATATTAAACTCATATCTATTAATATCAAACTCATATCAACATTAAAATTACTCATATCAATATTAAAACTACACATATAAACTTCAAAACAACTCAAAACAACTCACAACTACTCATATCAACTTCAAAATAACTCGTATAAAACTCATATCAAACTTATATCTACTAATATCAAACTCATATCAACATTAAAATTACTCATATCAATATCAAAACTACCTATATCAACTCAAAACTACTCATATTAATTTCAAAATAACTCATATCAAACTCATATCTAATATTATCATCCTCATAAAACTACTTACATCAACATTAAAATTACTCATATCAAACTCATATCAACTCATATCAAACTCATATCTACTAATATCAAACTCACATCAACATTAAAATTACTCATATCAACATCAAAACTACTGATATCAACTCAAAACTACTCATATTAACTTCAAAACAACTCATATCAAACTCATATCTAGTATTATCAAACTCATAAAACTACTTATATCAACATTAAAATTACTAATATCTTATCAAACTCATTAAACTACTCATGTCAACATTAAAATTACTCATATCAATATTAAAACTACTCATATCAACTTCAAAACAACTCATATCAACTAAAAATTACTCATATCAACATCAAAACAACCCATATCAACATCAAAACAAATCATATCAAACTCATATCAATATTAAAACTATACATATCAACTTCAAAACAACTCATATAAACTCAAAACAACTCCTAACTACTCATATTAACTTCAAAATAACTCATATTAACTCATATATACTAATATCAAACTCATACCAACATTAAAATTACTCATATCTACATCAAAACTACTTATATCAACTTTAAAATAACTTATATCAACTCAAAAATACTTGTATCAACTTCAAAATAACTCATATCATCTTTAAAATAACTCATATCAACTCATAGCAAACTGATATCAACTAATATCAACATTAAGTACTCATATCAACATCAAAACTATTTATATCAACTTCAAAATAACTCAAAATAACTCGTATCATTATTAAAATTACTCATATCAATATCAAAATTATTCATATCAACTCAAATCAACTCTTATCAACTTAATATTGACTCATATCAATGTTAAAATAAAAAAAGAGGAGGAATGAAAAGAGATGAGGAGAAAGATTTGTAATAATATCGTAAAATGTGCACAAAATTAATAATGTACTATTCAAGTATAAAACAATGTTATTTTTGAAACCCAAAATATATATGCGTTCACTTTTTTCTCATATTAACTCAAATTATATTTTTTCGAAGAAAAAAAACTAAATCGACTTTACCTTAACTTGAGTAAGACTAAACAAATTTACTGCCAACAAATATAGTTGCAAAAGAGGAAGAAGATCGGCAAAAAGAAAGAGAAAGAAAATCAATAAAGAGAACGAAAGAGAAGAGATCAAAAAAGAGAAAGAAGAAGAAGAAATTGAAAAAGAGAAAGAAGAAGAGGAGTTTGAGAAAGAGAAAGAAGGAGAGGAGATCAAAAAGAAAGAGAAAGAGGAAGATGAGATTGAAAAGAAAGAGAAAGCAAAATGGGAAAGAGAAAGAGTATCAGATTTTTAATAAAAAATGGTTGAGGGGTATTTTTGTCTAAAAGAGTTTAATTAAGATTATGAGGGTCTAAAATTTATTAGTGTATTAGGCATGGGTATTTTTGTGTTTAATTCCCTATAATTTCATTACCTTAATTTTTATTTATTGTTGTTAAACTATTAACTATGTAGCTTATTACTTTTTTAAAATTGAATTTTATATTTTTTAGAATGATATTCTTTATGTTAATCATTTAATCTATTTTTTTAAAAAATGTTAATTCTAATGTTTGTAAAATGATATTTTGTGATATTCATATCATACGTTATTTTTATATATAATAATGATTTGTTTTAATTTTTTTTTTGAAAAATAGATGACTAAACTTTCATTAAACTTGAATAAATGTACTAGGAAGTCCATTCCAGATCTTGAACACTTGGAAACAAACTGACTTCTTGGCCATTTGATGAGCCATTACATTATTACCATCGTATAATCCACCGAACTCTAATGTTCATTTTTGATAACAAAATTTGCTTGCAATCATTAATAACAATCCCAAACTCTGAGAGGTCCACTTCTTTAGAAGATAAAGCTTATACCAATAGTAAAGAATATGTGAAAATGCAGCCATAATCTGAGAAGTTCCTAGCAGCCCACGATAAAGCCATATGAAGAACAAGAGCCTCTAAGACTTTTGGATATGTTGTCCAATGAAAGATGACAGAGATGCCTTGCAAAAATAATCCTTTATGATCTTTGAAAATGACTCCAAAGCCTGCTTCCTCAACATCTTGGAAAATCATTCCATCTGAAAAAGCTTAATGACTAGTGCTTGGAGTAACATTATCCTATATAGAAGCTAAATTATTTCCTGCACTCGATGATCTCCCCACCATCGCAATTGATCACCAATATTTGAGCACAGCCAATGCAGTGGCTTTAATCCATGAAGAAGAGATGACAACACCATTCCAGATTGCGTCGTTTCTAGCCTTCCATAATTGCCAAGAAATTTTGACTATTTTCTCCATCTTTTCCTTGGTTGAGGAATCAAAGACCTGCAAAATAAAGTCTTGAATCACTACATCCCAAACCTCCCCAGCATTCTACAACCAATCCAGATGTGGCTAACTATTTCCTGCAATCCATAAAGGTGATAATGAATATCTAGCTCCATCCCCCTCTTCCATAATCTTTTCTTCGCTGGTAAAATATTCCTATGGGCCCTCCATAAGAAAACTTTAATCTTAGGTGGCATATCTAGATTCCAAATTCTATTCCACAAAGGTCCATGAATACAATCTCCCAATCTCCCATACAAATTTAGATAAGAGTAGTAGCAAGAATTCATATTATACTTCCTTTTTTTTTAATCAAAATGCTAGATAAGTTTGTCCTCAACTCTATTTAAACTCAATGGAATACTAAGAATGACTTTAATGTCCATTATTAAAAAAAGATTCAAGAGCTTCTCCACATCCCACTCACTACCATTATCCTTCATAAGGTCCCTAACTTTCAGGTTTGGATCAATAAAGTCTATAAACACATCAACCAGAAAAGATCCCTCCTTTGGAATCCATGGATCATACTTCACCCTTATCCTCTCACCATCTAACTCCTTGTTTCAACATCTCTCGAGAAAACAAAATACTCTTCCTTGCATAACTCGAATTAACTACTTCCAATGCACTAAGAAAATCCCCATTTGGGAAATATTTAGCTTTGAGAACATTATATAGTAGAGTATTTATTTTAGTGAGAAGACGCCAACCTTGTTTGGCCAACATAGCAACATTAAAACAAAAAAAATCTTGAAATCCCATACCTCCTTCTTTTTTACTCCAACACATTCTTTCCCATGAAAACCAGTGAATGCCTTTATTATTTTCATTATTCAAATCCCACCAATAAGCATTCATAGTTTTGTGCAAACTATCGCATAATGATTTAGGGAGGAGAAAAACCCTCATACAATAGGATGAGATTGCTTGAGCCACTGATTTTATTAAAATCTCCATGCCTGCCTTAGATAGGAGTCAGTTACTTAGATTATTTAACTTGCTCCAAAATATACCTTTTAGAAAACCAAAAATTTAGTTTTTACTTCTACCAACCAAGGAAGGTAAACCCAACTAAGTACCATCACTCAAAGATGAGGTAACACTTAACACCTTAGAAATCGAATCCCTCATCCTCGAGCAAACATTTGAGCTAAATAGGATCCCAGACTTCTGAAAATTAATAGAATGCCCAGAACCACTTTCATATTCATTAAGGATATCCTTTATTCTCCATGCTTCATCTCTGCTAGCTCGAAAAAAAGAATAAGGAGTCATTTGCAAAAGAAGATGGGAAATTCTTAGACCTCTGAAACTAGCCCTGCAACTCTCAATCCACCTATTTCTCTCAACATCCTGAAATAAGGAAAACAAACCTTCAGCATAGATGATAAATAGATAAGGTGATAATGGATCACCTTGCCTTAGTCCCCTTTCAAGTATGAATGGCCCCACCTTAGTACCATTCAAGCTAAAAAAATATGAGACATTTTGAGCACACATCATCATCCACTAGCTCTATTTTTTATTAAATCCCAATCTATCTAGCATAGCCCTTAGAAACTCCCAACTAACCTTGTCATATGCCTTTGAGATATCTATCTTCAAAGCCACATCACCTTGTTTCCATGTCCTTCTAATCTTTATGTTATGAATTAATTCAAAAGCAATAAGCACATTATCTATGATTAGTCTACCAGGAACAAAAATAGACTGATTATTAGATATAATATGGGGAAGCAACACTTTCAACCTGTTTGCAACTACTTTGGCAACAATTTTATAAAGCAAGTTGCATAGTGAGATGGGCCTAAAATTGTTTAGTGTCTCAAGATTCATTTTCTTGGGGATTAAGGCAACCAGGGTGTCTATTGGCTGTGGGGGGAATTCACCAACTTGCAACCATTTAACATAACTACACACCACATCTGGACTAATTAGATGCCAAAACCTTTGATAAAAGGCTAGATTAAGACCATCCGACCCAAGAGCTTTATCCGGATGCATTTGGAAAATAACTATTTTGAATTCATCAGCTGTAAAAGGCTCCAACAATTTAAAATTCATTTCATTACTCTTATGTTTCACTAGGCTCAAAAGTCATTCACTTTCAGACACATCTCCTTTATAGACATCACTAAAATAATTGAGAACTACATTTTTCATACCCTTTAAATCTGATATCCACTCTCCTGTACAATCCTTCATGCTCACAATTTTATTATTCTTTCTCCTATTCTTATCTCTAGCATGAAAAAACTTAGTGTTCTTATTAGTAGTCACCAAACTTTAGCCAAAATTATTTGGCTTGTTGCTTTCATCTAACTTCTTCCACCTTTAGAAGCTTATTCCACTGCTTCCTTAAACTATCAAACTCATCAAAGTCCATATTATTTTGCCCATCTAAAAGTCTTCTAAAAATAAAGTTTCTTTTATTTATAGCCTTCAAACTACTTTTATGACTCTAAGACTACAACTCTCTAACACACAATTATTTTTTGAACTTAATATCTACATTCGTAGCATTTACCCACTTTCTACGAACCACTCAACATCACATTCCATGAGCCAAGAATTATCAAATTTAAAATCTCATTACGTAGGGACAAAGTTTGAGAAAAGTCTTACCAAGATCAATACATGGGTTGACACCGATGCAACTAGAGTTTGAACAAAGCTTTTAGGGTAGATGTGAGCCCATTCCATATTGGCAAATGCATGGTCAAGCTATCCCGGACCCAATTATGTGAACCATAACCCCTTTGCTAGGTATATGGGTAACCATCCATCAAGATGTCACTTAGTCTGCAATCAACATAGCTTGGCCGAAACCATCTAAAAACTATATAGGATGATCACCACTACTAGCCTTGTCAGAAACTGAAAGAAGGTCATTGAAGTCTCCCACAATCATCAAGCTCCATTGCTACGAGCAAAGAGAGCTCTTATTAAATTCTATGAGCTTCGACACCTATTATGTTTGGGATAGACATAAAAGCCTGTTAACCTCCATGTCTTTACCTTGCCATTAAACATCACAATCAATAAAACTATTAGAAAAACCTGTTACCCTCAAATCTATAGAATTTTTCCATAAGATGGCAAGCCCACCACCTCTTCCCAATCTATCTACTGTAAAACAACTGTCATAACCTAACATATTTTTATCTTCCTGCATATGGTTCTCATGCACTAATGTTTCCATCAAAAACAAAACTTCTAGCTAATAACTCAAGGAGATATCCTTAAGTGCCCTAAATGTCTGAGGGTTGCCAATCCCTAGACAGTTCCAACTAATTAGTTTCATGGCTTTCAGCTGTCCTGCATCATAAGATGAGCCGATTTAAGATTTTCACCAAGATAACACTTAGAGTTTATTGTACCCTCTAAATCCAGTGATGTAGAAACAATAGAGGCATTAATAAAACTAGAACGAGGCCTTTTCTTAAGTTCTTCAAGCTTTAGCATTCCCACATCCTCTCTCAAGCCCATAGTAAATCATATTATTTTATGAATTTGTGAATGTTATAAATTGTAATTGCTAATTAGCATGTATGATATGTTATCTTTTGTATGTATATGCTATTTGTTTTATGTATACTATTGTTATATGTATATTATTCATACACCCCACTCATTAAAACTTATCTCTCAAAAAATCAGTTCCTCTTTTTTTTTTTCCTCACAATTTCACTCTTTTCTCTCAATAAAGGAAGAACTAATGGGGGTAATAAGAGTGTGGCAGATCATTTTCTTCTCCTTCTCCTTATGCTTTTCATCTTCAAATTCATTAATCTTTCTTCATTTAATTTGATATAGTACTCATAGTTTGACATACAATTTCAAATATTAATCACAATTGATGTACAATTGTTAAGCAGATGTTTAATGAATATAAATTCTTATTCAGAAGGATAGAAATGAAAAATGTTTTTTATTCAGTAAGATAAATCATATAAAACTGATATTACATCACCCTCAGCTAAACAATAAAATATGTTAAGCAAACTAGAGCCGAAATTTAATTATAATTCATCGAACCATACCTGAATATTTACTTTTATTTTGTCACTATTTGATGAATAGAGTAAGGTATTCAAAATATGAAACTAAATATATTTAATTTTGTAGTCACCTTTGGCAGAACTTGCCCAATTCAGAATCATTTAACTTTATTTACATTATTTTCAACCACTAAATACTTACCTTAAACTCTTTAAAAGACTTATAATACATGTCTTTTTTCATATTTTAGTTTTAAACAATAAAAGAGTATAGAGTAATTACAGTGGAAGGTTGAAGAGTATTTCAGGATTAGAAAAATAAAAAATGAAAGTAGTGAAATAGATTAAACTAGTTTTAGGATTTAAAATAAGGTGTGTATAGTAAATTGAGAAGGCGCATGTAAATATAAATGGTAAAATTATAAATATTGTAATTCCATATTGTCTTTACACCAAGCCAGGATAATTGGAAAATTAAGAAAAAAATATTAATCCTCATAAAAAAAGATCTGCCTGAGCTGGTGTGGCCTCCACGCAAAGTGCAACCAGTTTTCCCTAGGTGTGGGCGTTGCGCTAGCATAGGCCACAGCCTAGTGAGCTGGCGTGGTAGGCCGCACATTGCATGGACGATGCACAATCGAGCCACGTCAAGCCACGTCCACCGGTCACACATCTTGCAAACCAGTTGAGTATGGTGCCGACAATTTGCACCTGGTGCAAACAAGCACACCCTGCATGAAAGTCCACATCGTGCATGGATCATCCGCAACATGGGGTACTAGGATGAAATTTGGACATCTATAAATAAAAGTCTACTCTTCTTGTTTGAGGATTCAAAAATTTAGACCCCAAAACTCTACCAAATTATTCTTGTGATAATAATTAATTAAAAACTGAATTTCCTTTGATTGTTATTGGACCTTTTACATCATTGTTAATTGATCCTGCTTAATTTTTTGCATAAGTGGAGCTATGAAGTGGCAAAACTCTTCAATCTTTTGTAAAAAAGGCTCTTATCTAAGGTACGGTGCACTTTCCAATCTCATTTTCAATTCGATAATTTATTAACTAAAAATTGGTTAATCAAAATGCCCTTTGCAATAAAAGGAGCGAACTACTTACAGCTCTGATTTCCATTTAAAATGGATAATTAGGCAAGCTCAGAATATTACTCCAAGTGGAGAGCCCCCACACCTAAATAACCAACCGGTCTTTATTTTTTATTTCAATATTTCTTTGCTTCATTTTATTATTTTTACTGTTACTGTTGTCCCAAGATAGCAAACAAGGGGGGGGGGGGGGCGGGGTTGAATTGGTTAGTTTAGAAAGTGATGGCAAATTCAAAATCAAAAAGCAAGGAATGTAGAAAATGTAAAAGAAGATTAAGTAGAAGATGAGGCAATGAACACATAGATTTATAGTGGTTCGGATTTACCTTAATCCTACATCCACTTTCTTAAAAACTTGTTAAGGTTCCACTAGCTTTGAGTTTTTACAAGCTTAACTCTAACTTTGTATTTTCTCTAGCTTACACCAAACTAGTACAATTGTTTGAGATCAATCCTCACAACCCTTACAAGAGTTTTCCTTGGCTCACTCTCACAACCTAAGTGTTTCTAAGCTTACACTCAAACATGAAATGATGTTTAATGCTCACACCTAATACTCAATCAATATAAAGTAAGATTTTGAAGCAAAGAAAAGAAAGATGTTAAAGTAGGCTCTTACAATCACAATGTTACATTAAAATGGAGTTACTTATGGTTCTTATAGCCTTCAGGCCATGAAATAGCCATTTGAGGTTGGGACCCACATATTTGATTCTTGTCTTCCACTAATTTCTTTCGCAGAGCAATTTCATGGTCGGAATAGGCTTGTTATGGTCGGTATACTGTGATGCCGGTCGGAGAACATGATGGTCTGATTCGAATATTTGAGATTCTGCTTAATGCTCTTCCAACGGTTGGTCCACGTGGCTTTTTACTTATTGAGTGGAGATGCAATGACTTCTAGCTTGAGTATTTTTTTTAAATAGGCCGATCGGACTTGCACCAGGTTCAGTCGGAATATCTGTGGTTCGTTTAATTTTTTAGCGTATCATTGGTCGGGAACCCTACTGGATGATTTGGAGAAAATTTGCTTCAATGGTTCGGTCGGAATCCCTTGAAGTTCGGTCGGACTTCTTGTGGTACTCTGAGAAAGTGAGAGTACTTTTGACTATGAAACCTTCTATCTCTTTTAGTTCTTTTCTCATCCAATGGTCTGATCATAATGATGAATGGTCCGGTCGGACTGGATGTGGTACGGTGAGATTTTGGGAGCACTTTCTACCATGAAACCTTATGAGTCTTTTGGCTCGTTTTGATCATGAGTGGTCCTGTCGGTCTTTTCGGTGGTCTGATCTAACTTTTCAAGGATTTTTTAAAGAAATAACTTCTTATACAATGTAACTTGATACAAGTGTTAGTTAAGTTCAATTTGATTGCCTAAGATAAAAAATAGGAGGGTTTGGCTAACAATCTCCCCCTTTTTGACTTTGACAATTAAATTAAATTTTGAAATGTCCAAAGATGTGTTTATATGCTCCCCTTTAATGAATGCTTCATTTAGTTATTTAATGATGTGTTTATATGCTCCCCCTTAATGAATGCTTAATAATGTTGTTGTTTAATTCGCCAATTTAAGTTATTTATTCAATTTGAAGTATATTCTCCCCCTTTGACAAAGGCAAAAAGAAATAGTTAAAAGCAATATAGAAGAGCAAATTCATTGATTTAGAAAGAAATAAAAGACACACAAACAAGAATACAATGAAATAACAAAGAAAAAATAAGTCTTAAGCATCATTGTCACTTTCTTCATCTTCTCCTTCTTCTTCGTCTCCCTCATCATCTTCTTCTTCTTCTTCTTCCTCTTCTCCATGTTCCCCTTGCTCTTCTTCCCTTGGTTGAGAGGCAGTAGCTTCTCCTTCTTCTTCTTTGGGATATGAGCCATGGATAGAGGGGGACAAGCTTGGTTCATCTTCAAAGCACTTTGGCAATCCCAAAGCATCTTGGATGGTTTGAATGTTAAGGTGAAGATGAGAGATATCATTGGTAATCTTATTTATCCTTGAACTTTGTGTGCTCATTTATCCATGTATATCTTGAAGAAGTTGGAGAATGGAGGATTGATGTCTAGGAGTGGTAGTTCTAGGGAATTCCATTTGGAAAGTCTATTCACTTTCCTCTACAATCCTTGGTCTTTTCTTTGTTGAGCCATACACCCAGTGCTCCTAAGATGTAGACATAAGTCCCATCATCATCCCTCATACACTTGGCATGTTTAAGATAGCCTATGTTTGTGAACTTTTTGGTGGGATTAAGAGGATTGGAGAGTGTTGGTTTGTTTGTTGGTGTAAGTGCACCAACATATTTGGCAATTTGAGTAACTTATAAAGAGAGAAGAATAAGCCCGGATTTTATTTTCCTAATGTGTAGGAAAGTGTCAATGAGGAATTTTTTGGTTTGGATTGGGTGACCTCTAATCAAGCAAAATAGAAAGAGTAGATCTTTTTGGGTAACTTTCTCATTGCTCTCACCCCTAGCACTAATTGTGTAAGTGATAATCCTATGCAACATCCAATAGGTGAGGGTCCTAAGGGTTTTTGCATTTGATTGTTTGTGAAGTGAGGTTTCAATGAAAATTTCTTGCCAAAAATTCAATTGAACTTCAGGAGTGAGGGGAGTGGTTGAGATGTGAGATATACCTTCTATTTGAAATCCCCAAATGGATGAAAAATCTTCTAAGGTAAGGTCATATTCTTGGTTGAATAACCTAAACAATATACCATAATAACCTAAGGGATTTATGCTCTTCTTGCTAACAACCAAGGTTGTGAGAAAATCCTTTGTCATGGTCTCCCAACCAAGGTCATCATGCTCTAAGAACACAAATTTTTCCTATACCAAGGTTCTAAGATAGCCTCTAATGTCATTTTCAATACCTAAAAATTCTAGAGTTAAGGTAGAGAAGAGACAGTTTGGTTCTATGGGTTTGTCTTTGAGAATAGCATACCTTTGCCTTTCTTTCTCATCTCTAAATCTAATCTTGTGGCTTCTTCTAAGAGGCTCTTCTTATTGAGAGGGCACATCAACACCTTTTCCTTTCTCAGCTCATGAAACCTTCTTCTTGTGTTCTTTAAGAGCCATGACTTTGAGTAAGGAAATAGATGAAGAAGAGAGTTGATTTTAGGAGAGTTTGAGTTTATTTTAGTGTTTAAGTGTTTAGACTTTGATAAACGAATGTAAATACTGATATTAGGGGGTATTTACAGTGCTTGAGTAGAAAAATAGCCATTTATAGCTGTTGGAGGAGTAAATGCACGTTTTGATTGAGTTCCAATAGCTAAAAATTTTTAAATTCAGAGTGAAAGTCTAGTTGGACTTTAAAAAATCTGGTGGCAAAGAATGAAAATTTTGAAAAGTCCGGTGAGACTATATAAATTTCGAATGGGATATTGGTTTTAGGCACAATGGTCATAAAATTTTAAAAAAATTCTAGTCATACCAATGGAAAGTATGGTCATACTTTGACAGGAAGTTTGAAACCATGAATTTTCAAATTAGTATGGTCGGACTTATAGGTGGTCCGATCGGGAATCATTCAAAAATTAGATTTTTTTGAAAGATTGGAATGCTTGTAGTTGAAGATACAAATGTTTGATTAAAAAATAGATATTAATGGAAGATTTGGATCAAGTAAAGTAGGTTTTCAAACAATTTATGAAATGGTGCTTCCATCTATCATTCCTAAATGATGTTGTATGAAGTTCATCCTTTCTTCATTTAAGGGTTTTATGAATATATCAGCAAGTTGGTTTTGTGTATTAAAAAACTCTAATATAATATTTTTGTTTTGGACATTGTCTCTTAAGAAATGGTGCCTAATATCTATATGTTTTGACCTAGAGTGTTGAATTGGATTTTTACATAGATTTATGGTTGTGAGCAGGGATTTTCACCCCCACTCTCGGTGGAATGGTTCTTGCGACTTTGACACTGTTTAGGCTCGGGTCCTTAGAGAACACGGGCCTAAGCCCGGAGAAAATGGAGTTACCTCCCGGACGGGCTGAAAAAAAAAGGGATGGATGACTCGATTCCTAAGAAATCCCAAACCCCCTAATGGGTACGTGTGGGGAAGGTGAGAAACGACCCAACACCCCCACAACACCCGGTTCATTGGAACCGGTCTCCTTTGCAGGTCTTAATATTTTAAAATTCTTAAATATAATTATATTATCCATATTACATGCAATCATAAGATAAATAAATATTTTATTAAAATCACAACAATGTTCAATCAAAACAAATAAATGGACACCCATCCGAGGATAGAAACATGTCCTTACATTGTCCAATGTCTAAAACTAAATAGGACACCCACCAAAAGATGGAAATGTGTCCTTTACATTGATCGAAAAACTTTAAAATAAATTAAATTACATGATGCTCACAATATGAGGTACCCAAAACATGGAAACATACCTCTTACAATGTTTTGAAACCAAAGCAAATCAATAAAAGTAACCAACCATTCATCATACATAAAATATTCATCTAGGACATGAAAAATCAATTAAAATATATATAACAAACATTCATCTCATTTAAATAAAATAGTAAGTATATAAATTTAGGGTTTATGCATCAATTAGAGTTTCTTGGATTTTATGCTTAACAATTAGGGTTTTGTATTTTAGTTACTAGAGTAGTCAACTAAGAAATATTTAATATAAAGGAAATAATATGGCTGCTGGATGTTTAATTAAAGAATAAGCTTGAAATAAATTAGGGTTTGAATATAAAGAATGGAGGTTTTGGATTTAGGGTTTCGGAAATTGTGTGAAACTAATATTAAGGTTTAGGGTTTAAGTAAATAAAATTAAAGATCATAAAAATAGAATTGAGAGTTAGGTGTTTGGAAATAATAGGCTACTGTGAATCTTAGAAAAATAGAATTGATTATGGTTTTGAGAAAATAGATTATTATTTTGTGGTTTTAGAAAAGTGTAATTAGGGTTTTAGATTTCAAAAATTAGTTTTGTGGGTATTAAGATATTAGGGTTTTGGTTCATAAAACATATAATTCGGATTTACCAATTTCATGCTACTGGAAAACTAATATCAAAATACTTTACAAAACATTAAAAAGGAAGCATGTTATGGCTATTGTAAATATAAACAAGTCAATAAAAACTCAAACCTTCGTTGTTGGTTCCGGAACAATTTGAATTCTGGTTGAACAATAACAAACACAGTGTGTGCTGCCTTTGATGGATTCTTTGTTGTTTTGTTGCTTCTTCAAGTCCAAGCTTTTGAAAAAGTTCTGAAAAAGAGTCCGAATAATTCTTGAACAAAATTCCAATTCCAAAAGTCCCAATCCCCTTTCAGTGTATTTTAATGTGGTATTTATAGGCAACTAAAATAAAAAACCTAGTATGTTATGGAAATTAAAAACTGTTTTGGAAATAAAATCAAAAACCAACTAAAATAGGGTTTCAGTGAAAACTGCATGCGAACGAGCTGGGGGAGATCAAAACTGCTAGCGGGGCACAATTTTGCCGCAAGTTTTGCTTACTGGCAAATTGGCCCGTGGCCAATTCGCCGCAGGCAAAACTTGCGACTAATTGGCCCAAGCCAATTCGTCGCCAATTCTGCCGTCGTTGATTTTTATTTTTATTTATTTTTATTTATATATTATTATTATTAAAAAATAAATAAAAGAAAAGAAAAATAAATATTATATTAAAATAAATAATAAATAAAAAATAATATAAATAAATATACCACAAAAAATTATTTTAGACTGTTTTAAAATCTTTGGACTGGATTGGATAAAAAATTAGGGGTCTATAGTTTGCCCCCTACTTGAGCGATCTGAGACTACAACAAAAGAGAGTAAAAAATAATGTGATTTTTGACTGGATTTAGAGCCAAAATGGGCTTCATACCCCAGGTCCAGAACCAAAATTATTTTAAGTCCAGAAAATAATTTGGGTTTTGGACCCGAGATAAGTTCTGGACTTAAAAAATAATTTGGGTTCTAGACCCGAGGTAAGTTCTGGACTTAAAAAAATAATTTGGGCTCTGGACCTGAGATAAGTTCTGGACTTAAAAAAATAATTTAGGTTCTGAACCCGGGATAAGTTCTGGACTTTAAAAATAATTTGGGTTCTGGACTCGAGATAAATTCTGAACTTAAAAAATAATTTGGATTCTAGACCCTAGGTAAGTTCTGGTCTTAAAAAATTAATTTAGATTCTGGACCCGAGATAACTTCTGGACTTAAAAAAATAATTTGGAATTTGGACTAGAGATAAGTTCTGGACTTAAAAAAATAATTTGGGTTCTGGACCCGAGGTAAGTTCTGGACTTAAAAAATAATTTGGATTTTGGACCCGAGATAAGTTCTGGACTTAAAAAATAATTTGGATTCTGGACCCGAGATAAGTTCTGGACTTAAAAAATAATTTGGGTTCTGGACCCGAGGTAAGTTCTGAACTTAAAAAATAATTTGAGTTTTGGAACCGAGGTAAGTTCTGAACTTAAAAAATAATTTAGGTTCTGGACCCGAGGTAAGTTCTGGACTTAAAAAATAATTTGGATTTTGGACCTGAGATAAGTTCTGGACTTAAAAAATAATTTGGGTTCTGGACCCGAGGTAAGTTTTGGACTTAAAAAAAATAATAAGTCAAAAATAATTTAATTATCTGCAAAAAATAATTGTAGTTAGTAGGATATTAAACAAATTTGTAAAAAATTTAGCTATTTTTTACTATACCTATATCTTCTTGCCCCCTGCGTATAAAAATATTTTAAAAGTATAAAAAATATTTATACATGCAAATATCTAAATAATTGAATTGAATAATTGAATTTACTATTTATCCACTGTGTATTCACTATTTACTAACTATTCATTTACTATTTATCAACAATGATATTGATTTTTTTTCTCTTCTTTTTTCCATGAGAATTGCTGTTTTCTCTTTTTCATTTGTCTTTTTCCTTTGCAATTTGTCTATATAAATGACTCATTTCTTCCATACTCATCCACACTTATATATTTTCATAGTTGAAGCAGAGAGTTGAGTAGAGAGTTGAGGAGAAGATGCATGCTTCGAGATCAAGGCCTTGATCCAATGCTGAGTTGTTAGAATTTATTCAATGGTATGAAAATAAAACTGTAAGTCTACTAGCTGGGATGCAGTTTCATACAGTTTAAATAAAAAAACTAAGGTAACAATGCAACTTAATATTTTAATAGCATAAATATGTAATTATTTTATTTCATTTTATTATCTTAATAATAATAATTTTTTAAAATAGTACTAAAGATTAGGAAAAATAAATTAATTTGTGGAATATTTTTAAGAATTTAATAAATAAATAAATATATAAATTAAAATAAAACATAACGAGTAAGTTTAGTCTTTGAATTAGTGGTATTGGTATGATGATATACTTACCTCGTGTTAACTTATCTGGCTCCGTGTTAACGTGATCGCTGTGTTATCCGGGGCGGAGGGTGTGTTTATAAAGTCTGACAATAGTATGATGTAGCACCTTCTCGGGTAAAATGGATTGTCCGAGAGTGCAGTATTGAAAGCTTTATTCTACAATTACCATCTAAGGAGTGTCCGATAGACCGGAGTGTAGTTCAAGCATTATGGGAGCGGTGGATGGACACAACCCATACTTTTCACTTACCTATAGGAGAGATGACCATTGGCCTAGTCGATTATACAACCATAACTGGTATCCGGTACTATGGCCTTCCTGTCCTTCTTACCAATGATATTCCAACACATGAAGAGGTTCAACAGTTAATCGGTATGTAACCGTCATTAAAAGAGCCCTTCAAGATAAAAATTGAGCCGATTAGGAGTTATTGGATGAACTATGATGGACGGATTCATAGAGAAACAACCAAGCAATATGCTCGAGCATTTTTACTGTATTTGTTTGGGTTGACCATTTTATGCAGCACCGAGTCTGCCATCCATCTGTCGGTATTGAGGGCCCTTACTGATATGAGCATGGTACCACTTTATGGCTAGGGTGAAACTGGTCTTGCTTGTCTCTATCATGTACTAGACAAGATTTGTAAGAATAAGAAGTCTTTCGTTGGTTTCATGGTGGTTGTCGAGGTACTCTTCTTCCACCATCGTCAATTCCATACTTATACTAGTATGAATTTGATTTTCATTATTATTATAGGTATGGGCATATGAGCATAATCTTGTGAGGGTTTCAGGCATTTCCCGAGAGAGAGTTGGGTATCCAAGGTTGAATTTTTGGTTGTCAGATTGTGTAGCAGTTCCTGACTCTCACCATGTGCACACCCAGCGCTATCTCTTGAGTTGCGTAACCTGAGGCTAGGTAAGATAATATTAGTATACTTTAAAATTTAAGTAAAAAGTTTACTTACCTTCTGTCATCCTGTAGGTCGATTTGGCTTGGTGGAAAACTGAAAAGCGGATGAACTGGACTCCTTCCATGAATGCCACACTACCTTTTTAGCATACCTACCGAGTCATGACTGGCCTCTGTGTCTAGTGGCTGATTTCTCGAGGAGAGGGTGTATGAGTGGTTCCTTGGTCCCGAGCGATGAAGGATCCTGATGAATTGCCTAGAGTATACTTTAAATACTGCATCAATGTCGGATAATGAGTGGTGGTTAGCTCGACACGATTATGATATTGAAATCTTTCTCTATCCACCGGCTGCATCATATACACAGTTTATTCGAGTAGGGCTTTTAAATTTTGATGTATCTCCTATTGGTGTTCGAGAAATTCCTAAGGAAGATGAGGATGAAGAGGAATATCACGGGGAGGGAAGAGGGTCCATCCTGCATCCTGGGGCTAGCACCTCTCAAATAAACTTTTACCATTCTGCCATTGCAATTAATCCTTTCTTAACTTGTTTTGACTTTTTAATGATTATTTATAGGCTACTGGCTCATTTGGTCATGAGGATGGATCTTCCTCTGCCACTCCTCCATTTGCTCATTCTTATCAACCAGAGATGCCATCTCATCCATAGGGCGTTGATATGAATTACTTGGTAGGTTATCCTATTCCATGATGATTTATGCTACATGTATGCATGATTATGTATGCTCTTACCCTTTCCTTTTTGACTCACAGTGGATGATTGAGGAACAAAAAAAGAAAATGCAAGAAGAGTTAGCTATTAGTCGTCAATAGGTTACCCAGTTTAAAAAATTATACCATCAGTCAGAGCAAGACTTTCGAGACTTTCGATTTCAGGGAATGAGGGATCTTGGTGCTTCATCTTCTAGGGGGCCCCAAACTGATGACTATGAGATCCTTTCTTCTACTTCAGATGAGGACCATTGCAGAACTGAATTCCGGGGTAATAGAGGTTCAGGTGCTCCTTCTTCGGGTGGACTTGAGATAGATGATATGCTTACTCCTCCAACAGGCGATGACTTTTTCAAAGCTTTGTTTGATCATGATCTACCACCATCTTCTCAGTGAGAAAATATTATATTATTTGTAGTAGTAGTAGTAGTAGTAGTAGTAATAATAATAATAATAATAATAATAATTATAATTTGCACTTTTACTGTAACTTTTGACTTTCAATTTTTTTGTATTGTAATTATTATTACTACAGTACAATCATTGTTCCTTCATAATTCAGAATTCCACAGTAGCACTGATTCATAAAACTGAAGGCAATGCGGTAATTCAAAATCATTTCATCATTGATTTCCTATCCTTGCACGTCTCGGTCTCAAGCCATTCCTTATAAACTTTGGTATAACCAATCACCTTATATAAATCCTCTCTCCATGCTATGACTCCATACAAAAACCAAGAAATTTTGTACGAAGCATCAAAATTCCTTTTAACAATTTTAATTTTCCTTCAATTGTCAATAATGACAGAACTCAATTTGAAGAAAATAAAAGGTTTATTTAAAAGTATGAAAGCCATTCATTGGAAACAAATATCTTGGTCTAGAATTAATACTTTGAAGTGTTTTCAAAATATTAAATTGTACCATTCTTTTATACATGCCATAGTTTCCTTTTGGAATGTGAATTCTAGGACATTTAAGATAAATGGCTTGGAAATATGTCCCATGATTGAAGAGTTAGAGGCCATCCTTGGATATCGAAGCAATCAACCAATGGCATCGCCTATATTGATTTTCAGAACTCAACAAAAGATGCAAATGTTGTTTCAACTTTCAATGCCCAATGTTCTACGGTTGACGAGAGGTGAGAAAATTATGCTTGGTCCCTTGATTAACTTTTGCATTTCTCACTTGGCTCCTACTAAGGCATGGGGACATATGCTTTGTCTATGCTTCCTTGGCCAATTTTTTCTTATTTCATCCAATGGCGATGTCAATTCACAAGTATTGGATATCATGGACCAAATGGAAGGAGGCTTGTCACCGATACCCGTGATCTTAGCTGAGACTTTAGTTGGATTGGACCAACTTAAATCAGGATTGTCAAAGAGATTGGTCGAGAGTCCATTGCTGCTTTAGATAATTACCTAAACTGCCCTTTCAAGTTACCTAAACTGCCCTTGCTGGTTTTCGAAACTAGCGAGCAGGCCAAATTTTTGCCTAAGCTACCCTTGCGGGTTTTCAACTTAGTGGACATTCTTTTATTTATTTTATTTATTTTAATTCTTTTCTTATGCTTATAGATTTGGCTTTAGGAGTGTCTCTGCTTGCTCGACACTCCATCTATGGATTTTGCCAGATATCTGCCACAACATCACTCTGCTAGAAAACTACTCCACCCTGCTTCTTCATAAACTGACTGGGTTGATTGGATCCACTCACGCACTGAAGTCAACATCCGTTGGTTAGTACCTTGGTGGAAGATTTCTCGTATCACTATTCGAACATATTTAATGTATATTCCTCTCGCTACTCTTCATCGAGGTACTTACTATGATCCTCGTCGGCTTGACCGTCAGTATTGAGTTGAACCTCGAGGTTCTGATTTTACTCCTAATTTGGATATGCCTCGCCTGACTGAAGCCTACTTGGATCAGCTGAAGCAAAGCTGGCCTGCACGCTACACTTATCGTCTACCATAGATTTTATATTTGTCAATTTCTTTAGAAAGAATATTGTTAGGATGAAAAAATAATGAAAGTAATAATAAGAGATGTTTCTTTTCCTTTCGTAATTTGTCATCACCTTCTGCTATTGTGTTTATTTATTTTATCCATATTTGGTCAAATACTTAAAATAGTGCACATAGAACAATTTTAATATTAATTCTATTTTATTAAATTGGGGAACAATCAAACATAAAGCCAGCATACACAAGATCACTCCTGTTGCCAACTAGCCCTTTCGGGTTTTCTAATTGATGATTTTCTCTCACTTATCCCTAATTGTTGCCTAGCCTGCCCTTTCGGGTCTACGAAACTAGAGGACTGATCTAACTTTTGCATAGGCCACCCTTTTGGGTTTTTAACCAGCGAGCTCTCTTTTTTTATACATAAAACCTCTTCAGCCTATCAATGTTCACTGGCTGACTAAACTCGTTCCCGTCCATGTTTGATAACTTGACTGCACCCTTATTCATGACTTGTTTCGCAATATATGGTCCTTCCCAACTAGGCCTAAATTTCCCTCTTGGATAAGATATATTAGGTTTATATTATTTCAACAATAAGTAGCCGACTCTGAGCTTTCTGATCTTAATCCTTCTATTGTAGGCTCGGGCTATCTTCCTTTGATATAGTTGATGATGATATAGTACTTTTAACCTCCTCTCTTCTAGTAAAGCTAGTTGTGTGTATCTTCTCACTATCCATTCCATCTTAGGTAGTTCAACTTCTAGGACCACTCTTAACGACTTGATCTCTATCTCAATTGATAACACTGCTTCCATCCTGTAAACTAAGGAGAACGGTGTCATTCCAGTTGGCGTTCGTACACTTGTTATGTATCCCCATAAAGCAAAAGGCAGTATCTCTGACCAATCCCTGTTTATCTTGGTCATCTTGGATAGAATCTGCTTAATTATCTTATTTGTTGCTTCTACCGCACCATTATCCTTTGGTCTATAAGAGGAGGATCAGTGATGATGGATTCGTTACTTTGAGAATAAGTCCTTAATCGTACCTTGAAACTGTACCCCATTGTCCGGTATCACACTATGCAGGACCCCATACCTGCAGATGAGATTCTTTTCAATAAATCTAGCCATTTGCCTTGCCCCCAATTTATTGAAGGATTCAGCTTCGTCCCATTTTGAAAAAAATCTACAGCTACTACAATGAAATGGTGACCATTTGAGGCTATCGGATGTATCTCTCCTATAATGTCAATCCCCCAAGTTGCGAATGGCCAGGGTGAAGACATAGAATGCAATTCTTCAGGAGGCATGTCATTCAAATTACCATACATCTGACGCTGCTGGCACTTCTTCACAAACTCAATGCAATCTCTCTCCATGGTCAACCAGTAGTAACCTTGTTGAATTACCTTTTTAACTAGAGCTAAACCACTCATGTGTGGACCACAACTTTTCGTGTATATTTCCGACATGATATGCTCCACTTCAGGCTTCTTCAAGCATCTCAAGTGCACTCCATCTGGCCATCTTCGATACAACTCTCCATGAAAGATGATGTATTGTAAGGACCATCACCTTATGGCTCTTCTTTCTTTCTTTGTTGCCCCTAACAGGTATTCCTTCTCCTCTAAAAATTGTCTTATAGTGTCATACCTCGCATCATGGTCTGTATTAGTTTTCATGATTGTCTCATATTCATAGCAAGGAGTTGATGAACTGGTCAAAATTAGAGGCTTAAAGAATAAGTTGATAGGATTTTCCCATACTGAAGCCAAAGTGGCTAGGGTATCAGCCATCTGGTTTTCTTCTCTTGGTAGGTGTTGTAATATCCCAAAGTGTGCCCTAGAAGTTTTGATATACTTGTTGTTTTATTTGAATTAAATGTATATGTGTAATTGGAAAGAAAAAGAATTAAGAGAGAGTGTATATGTTGTATATATGGAAATATATATAACATATATACAAGTCAAAATGGATGGTCAAAGGAAGAAGATATTTAATTTGTTATTTGTGAAATTACTAAAAAAGGAAAGTAAGGGAAAGGGAGCTAAAATAAATAGAAGAGGGTATTTAAGTAATTTCTTATTTGGAATACTTGGTGGAGGTTTAAAGAGATGAGAAATTTGACTTTGTCTCTTACACTTTGTCATTTTCTTTTCTTTTCTCTTTGTGTTGGCCGAACATCAAGGAAGCAAGAGAGCAAGTGAGGGTTTTTGAATTTTAAGAGCTAATTGAAGGAAGAATTAAGTGATTGAGTTGGAAAATTTTGAAGTTTCATCAACTTTGGTAAGTTCTCTCTTGATTTCCCTTATTTTATTTGAGTTGTGATTATGTTTGAAAGTGTTGAAATTGAATTAAAGATAAGAAGTTAGGTTAGTGTTGGTGATGGAAGAGTAAGAGTTGTGTTTAGTGAAGTTGAAAGCATAGAATACATGAGTTTGGTACTTTAACCATTGAACTCCTTTTGAAATTTTTCTGTTTTACAATGAGTAAATGCTGTGACTTGTATGATTTTTAATTAAATATAGAAAAACGTTCTTGAAGTGAATTTTTGATATGTTGTGCTTCTATGTGTCTATAATGACTGAAAAATATGTTTATTTGATTTTGGAATGGTTATGATTTTGGAAAGATTATTTTTATTAGACCTGTTCCAGCAGGTACCTTGACTGAGACAGCTATCTTTCAGGATTTTTAATAAAATGTAGAAAAATAATATCCAATTGAATTTTAGATATGTTGTTGATTAGTGAGTCTAGTATTTGAGAAAAATAATTTGGAATCACGTTGATTGAATTTAATTTACGGAATTCACAAAGTTCAGAACTGCTGCCAGTATGCAGGGCAATTGGAGCAGTCTGGTTGGGTGAACTATTTGACCAAGATTTTGTGTTCAGTTTGATCTGAAATTTTAAAGGAATGATTTTAAGATGTAGAAATAAATTCTGTAAAAATTTTAGAGTTTTTAGTCAAGTAGATTATTTTATACAATTTTTCAAAATAAGGATTAAGTTGAGTCCAAAACCAGAATTTACTATTCATATGGTCATTTTGCTAATATTCCTTTTGGATTAGGTTGTGAAGAGGTTGAATTGCCCTAACCTAAGTGTTGAGGATTCTTGGAAGAGTAAGTGTATAGATTGGTGTGAGTTGGTTTTAAGGTAAGTACAAACTATATTATTGCATACATTCATATGATGTTGAGACTTAACATACATTTGATTGTAAATGTGTTAAAAAATCTAATGCATTGTTAATGCATATTAATAATGTATGTTTGGTATAATGTGAATGTTGTGATGAGCATGTAAAATGTGTGTTAATGCCATTGGTTATATACACTTGAGTGATGAATTGATTAATGTGATTTGAGATATAATGAGATGTAAAACCAATGTGTTTGGTTATAATGATGTAAATAAGATGGTTGAAGCATATTTGCCTATATGATGATGAAATGAAATATGGAATATGAAATGTGAAAGATATGATGATATGATGAATTTCCTTAATGTGAGTTGAGATGATATGAGATATGAGGCTATAGTTGTTGGCTATGATAATGCAAATGAAATATAATTGGGGCATGGTTGCCTATCTAATTATGAGAAATGAAATGAAAAGAGATTGATAAAGAGATAAATGAAATGATTGTGTGCCTAATATGTTAATTCAATTTTCAGAGTTCTGGGTTTGGCGGCATGCCTATGAATCACTGGATAGGTGAAAAGACCGGGTCGTAAGCCGATTCCAGTTGAACAATGTGAAATGATAAATGTGAAATATGATGTTTTTGGGGTGAAAAGACTGGGTCGTAAGCCTCAAAAACAGTAACAGTCTAGCCGGGTTGAGGATTTCCTCGGTTCTAACCGGGTTGAGGTCCAAGAGATTGGGTCTGTTACGCTATCCATGGATAGAGATATATATATATATTGCCTACGGGCTTGATGATTGTGATTATGGACCAAAACAGTAACTCTGAACTTTGAATAACATATTAGTGTATTTTGGGCCCATGCTTGTCTTTGTTTTCAATGTGAATCATGAATGTTTTGATTAATTATTAAATAATGTAAGATTGTGAAATATAATATTCTTTTGAATTGTTTATGAAACTTGATTGTGTGACATTGGCATTGCATTGAGGCATAATATTATGGTTGTTTGTACCACTAAGCCGTTGGCTTAGAGCGATTGTGGTTTATCGCGCAGGTGACAGGGTGGAACCGGAGAGTTCCTCTAGGCCGAGTAGAGTTTAGATTCTGAAGTGTGAATAGTGGGCTTAAAGATCAAAGACTGACTGCCAAACATGTATAAACTTTATGTTTTGTAAAACTTGAGTTTTGATGTATATGAATTTGTAAATATTGTTACTTTCCGCTGCATAGTGAACAAATATTTTATCTACTGTGTTTCATAATAAACCTTTACTTTATTTTGTACTAGAAGTGTAAATCCTTTTTGCAGGTTGTAGTTGAGATTATAAGGGGGATTTATTGGGAGTGTACTAAGAATGATTTTGTTTGCATTGGTTTGTGTAAATTTTTTTCAAAAATCAGAAAAAAACCAGTTTTGTCGACACTTGGGACTCAATTTCTAGGCGAAACTATGGCAAAATTTCTGTAAAAATCGGAACTAAAATTTGACTAAGTAAAATTGGTAGCAACATTAGGATAGTGTGGCACCTCTACTCAGCTTACACACGTAGGTCGGGAAGGAGTGTTACAATTTTATAAACCTGCACTCCTTAAAGTTCTTCTTCATTATGGTCAAGTAATGGTGGTATGGTTTTAGCTTCCCTTCTTTTAACTCCCACTCTCTATTTACTTGGGATACTACTAGCAATGAATCGCCAAAGACTTGTACCTTATCCACCTTCATAATCATAAGAGTTTCCAAACAAAAAGTACATGGTTCTTACTCTACCATATTATTAGTCGCCCTGAACTTCAACTTCTTGGCTAAAGGGATAAGCTCCCCTTCAGGCGATTCTAGTATGACTCCCAAACCTGCTTCTTTCCTATTCATTACTCCATCAAAGTACATTTTCCATCCTTGTACTTTTATGGCTTCTAAATGTTCATCAGGAAATTCTAAGACTACATCTTTGCAATCTGGTAATGGTTGTTGGGCCAGGAATTCTGCCACTGCTCTACCTTTGATTATTTTTCTGGTTACATAGTCAATCTCAGATTCTTCCAATATTATCAACCATCGCCCATACTTCCCAATCAAAGAGGGTACCTCCCTTAAGACCTTCACTGGATCCAACTTGGAAATTGCTTGCACACTATAAGATTGAATGTAACACCCCTAAATTCCAAATACGTTCACTACATATCACCACCATGTAATGAACATACATAGAACCTAAGAATGCTACATTCTTCCATAAACAATTTGCATTATATATATATATAGTATAATGGTATTTACTATTAAAATAAAACAAAATAAATATAAACATTTGATTTAATACGCAGCGTAATTTATCAAATGTATTTGCATATATAAATATGTCCAAGTACAAGTTTACAAAATTATATACATATACATTAAATCCAATACTTTACAAAACATAAAGAGTCTATACATGATTGGCAGCTTTCTCTTTGATCTTTAAGTCCTACTCAACTCTTCAATTCTTAGACTCACTCGGTCTAGTGGATCTCTCGGGTTCTTCTCTAACACCTGCGCGATGAACACAATCGCGCTAAGCCAACGGCTTAGTAAAACAACTACACTATCAAAATGCTTGATGCAATGCTCATGACACTCAATCAAGTAAATAATACATAGCAAGTCATAACTTATTCATCATAAATTATCATACCATAATTACATTTCAGAACATTATAATATATCATTACGCATCAATTTCATTAGGCAATGATCACGATTCATAAATCCTAAATTACATTAAACCTAAGACATATCTGGCCCAAAACACCCTAATATGTTATTCAAAGTTCAGAGTCCCTGTGTTTGATTCAATATCACAATCATCAAGCCCGTAGGCAAAATATATCATATCTCTATCCATGGATAGCGTAACAGACCCAGTCTCTTGGACCATCAACCCATTAACATGAGGAGATCCTCAACCTGGCTAGACTGTTACAAATTCTCAAATGGAAGTGGTTTACGGGTCTCCCATTTCACCATCATTCCATATTCACATTTTACAACTGGAATCGGTTTACGGGCCTCCCATTTCACCTATCCAGTGATTCATAAACATTACTCAAATTGGACTCGGCTTACGGGCCTCCCATTTCGCCTATCCAATGAGTTATAGGCATGCCATCAAATACAGGACTCTGAAAGTTGAATCAACACATTAGGCATACTAACATTTCATTTATTCTTTCTCAATTCATTTCACAATTCATAATTTATTAGGCAATCATGCCTCAACCATTTCATTTGAATCATCTTGGCCCAAAACACAATGGCCTCACATATCATCTTAATTATCATAATCAATCACAATTCACATTACATTATCATATAAGCAACATGCTTTACATTCTTTACTTCAAATAAAACAGAACAGAACGACTATCGCGGTCGCACCAAGCTAAGTCGCGACCGTTCTACACAATCAAAAGATAAAATTTATCACAGTAGGTTTCGCGGTCAGAAATCCGATCTGAGTCGCGACCGCACTTCACAATCAAAGGTGAAACCTTAACACAGTAGGTTTCGCAGTCAGAAGTTCGATCTAAGTCGCGACCGCACTTCAATAATCGCGACCGCCCCAATTCACGTGTCTCATGCATAAACCCTAACTTTAACAAACTTTCTTTTGTTTAACATCAAACACATTATACACAACATAACCTCATTTAGAATGGACACAATCAACATCCTCAATACTTATTTACATCATCAAAACACATTAATAACACATTTGATACCACAACACATTTACAACCAAAAGAATGTTAAGCTTACACGTTATATGCATGTTTGTAAACAAATAGTTGTACTTACCTTATAAACACTCAAACAACTCCAAGAAATCTTCTCTTCCAAAGATTGTTCACTTTACAATTAAGATAAACCACTTCTTCCAAAACCTAATCCAAACAATAATATAATACATCAATTTCTATAACATTGACAACACTTACAAACTCAAACCCTAACACAAACTCAACACAACCACTTCCAATACCAACACCAACTCAACTTCTCATCTAACAAGCAAAATCAACACTTAAAATCACACCATAACCCAATGAATCACACCATCATCAAAACACAACTCAACTCAAACCAAGCTTCAAAAATAACAAAGGCAAACAAGAGAAAACTTACCAATTAATGAAATTCCTTGAAATTCCAACTTGTAAACTTGAAAACTCCTTCCAATCCAAGTTTAAAATCATCAAAACCTTCAATTATCCTCTTGCTCTCCTTGTCCCTTTGTTCAGCCGGCCACACCAAGAAGAAAGAAGAAATATCAACCACAAGAAACAAAGTCAACTCTTCTTTAATCTCCACCAAGTATTCCAATTCAAACAATTACCAAAATACCCTTAACTATATAACTAACATTTTGTCTCTTATGTGCCCAATTATGTAATTACTCACTAATAAAAGAAATATCTTCCTCCACTATCCAACACCTTGACTTTCCATTTTGACCACTTTATATGTTATATATATCACCATATACACAACATATAAACTTGTCTCTAAACCCTATTTCCTTTCCCAATCACCATACATAAACATTCTCTTCCAATTTCTTATCAACTTATTACAATATATACATAATTCAAGTGCAACAACAATAACACCAAGACTACTAGGGCATAATTAAGGATATTACATTGAAAGTAATGCCGTAACTTCTTAGAATACCAAACCACAGCTATACAAGTCTTTTCAATTATACTATACTTAATTTCATAAGGTAGGAGCTTTCTACTCAAATAATAGACTATGTGCTCAATCCCTGAGTCATCTGCTTGGGCTAGCATGGCTCCTATTGACTCTTCTTCTACTACTAAGTATAGTAACAAGGGTTTACCGGGTTTAGGTGGTTTCAAAATAGGTGGATTTAGAAGATACTCCTTTATGCACTCAAAGGCCTTTTGACACTCTTCATTCCACAGGACTGGCTGATTCTTTTTAAGCAATTTGAAGATAGGTTCATAGATTGTGGTTAGCTTTGCTATAAACCTGCTAATATACTGCAATTTGCCAATAAACCCCGAACTTCTCTCTCCGTCTTAGGGGCTGGCATATCCCTGATTGCCTTAATCTTGGCCATTTAGACCAATCACATGTCCTAACAATTTGCCTAAGGTAACCTCAAACACACACTTTTTCGGGTTTAACCTTAGCTTATACTTTACCGCTCTCTCGAAGAATGATTCTAAGTTTTGGAAGTGTTGTTCCCTTATATCCGACTTTACCATCATATCATCAACATATACTTTGACTTCTTTATGCATCATATCATGAAATAATGTGGTGGCCATCCTTTGATAGGTTGCTCCAGCATTCTTTAACCCAAATGACATTACCCTATAGCAAAGTATACCCCATGTAGTAATTTAGTAATGAAAAATCCATCTACAAACAAGTGTAGCAAGCTAGAGGCTGCACTATCAATGAGAACATCTATATGGGGTAAAGAAAAATCATCTTTATGGGAAGCCTTGTTTAAGTCTCTATAGTCCACACAAACCCTAATTCTTCCATCTTTCTTTGGCACGGGTACTATGTTGGCTAGCCAATCTTATAAGCCCTAATGGTTACCTCGGTTGGGCTTAGATCTCTCGTTGATATAGCTAGCTTTGGCAATATTTTAAGTGGACAAACATTTATGGTGGAGCCATCATCAACCATCACACATGGAGTCCTTTTTCCTTTGATTTCAACTTTGATAAAGAGAGGACGGATGTGATATCTCCCCTCTTTCGATAAATTCGCATTTGAGAAAGATAGCATTCCCATATTAACTTTGCTCTTCTTTTGAATATTTTCACACTTCATCACTCCTTCATCTTTTATGAATTTAACCAGCTCATCCGTTTGTTATAGAGGTGGAAATTGGCATGCTAGCCAAGGCCTTAGCCATAGTTTCACAGTGCTTCTTAAAAGTGGCCAATAAGTCCCAAATACTGATGCTTGCTTGGGTTCTCTTTAACTGCTTAAGCACAGTTTCATCTTCCTCTTTTTTATTCCCAACTTCAGCTTCCTTTCCTTTATTACTTTCTACTTCCTTGGGTGGTGGCCTTGCATAAGGCTTACCAGATCTAGTGTTCATTACTTCATCTTCTTCAGGCTCAAACCAAGACCATTCCTCCTTCTTGGGTTCAAGATCATCATCACTATCGCTTGAAACCCAAAACTCATTCACAACATAGATTGCTACTTCTTTTCCAACCATAATTTGTTCAACTTTGCTAAATACCACTGTGAGCGGGGATTTTTGCCTCCACTCCCGGTGGAATGGTTATTGCGACTTCGGTACTGTTTAGGCTCGGGGCCTTAGAGAACACGGACCTAAGTCCGGAGAAAATGGAGTCACCACCCGGATGGGCCGGGAAAAAGAAAGGGGTGGATAGCTCGATTTTTAAGGAATCCCCAATACCCTAATGGGTTCGGAAAGATGGGCACGTGTGGGGAAGGTGAGAAATGATCCAGCAAACCCACAATGCCCGGTTCATTGGAACCGACCTCCTTTACAGGTCTTAATATTATAAAATTCTTAAGTATAACAATATTATCCATATTACACACAATAATTAAAATAAAGCATCGATATATTAAAAAAATCAAAGCAATGTCCAAACAAAACAATTAAATGGACACCCATCCCAGGATGGAAACATGTCCTTACATCCCATGCCTAAATAGGACACCCACCGAAAGGTAGAAACATGTCCTTTACATTGGTTCTAAAATAGAAAAGCAATTTAAATTACATGATATTTAACTAATGAGGTATCCACCAAGTGGAAACATACCTCTTACAACATTTGGAAATCTAAATAAATTGATAAAAGTAAATAACCATTCATAATAAATAAATCATTCATCAAAAATATTAAATATCAATAGAAAGTAAACATCCATCCATGATAAATTAAATAAACCAAGCATTGAACTTAAATAAATTAAAGCATATAAAATAAATCAAAGCATAATAAAATATAAAATTGAACAAGGCAAATAAAAATTCAAATTAGGGCTACTGTTTCTATTTAAGATTCTTTATTTCATGTGTTTAGGGTTTTTGAATTTGTTGAATTAGGCTACTGTGAGTTTTTAAAGGAATTGAGATGGAGCCAAGTTTTAGAATTTAATAGGTTGATAAAGTTCTTTGATTAACCAAATTAGTATTTGAGTGGTAAAATCATGAAATTAGGGTTTGAACACTTTAAAACACTTAGATTTATGATTTATGGTTACTCATTGAATTATAGTTTTAAGCTTACTGTGTTTGAATTATAATATTTAAGGGAGTTAGGGTTTACTGTTTTGGTTTTTAGAGTTGAATTAGGGTTTTAGTATTTTTGATTTAGGGTTTCAGAGAATGCATTGGATTTTTAGGATTTGAAAATCAATTGATAATTTTATGAAGTTTTATGAAAATAAATAAACGATTTAAAGTTTATAAAAGTAAAAAAGCAGTTTTTAAAGTTTTTGGAAAGAAATAGAACTCAATTTAAGGTTTTGAAAATTTTGAAAGAAAATTAGGGTTTTGGGGTTTTGAAGAAACCAAACTAACAATTTTAAACTTTTTGAAAAATAAAGCAACGAATTAAGGTTTTTAAAATTTAGAAAAAGTGAATTGAGGTTCTAGGGTTTTTGAATTAAAAGAAACAATGGGATGATTTAGCTACTGTGAAGAATAGAATTTGGACAATTGATGCATATCTCCGTTTGTTGGTTCCACCAAAAATTTCTTCTTGGATGAACAAAATCAAAGACAAGCTTTGCTGCCTTTGAATTGCTTGAATTGTTTGTTTCCCTAAAAAAAAGAAATCAAGTTGATTCACTGCCTTTCCTACTTAGTTTCGGATCCAATTTTTGATCAATTTCTCCTCCAATTTCTTGATCGATTTTTGTGTTATTTTTGGTCTTATTTATAGAAGAATTTTATGGTTAATCATAGTTATTCACGGAAGCTAATATTGATAAGAAAAGGAAACTGAAACCTAATTGCATTAGGTTTCGGAAAAAACTACTAAGGAAAAATTGCGCTGGCAAAAAAAAATTGCCACAGTTGGCTGCGGCAGGGGTGAGGACTGGCCTGCGGGCCATTTCGCCCGCAGAAAACTCCTGCGGGTGAAATGGCAAAGCTATTTCTCCCGCAGAAAAATTCTGCCATTTCGCCTGCAGGAATTTTCGTCTCCGATTTTTATTTTTATTTTTATTTTTTGATTTTGATTTGTTTATTTTTATTTTTATTAATAAAAATTAGATGCTAAAGAAAAAATTATTTAATTAAGATAACAAAAATTACTTTGGACTATTTAAAATATATTAGACAACACAAAAATTATTTTGGACTAATTAAAATATATCGGACCGAATTGGATCAAAAATTAAGGGTCTACAGTTTGCCCCCTACTTGAATGATCTGAGACTTTAGTGAAAGAGAATGAAAAGCAATAAGACTTAATTTTTGAGATGGTTAAGGTTTTGGGTTTTGGACCCGATTCGAGTTCTGGACTCAAGGATAATTCTAGGTTCTGGATCTAAGGAAAATTTGGATTCTGGACCCGAGCTAAGTTCTGGACTTAGAAAAGATTCTAGGTTTTGGACCTAAGGATAATTTGTGTTCTGGACCCGAGCTAAGTTATGGACTTAGAAGAAATTCTAGGTTCTGGACCTAAGTAAAATTTGGGTTCTGGACCCGATTCGAGTTCTGGACTCAAGGATAATTCTAGGTTCTGGACCTAAGGAAAATTTGGGTTCTGGATCCAATTCGAGTTCTGAACTCAAGGATAATTCTAGGTTCTGGACCTAAGGAAATTTAGGTTCTGGACCTGAGCTCATAATTTTTTATTTCAAAAAAGTTTAGCTAATTTTTATGCATATGTTTTCTTCTTGCCCCATACGTGTAAAAATATTTATATACACGCAATTATTTGAATGATTAAAGTGAATAATTGAATTTACTGTTTATTTACTGCGTAGTCACTGTTTATGTACTATTCACTATTAATAAATAGTAACTTTACTTTTCGGAAATAGCAGCAAATAGTATTTACTATTCATGAATAGTAATTTTACTATTCATAAACAGTAAAACTTACTTTTAAATTTTTATTTTTTCCTTGCCATTTCTCTATATAAACCGACGATTTCTTCAATTTTATTCACAACAAACTTCCAAATTTTATAATACTCTCAAATTTTTTCAAATTTAGCACATAGTTTTTGAAAAAAATGCATGCTTCAAGGTCAGGGACTCATTCTAATACTGAGTTATTGGAGTTTATTCGGCATCATGAAGATGAAAATATAGATATACTAGCCGGGATGCTGCTCCATCGCAGTTCCCACGAAAAAAGCGCGGTAATTATTTTTCTCTTTCTTTTCCTTTTCTTTTTTTTTCGTTTGGCTTTCTATTTTGTGTTTTTTTTTATATTTTTATATTTTATATTTCTGTTATATTATTATTTTTTTATTTTTTACTATTTATATTTTTTACTATTTTTGATTTTTTTATTTATGTTTTTATATTTTGCTCTTTTATTATTATTGTGTTTGCCTTTATTTATTATTTTTATTTTGTATTATTATTTTTTAGAAAATTTAGGAAAAAATATATTAATTTAAGCATATAGGATAATATGTACTTACCTGGTATTATCTCACCTGGCTCTGTGTTAGCATGATCGTTGTGTTGTTCGGGCTGGAGGGTGTATTTACAAAGCCCGACAATGGTACGATGTAGTGCCTTCTCGAGTAAGGCGGATTATCCGAGATTGCGGCTTTGAGCAGTTCATCTTACAATTACCATCCGAGGAATATCAGATAGACCGGAGCGTAGTCCAGGCGCTTGCAGAACGATGGTTGGACACAACCCACACTTTTTACTTGCTCATTGGAAAGATGACAATTGGTCCGGTTGATTTTATTGCTATAACCGGCCTTCGATATGATGGTGTTCCGGTTCCTCTGACCAACGATATTTTAACATTTGAAGAAATTCAGGAATTAATTGGTATGGAACCATTATATAAAGGGCCTTTTAAGATAAAAATCGAGCCAATTCGTAGTTATTGGATGAACTACGAAGGACGGGTTGGCAGAGGCACGACCAAACAGTATGCTAGAGGATTTTTGTTATATCTGCTTGGGTCGACCATCTTAGGCAGTACTGAATCCTCTATCCACTTGTTAGTGTTGAGTGCCCTTTCTTATTTCAGAATGGTACCATCTTCTGGCTGAGGTGAAGCTGGTCTCGCGTGTCTTTACCATGGTCTTGATAAACTTTGCCGAAATAAAATGTCTTTTGTCGGCTTGATGGTGGTTGTCGAGGTATTCTTCTTCTACCAATGTCATTTTTGCTCTTTTCTTGTATGAATGTGATCTTTATTGTTATTGTAGGTATGGGCATATGAACACAACCTCATGAGAGTAACCGGTATTTTTTGAGATAGGGTCGAGTATCCGATATTAAATTTTTGGTTGTCCGATCGTGTGGATGTTCCCGGCTCTCATCATGTGCATACTCACCGCTTTGTGTTGAGCTGCTTAACCTGGGATTAAGTTAAATAACATTAGTATGCTTTAAATTTTATGTGAAAATTTTACTTACCTTATGTTTTTTTTCAGGTGAATTTGGCCTGGTGGAGCCCAGAAGAGCGAGCCAACTGGTCTCCTTTTATGAGAGCTGCGCTATCTTTCCAACATTCTCACCGAGTCATCGCTGGCCCAGTGTCTAGTGGTTGGTTTCTTGGGGAGAGAGTTTATGAATGGTTTCTCGGTCCATAGCAGCGGAGGGTTTCGATGCATATCCCGGAATATACTTTAAATATTATGGTGGCCGGCCCGGTATGGTTATGGGGCTAAGTCATTTCTCCATCTACCGAGTCCATTCTATGCCCATTTTATTCAAAGAAGGCTCTTAAACTTTGGTGTACCTCCTGTTGGTGTGCGGGAGATTCTCGAAGAAAATGAGGCTATAGATGAAGAGGAACATCGAAGAGATGTAGGAGAGTCTGTTCCACATCTCGGGACTAGTACTTCTCAGGTAAAACTTTTACCACTTTTCCCTTCAACTGCTTTTTTCTTTCTTTGATTCTTTAATGATTGTTGTAGACTGTTGGCTCATTTGATCATGAGGCTGGACCTTCTTTTACTGCCCCTTCATTTGCTCATTCTAGCCCGTCAGATATGCCATCTCATCCGCAGGGTATTGATTTGAATTACCTGGTACGTTCCTTATTTCATGGTAATTTATGCTATATATATGCATGATTATGCATGCTCTTACCTTTTTCCTTTTTTTGGCTCATAGCGGATGCTCGAAGAACAAAATAGGAAATTTCAAGAAGAGTTGGTTGCAAGTCATCAGCAGGCTTCTCATTTTGAAAGTTTATATCATCAATCCGAACAACATTTTTGAGACTTTCGATTTCAAGGGATGAGGGATCCCGACGCTTCTTCATCAAGAGGCCCCCAAACTGATGACCATGAGATCCTTTCATCTGCTTCTGATGAGGACCATGATGGATCAAAACTTTAAGGTAATAGGGATTTTGGTACTCCCGCTTCAGGTGATCCCGGGATGAGTAATTTGCCGGAGTTTGGTGCTTCTGCTTCGGGCAGACTCGGGATGAGTAATTTGCCCCCTCCTCCAATAGGCGATGACTTTTTCAAGGCTTTATTTGATGACCTACCACCACCCTCTTAGTGATATGTAAATATTGTAGCAATTGTAAAATATTGTACAATAATGAAAAAAAATACAATTTTCATCTTTACTGTAACTTTTTTTTTTCACAGTGCCACTTTTTTTTTTAATCACATCATAAACAGTGAATCACAATTTATTTTTCCACAGCCACACCATTTGTTAAAACCAATTCCAACGCGGTAAATGAAATTGTCGTTAATTCCTTTCCTTATGCTATATGGTCTTATTCTTTCCAATCATCTTTTCCTTATCAATTTTGGAAAAGGTTTGCTTCTTCTATATAAATCACTTTTCATGCCTAATTTAATACAGAAGCCAAAATATTTTCCATTCCCACGCAAAGAACTCCCTTAACAATTTTGATTTTCTTTCATTCATCAACAATGACCGAACATCATTTAAAGAAGATAAAAATTCTATTTAAGAATATGGATGCCATTCATTGGAAGCAAATTTCGTGGTCAAAACTTGATGTTTTAAAATGTTTTCAAAATGTTAAATTGGACCACTCTTTCTTACATGCCGTGGCTTCCTTTTGGAATATGGATTCTAGGGTATTTAAATTAATGGCTTTGAAATATGTCCCTTGATTGAAGAATTTGAGGCCATCCTTGGATATCCAAATAATCAACAAATGGCATTACCCACATTGATTTCCAAAACTCAATAGAAGATGCAGACGTTATTTCAAATTCCAAAACCCAAAGTTCTTCGGTTGATGAGAGGTGAAAAAATTCTACTTGCTCCCTTGATTGATTTTTGTCTCTCTCATTTGGCTCCTACTAAGGCATGGGGATGCATGCTCTGTCTTTGCTTTCTTGGCCAATTCTTGCTTGTTTCCTCTGATGGCGATATTGATCCATGAGTATTGGATATTATGGACCAAATGGAAGGAGGCTTGTTGCCGGTACCTGTGATCTTAGCCGAGACCTTAGTTGGATTAGACCGACTTAAATCAGGATTGTCAAAGAGACTGACTGGGAGTCCATTGCTGCTTCAGGTAATTACCTAAACTACCCTTTTAGGTTTTCAATTTAGGTTTTCTTTTTCTTCTTCTTTTTATTGCTCTAATTTTTGCCTAGTCCACCCATGTGGAATGGTTCCTGGGACTTCGACACTGTTTAGGCTCGGGGCTACCCGGACGGGCCGGGAAAAAGAAAGGGGTGGATAACTCAATTCCTAAGGAATCCCCAACCCCCTAATGGGTTCAAAAAGTTGGGTACGTGTGGGGAAGGTGAGAAATGGCCCAGCACCCCCACAACGCTCGGTTCATTGGAACCGGCCTCCTTTACAGGTCTTAATATTATAAAATTCTTAAGTATAACAATATTATCCATATTACACATAATAATTAAAATAAAGCATCGATATATTAAAAAAATCAAAGCAATGTCTAAGCAAAACAATTAAATGGACACCCATCCAAGGATAAAAACATGTCCTTACATTCCATGCCTAAATAGGACACCCACCGAAAGGTAGAAACATGTCCTTTACATTGGTTCTAAAATAGAAAAGCAATTTAAATTACATGATGTTTAACTAATGAGGTATCCACCAAGTGGAAACATGCCTCTTACAACATTTGGAAATCTAAATAAATTGATAAAAGTAAATAACCATTCATAATAAATAAATCATTCATCAGAAATATTAAATATCAATAGAAAGTAAACATCCATTCATGATAAATTAAATAAATCAAGCATTGAACTTAAATAAATTAAAGCATATAAAATAAATCAATGTATAATCAAATATAAAATTGAATAAGGCAAATAAAAATTCAAATTAGGGCTACTGTTTCTATTTAAGATTCTTTATTTCATGTGTTTGGGGTTTTTGAATTTATGGAATTAGGCTACTGTGAGTTTTTAAAGGAATTGAGATGGAGCCAAGTTTTAGAATTTAATAAGTTGATAAAGTTCTTTGATTAACCAAATTAGTGTTTGAGTGGTAAAATCATGAAATTAGGGTTTGAACACTTTAAAACTCTTAGATTTATGATTTACTATTACTCATTCAATTATGGTTTTAAGCTTACTGTGTTTGAATTATAATATTTAAATTTATAAGATTTTAAAGTTTAAAGGATTAGGGTTTAGAAAAATTAAAGTTTAAGGTTTTAAGGGGGTTAGGGTTTACTGTTTTGGTTTTTAGAGTTGAATTAGAGTTTTAGTTTTTTTGATTTAGGGTTTTGGGGAATGCATTGAATTTTTAGGATTTGAAAATCAATTGATAATTTTATGAAGTTTTATGAAAATAAATAAATGATTTAAAGTTTATAAAAGCAAACAAAAAGTTTTTAGGGCTTTTGGAAAGAAACAGAGCTCAATTTAGGGTTTTGAAAATTTTGAAAGCAAATTAGGGTTTTGGGGTTTTGAAGAAGCAAAACTAGCAACTTTAAACTTTTTGGAAAACAAAGCAACGAATTAAGGTTTTTAAACTTTAGAAAAAGTGAATTGAGGTTTTAGGGTTTTTGAATTAAAAGAAACAATGGGATGATTTAACTACTGTGAAGAATAGAATTTGGACAATTGATGCATACCTCCATTTATTGGTTCCACCAATAATTTCTTCTTGGATGAACAAAATCAAAGACAAGCTTTGCTGCCTTTGAATTGCTTGAATTGTTTGTTTCCCTAAAAAAAAAAAAGAAATCAGGTTGATTCATTGCCTTTCCTACTTAGTTTCGGATCCAATTTTTGATCAATTTCTCCTCTAATTTCTTGATTGATTTTTGTGTTATTTTTTGTCTTATTTATAGAAGAATTTTATGGTTAATCATAGTTATTCACAGAAGCTAATATTGATAAGAAAAGAAAACCGAAACCTAATTGAATTAGGTTTCAGAAAAATTTGCGTCGAAAAAATTTCGCTGGAAAAAAAAAACTACTGTGGAAAAATTGCGCTGGTGAAAAAAAATTACCGCAGTTGGCTGCGGCAGGGGTGAGGACTGGCCTAGGCCATTTCGCCTGCAGGAAACTCTTGCGGGCGAAATGGCCCACGGCCATTCGTCCCGCGCGCTGGTTTTTTGCCACGATTTTTTCGTCGTAGATTTTTCTTTCGCCGATTTTTCATTTGTATTTGTATTTGTATTTTTTGATTTGTATTTGTTTATTTTTATTTTTTATTAATGAAAATTAGATACTAAAGCAAAAGTTATTTAATTAAGATAACAAAAATTATTTTGGAATATTTAAAATATATTTGACAACACAAAAATTATTTTGGACTAATTAAAATATATCGGACCGGATTGGGTAAAAAATTAAGGATCTACAATCACTTCTTCATTACTTGCTTCTCCATCCACATCTTGGAATGCAAAAATGACAAAACTTTCATGCAAACCTCCTTCAATCATGAAGGTCGCTGGTGGTGGTACTCTATTGAACCTTGGCAATGGATTGTCTTTGGTGTTTGGCTTGTTGGGCTCGGGTAGCTTTCCACTACCAATTAAATTCTAGATCTCATACCTCAACCTCAAACATCTATCCATGTCATGCCCTTGCATTTGATTGAATTGACAAAATACCTTAGTGTCAAAATTAGGTGGGAGAGGTTAGGCAAAGGATGAGGATTTAAGGGTTGTAACAATCCCTTCTTTTGTAGCTTATTGAGGACCCAAGACAGTGGCTTCCCTAATTCTAAAAACTTCCTTCTTCCTCCTTGGCTAGTAGCATTAATATTAACTGCCTTTTGCATGCCGTGGTTACCAGATTGGTAATTTCCTTTCTCATTTCTTCTTGCTGAAAAGCGATTCTTCTCTCTTTCCCACTCTTCAATTTGTAGACTCGCTTGTAAAAGGTTTTTAAAATCCCGAATAAGTGTATGAGGCATTCTTTCACAAAGGCTAGACAGCACCCCTCTTACAATTATTCTAATTTGATTCGATTCATCAAGCCTCCTTTTGAGTAATGTAGCCTTATTCCTCCACCTCTTCACATAATCCACAAAGTTCTCATTTGGCCTTTGTCTAATGGACTCCACCTCCATTAGAGTAACTTCCAATTCAACATTGTATCCATATTGCTAGATGAAGGACTTGCATAGCAAATCCCAACTCTTTTATGTGCCATCATCTAAGGTATTGAATCAATTTTTGATAATGGGATCCAGTGAGAGCATGAAGTACCTTAGGGTTTGAGCATTAGTAGCTCAGGCAGACTGCATGGCAGTGATATATTGCTTCACATGGAGATGAGGATTTTTGGTTCCATCAAACTTCACAAAGGATGACATCTTAAACTTGTATGGAACTTCTTCATCTAGCTCAAACAATTTGTCAACTTTGGACATTTCTTCGATTTTTAGCTTCTTTTCAAACTTCTTTTCCAGGTCAGTAATCATCTTCTCAACATCTGAAGTTTCAATTTTCTCCACAACTGATCTTTCAACAATCTTTGGCTCCTTCTTCTTGTCTTAAGGATCTTGGAGGTATTGAGCCCAGTCGTCATCATTCTCAATGACCACCTTGTCATCATCAAAAGCCACTTCACCAACTTTAGCCTTCCCCTTATCTTTCATGGTGCTTGCGGATGCTTCAGTGGTGTTTCTGAACATTGTAATCATTTGAACTTTCATGATCTCAGCTAGGGCCCCCTTTAGTTCTTCCATTTTAGCATTGAGGGCATCATCCACCATTCTTTAAATTTATTTGATCTCCATTGCTTTCGATGAAAAAGTGATTGAGTCACTGCTGTATTCTTCATCTCCGGCATAGTTGAATTATCGTAAGCTTTTGAACTATCGTAATCCAGGGCTGTGAGCTAGAAAGGATTAATGATATGTGATGCAAATGTATGTATGCATGTATGTGTGTATGCACAAACAATAGACAAAGATAAGTAAAATGTCCCTTCCAACCTTATAACTTTCACATACGGAATGGCGAGTCTCTTTTCCTAGGTATATGGTTAAAACAATACCAACATGGGGTATCTTGTTTTTGAATAATTTCCCTCGAACGTTTCAACCAATAGTTATATTTTCTAAAATGGAAATCAGTTCATGATAATTCCCATTAATTAGGTTTTAATCCATTCAACCAACTAAAGTAGCTTTTATGCTATATTGGATTAAAACTAAACTAAGAGGTTTATTATAAATAGATTTCTCACTTGAAAAAGTAACTAATGATTCATGCCAAAAATAAGCCCATGATTAATAATTCTTAGTATAAATTAGGCTCACAATTGATTTTTGGTATTTTCATAATTGACCTAAGTATTCATAATCTCTTTCAAAAGGTTATGAAAATAATTTTGTTTCTAACCCCATTGTAAAATTTTTTTAGAAAAAATGGATTTTGGGCTTTGTATTTGGGCCATGAGAAAAGAATTTTTGATTCGTTTCTTAGAAAAGTATTATGTCCAAAGACCATCTTGAAAAGTTTTGAAAATAGCTTTGGTCTTTTGGAATTTATTTTAAGCTTACAATGTACTTAGGTTATATTAGAAAAAAAAAACAAACCAAATAAGCCATGATTTAAACCAAGATAAATTAACCATAGTCAAACAACAAGCATTTGGGGTAAAAACCTAAGGAAAGTAACTAGGCCAAGTACATGAGCTTTTGTCTTTGGGTTAAAAGGCCTAGGTTCCCATAGCAAGTATATACCAAAAGGTACAAGGCTATGAGTGGTTATGCCATGCTCGATCTCCATACCTTGAGTGAAAGTATGGTATCCCTTACATAACACAACACTGGTAATACGGGCATCCTAACTTACGCACATAATGCAATATAATATAATGCAATCGATAATATCATGATAAGAAAGAATAGAATAATATAAAGACCAATGGAATTAACTTCTCTTATCCCCAGTGGAGTCGCCACTGTGAGCGGGGATTTTTTCCCCCACTCCCCATGGAATGGTTCTTGCGACTTCGGCACTATTTAGGCTTGGGACCTTAGAGAATGCCGGTCTAAGCCCGGAGAAAATAGAGTCGCCACCCAGACGGGCCGGGAAAAAGAAAGGGGTGGATGACTCGATTCCTAAGGAATCCCCAACCCCCTAATGGGTTTGAAAAGTTGGGTACATGTGAGTAAGGTGAGAAATAGACCAGCACCCCCACAACGCCCGATTCATTGGAACTGGCCTCCTTTGCAGGTCTTAATATTATAAAATCCTTAAATATAATGATATTATCCATATTATATGCAATCATAAGAATAAATAAATACTTTATTAAAATCATAACAATGTCCAAACAAAACAAATAAATGGACACCCATCCAAGGATAGAAACATGTCCTTACATCGTCCAATGTCTAAAATTAAATAGGACACCCACCAAAAGATGGAAACGTGTCCTTTACATTGATCCAAAAACTTTAATATAAATTAAATCACATGATGCTCACAATATGAGGTACCCAAAACATGGAAACATACCTCTTACAATGTTTTGAAACCAAAGAAAATCAATAAAAGTAACCAACCATTCATCATAAATAAAATATTCATCTAGGACATGAAACATCAATCAAAATATATAACAAACATCCATCTCATTTAAATAAAATAGTAAGTATATAAATTTAGGGTTTATGCATCAATTAGGGTTTCTTGGGTTTTATGTTTAACAACTAGGGTTTTGTATTTTAGTTACTAGATTAGTAAACTAAGAAATATTTAATATAAAGGAAATAATATGGCTACTGGATGTTTGAATTAAAGATTAGGTTTGAAATAAATTAGGATTTGAATCTAAAGAATGGAGGTTTTGGATTTAGGGTTTTGAAAGTTGTGTGAAACTAATATTAAGGTTTAGGGTTTAAGTAAATAAAATTAAAGATCATAAAAATAGGATTGAGAGTTAGGTGTTTGGAAAGAATAGGCTACTGTGAATCTTAGTAAAATAGAATTCATTATGGTTTTGAGAAAATAAATTATTATTTTGTGGTTTTATAACAATGTAATTAGGGTTTTAGATTTCAAAAATTAGTTTTACGGGTATTAAGATATTAGGATTTTGGTTCATAAAACATATAATTTGGATTCAACAATTTCATGCTACTGAAAAACTAATAGCAAAGTACTTTAACAAAACATTAAAAAGGAAGCATGTTATGGCTACTGTAAATATAAACAAGTCAATAAAAACTCAAACCTCCGTTGTTGGTTCCACCATAATTTGAATTTTTGTTGAACAATAAAAATGACAGTGTGTGCTGCCTTTGATGGATTCTTTGTTGTTTTATTGCTTCTTCAAGTCCAAGCTTTTGAAAAAATTCTAAAAAAGAGTGAATAATTCTTGAACAAAATTCCAATTCCAAAAGTCTCAATCCCCTTTCAGTGTGTTTTAATGTGGTATTTATAGGCAACTAAAATAAAAAACCTAGTATGTTATGGAAATTAAAAACTATTTTGGAAAAAAAATTAAAAATAAACTAAAATAGGGTTTCGACGAAAACTGCATGCGGACGAGCTGGGGGCGAGCAAAACTACGCGAGGGGCACAATTTTGCCGCAAGCTTTGCTTGCGGGTAAATTGGCCTGTGGCCAATTCACTGCAAGCAAAACAAGCCAATTCGCTGCCGCGAATTGGCCCAAGCCAATTCGTCGCCAGCAAATTTCATTGCCGATTCTGCCTTCGCTAATTTTTATTTTTATTTATTTTTTTATTTATATATTATTATTAAAAAATAAATAAATAAAAGATAAAATAAATATTATATTAAAATAAATAAATATTATTTTAGATAAGTCTACCATAAAAATTATTTTAGACTGTTTTAAAATCTTTAGACTAGATTGGATAAAAAATTAGTCATCTACAATGGCAGCAGTGTTATCACATTTAATAGGAATGTGTTCAAAAGTTTTTCAATAATCAAGCAAATGTTATTCTATCCAAAGAACTTGAGTAGAACAAAAACATGTAGCAACATATTCGGTTTCCGCGGTGGATAAGGTAACTGACACTTGTTTCTTGCTAAACCAAGAAACTAGACAATCACCAAGAAAATGGCATGCCCCGATCATGCTTTTTCTATCCAAAAGACTATCGGCATAATCGACGTTCGAAAAGTCTAAAATGTCAAATGATGTGTTTCTACGATACTAAAGCCATAAATGCAATGTACCATTCAAGTATTTCAAAATTCTTTTAGTGGCAATCAAATATGATTCTTTAGGGCATGATTAAAATCTAGCACATAAACATACTTTATACATTATATCAGGTCTAGATGCAGTTAAGTAAAGTAGAGATTCTACTTAATGCTCTCCCAACAGTTGGTCCACGTGGCTTTCACTTATTGAGTGGAGATGTAATGGTTTTTGACTTGAGTATTTTTTAAATAAGCTGGTCGAACTTGAACCAGGTCCAGTAGAAATATCTGTGGTCCATCCAATTTTTGAGTGTACCATTGGTCGGGAACCCTATTGGATGATTATGAGAAAATTTGCTTCAATGGTATGGTCGGAATCCCTTGAAGTTCAATCAGACTTCTTGGGGGTACTCTGAGAAAGTGAGAGTACTTCTGACCGTGAAACCTTCTGTCTCTTTTGGTTATTTTCTCTTCCAATGGTTCGGTTGTAATGAAGAATGGTTCGGTCGGATTAGATGTGGGACGGTGAGATTTTGGGAGTACTCTCCACCGTGAGATCTTCTGTGTCTTTTGGCTCTTTTTGAACATGAGTGGTCTGGTCGGTCTTTTCAGTGGTCTGATTTGACTTTTCAAGGATTCTTCAAAGAAATAACTTCATGCACAATGTAACTTGATACAAGTGTTAATTAAATTCAATTTGATTGCCCAAGATAAAAAATAGGAGGGTTTGGCTAACAGTTACTATTATCTTTCTTCTTCTTTGACATTTCGGGTACCATCGCGAATTTTGTGAGTTTCACAATGGTTATCGGTGTTATTTACTCATATTTCTTGTTTTGTTAATTAGTTGATTTGGGGATTTGTGCTTAACCTAGAACCCATAATGGCTGGAGTGGAAGCTCTCTTGAAATTGTTATATTGGATGGTGTTGTAATATTTACTTTCCCGCACTGTATTTGTGAATGTCATGTCATTAACTGCTTCATGCATCATAACAATATCATACACAACAATTATATCATAATATATAAAAATCACATTTTTATCAATTATAATAAAGTCAAAATTCAATCAAAGAGATAAAAAAACTATTGTTTTATCAAAATTGATATGAAAACTTAGCCCGGGACCCATCATGATTGGTTTTGGACTAGTATTCTTTTTTGGTAGAAATTAACTTAATTTAATGGAGTCAACTAAATAATTTTTTTCCTTAATTTTCCCTAGTAAAAAATAAACTAAGGTGGCAACTTTTCATGCTTTGCTTTTCAAAATGAAAGCCATCATCCATTTTCAAAATAAAAGGGGAGTTTCTTTTAAATAAAAAAAGAAATAAAATCTTTTCAAAATAAAAGATAATCCTAAACTTATGCTTACTGAACCAACTGGAGACCGTATGTAGTGGTATCGCATCAAACTTAGCCTAAATGAGCATTTCAACTCCTAATTCTTGAACGAGCTGGACTGGTGCTCGGGCAAGGCATCACAGCTTGGCGACTTCATTGGGGATCATTTAAAAATTTTTAAACAAAATATTAATTGGTTCTTTTCAAAACCATTCTCTTCTTAATTGATTTTCTCTTTTATCATGGATAAGGGTTCTTGTGAGCGGGGATTTTTGCCCCCACTCCCATGTGGAACTGTTCTTACGACTTTGGCACTATTAAGCTCAGGGCCTTAAAGAACAAGAGCCTAAACCCAGAGAAAATGGAGTTGCCACCTGGACGGACTAGGAAGAAAGAAAGGAGTGGATGACTTGATTCCTAAGGAATCCCCAACCCCCTATTGGGTTTGAAAAGTTGGGTATGTATAGGGAAGGTGAGAGTGACCTAGCACTCCATAACACCCGGTTCATTGGAATCGACCTTCTTTTCAGGTCTAAATATTATTGAATTCTTAAATATTATAATACTATCCAAAATACATACAATTTTCAAAAGAAATAAACATCCATCACTTTATTAAAATGAAACAAACAAAATAGGCACCCATCCATAGATGAAAATATGCCTTTTACAATATCCAATTTTCAAAAATAAAATAAATAAAATAGGGCACCCACCATTTGGTGCAAACATTCCCTTTACATTAATCCAAAGTCAACAACTTAAATCAAACTTAAGTACAAATTAACATGAAAATTAACTTAAAATCAACAAAAACATCATAGAAAATATATACAAAATTGATCTAAATAATTACCCCATACTTAATCCTTTGCTTGTCCCCAAGCAAAGTTAAAATGAAAACAAATAAAGCAAGATAAATATTGTCAAGTTCAAGAGTTATAAGGATGCATTAAGACTCCCATTTTATTAAATCCACAATCATAATCGAATAAAAAATAATTGGTACTCAAGCAACTTAATGGTCAATCTATGCATACCAAAAATTGTCACTCCCTCACAAACCTCTTAAGTGTTTAATTGGGTAGTGTTTAAGCTCTCGACATTCAATGAAAGATTAGGACTATAGGCTTGCTTATCAATCAACTCTCCACCACCTAATCACAATCAAGCATCAATCATAAGGTCTTTTATTTGGTTGTAACGGGGCTAAGGGAAAGGCATGACATTTGGGAGAGTGAGTTTGTTCATTTAGGTCAAGAGTACTTCAAGAGTGAAGCAAGCAATGTAGCATGATCAACAATCCCAAAATTCCTCTCAATCACTTAGCACTAAGCATTTAAGTGCTTTTAAGGAACTTCATTTGTTTAATTAGCAAAGATAATTTCCAAACTCTTTACAACCCTTTCGACAAGAACAACAACTTCTATTATTTTGATTTTCATTATTCATTGTTTTAATAGGGTATCCAACTAAAGAATACAATAATTTGTAATTTAAAGCCCATTGAATTCAACCCCACACTTTATTCAGCACAATACTCCATCATTAATGCTCTTGAAATGCTCTTGATCTAATGAACGGGCAAGAGTTAAAATGAAATGTTCAAGCTTATGGTGTTGTGAAAAAGAAAGAAAGGGAAAAATAAGCTCAAAGTTGGCTAACTAAGGTCGGATGTAAGGTTAGTCTTTTTAAGCCAAAATGGGTTCCCCTAAATTGCCTTAATCATATTGATGCCTAATTGAAATCTTTATGTAGTCTCAAAATGCATGTCAAAGCAAGTTCTAGAAATTCATCAATCAAAGATGTTCACACAAAAAAAAAATGATAAGTTGATGGCTCAATTCCTCACTAGTTTAATGGCAATGCAAAGAATAACCATCAAAATTGATAATAAGCACCAATTCTAATCAATTCTCAAATTCATGCTTCAAAAATTCAAAAGTCATCTATCAACAATCTTATAACAATTGAACTTATCAATATCCATCAAAATCAAATATAAAACAAAACACAAAACTTAATAAAACAACTATAACAAAACACTTACGAAAAATAGACAATTTACATTTATGAATGAAAGATTAGTACACACCCCACACTTTAAGTTTTGCATTGTCCTCAATGGAAACAAGGATAATAAAAAAAAAGTTAAGGTACAACCTATTTTCCATCATTTCCTTGTGACGCAAGTGCTACCTTTTCATCCACAAACAACAATTGTTCAAGAACAAAATACAATATATATAAAATAATCACAATATAAAGTGTTAAAATTAAAAACAATAACAACGAAAATAGGCAATACTAAAAATAAGAAAGTAAAAAGTGTTCTCAAAAGGTTGGAGCTGATTGGATCTATGGTGATGGAGGATGGGACGATGATGCAGCTGAAGGATGGAGGCTCAAAATCTTAGCAAGGTTGCTATTGATTTGGTCCAATTGTTCCATGACTGCAGCATGGTTATGATCGACCTTGCTTTCCAGTGCTTCAATTCTATTAAGTATCTCCTGATTGTCCGGGATTGGAGCATCTTCATCCAAATCAAGAGAATTCGAGTCGGACTCCTCCTGGACTCGTGTTCTCTTTTGACGGCCCTCCGGTACCTTTGGCTTAGCTGAAGCCATAACATAGGCCCCTCCTTTTCTTAAAACCATATGCATCTTCTCGAGTGTGGCAAGATCTAATGAATCATTACCCGAGATCTTAGTCATACGGCAGTTGCTCTGGTCAAAATCATCAAGAAGGGTCATTTCTAAAGTTGTAACTAATCCTCCAATGCAAATGGCATCCCTCTTTTTATTTGCCACACTGTCAAACACATCGACTAACCAATAGTCGGTACAAACGGGTATGGCATTGCTAGCACAGTCTAAGAAAAATAGTTCGCTAATTTCCACAACACCTGTGTTTTCCTTTCGTGCAAAGAATCCACATGACATGAAGCGATGTAAATATCTTAGGGCGAGATTTGCCAATTTCGTTGCCTTGGCCGATTTGGCCACATAGGTTCCCTAGCCCAGTGCTTCCCATGCAAATTGTTGTCTAAAACCCTTAGGTACACATTGTTCCCCTTGTTGATGGAAACCAAATATATCATTCAATTGTTCAATACTAATGACAAATGGTTTCCCAAGCAGTTTAAAATGTAACCTAATGCAAATCTTTTTGTCATCTCTTTCAACCTTAAGAGAGGTTAAAAATTCCAATGTAAGCTCTTGAAATTGCAAAGGTTTAAGGGAAACTAATCTCTCCCATCCAAGGTTTTGAACAAATCTATAAAAATTATCCCTAATATGAAGAGCATTAAGGGATTCTTCGCTTACATACCTTGTCGGAAAGAAACCCCTAGCGAGAAGAGTCGCCTTCCTTGAAGATGATGATGATGAAGATGGAGCTGAAGGTGGAGGTTGCCTCCTCTTATGGTGAGACACCATCTTTGTTCTAGTCATTTTGATAATTTGGTGAAAATGAAGCTTAAACGGTTTTAATTGCTTTTTAATGAGAAAAGAAGAAGATTGATTGAGTTTAAATTAGTTTTGGTTAAGAAAAATGGAAGAGTTAGTAGGATTTTGAGCTTTTAGAGAGTGATTATGGGGTTTTTTGAAGATAGGGAGTCGAGAGAGAGAGAGAGAGAGAGAGAGAGTAGAAAAGGGAGTTAAGGATTTAAAATGAAGGAAATGGGTTGAGATCGTGGTTTTAAACTTGAAAATTGGTGTGACACGGCCAAGCTTGGTGTAGCTTGGCCGTGTTTGATGGATTTGGAGGGACACGACCAGTGGCTTGGCCGTGTCCCTTGAACGTGTTTGATGGGATTGGAGGGACAGGGCCAGTGGCTTGGCTGTGTCCTTTGAATGTGTTTGATACTAGAACAAAAGAAAATTGCAAGACAAATGAAAGGGACACTAGCAGAAGCTTGGCCGTGTCTATGTGACACGGCCAAGCCGTTTGTCCATGTCTGCTTCTGTGAATTTTTGGTTTTGCTTGACACGGCCAGTGGCTTGGCCGTGTCAAGTGGCAGTGTCCTTCACTGCCATTTTGGTTTTTATTTTTTTTTTAAAATTTTTTATTTGTGTCACCAAATAAAAAAAATGCAATCTTCTTCCTTGCTTAACCTTGAAAAACATTCAAGAAAATAAAAATCGATCAAAGTACCCATTCCATTTTATTTAACTCGACATGAAATTAAAATTGTAAAAAAATGAAATTGTAACTATAAAAAGAAATGCAAGCAAATGGGTTGCCTCCCATTTAGCACTTCTTTAATGTCGTATAGTTGGACATTGTTGCATTATTCATCGACAAAAACCATGCTTTCCACCATTTTTGCAACTTTGATTTCTTCAAAGTAGGGCTTCACCCTTTGTCCATTGACCTTAAACGTCTCGTTGGTTTTTAAATTAAGCAAAACAACCCCATATGGGAATGTTTGAGAAACTTGAAAGAGTCCACTCCAACGTGACTTCAATTTTTCGGGAAACAACCGCATTCTTGAATTGAAGAGAAGGACTTTCATTCCTGGTTCAAAAGTCCTTCGAAGAATCATCCTGTCCTGAATAGATTTTGTCTTTTCCTTGAAGATCCTCGAACTCTCATAGGCCTCATTCCGAAGCTCATCAAGCTCGGAAATCTGAAGCATTCTTTGCTCCTTGCTTCATCTAAGTTCATATTCGTGGTCTTTATTGCCCAATAAGCCTTGTGCTCCAATTCCACCGGGAGGTGGAAAGCTTTGCCAAAGACCAACCTATAGGGACTCATTCCCAATGGGGTTTTAAAAGCAGTCCTATAAGCCCATAATGCCTCCGAGAGTCGGATTGACCAATCCTTCCTAGTTGTGCTCACTGTCTTTTCCAAAATCCTCTTGATTTCCTTGTTTGAGATCTCAGCTTGCCCGGATGTTTGGGGATGGTATGGAGTTGCCACTTTGTGTCAGATGCCCATCTTGGTCATCAACTTTTCAAACCATTTGTTGCAAAAATGGCTTCCTCCATCACTCACTATTGCCTTGGTGGTTCCAAACCTGCTCAAAATATTCTCCTTCAAGAATTTTAACACAATGTTAGCATCATTAGTCCTATTGGGGATAGCCTCAACCCACTTGAGCAAAGAATGTCAACCACAATAAAAATATTAAGGGGCATTTCATTCTGTTTGCTAATGTTTCCTACTTTTTGTCATTTATCACATCTTATACAGAAATAATAAGAATCCTTAAAAAGAATAGGCCAATACAAACCGCTTTGAAGAACTTTCTCGGTGGTCTTTTTTCCTCCAAAATGTCCCCCGCAATACATATTGTGGCAAAATTGTAGCACTTGCTTTTGTTCATCTTCCGGCACACATCTTCTTATCACTTCATCCCTGCAAATTCTAAATAAGTAAGGCTCATCCCAAAAATAATACTTACATGTATGGAGGAATCTCTTCTTTGCCTGGAAACTCAAATCCTTTCTCATTACACCACAAAAAAGATAATTAGCAATATCCGCATACCATGGTGCTTGAGTTAAAGAAAACAAGTGTTCATCCGAGAATTTTTTGAAAGGATTTTCACAAGCAATTTCAGCATCATTGTCATAAGAGTTAAGTCTAGAAAGATGGTCGGCCACTACATTCTCGCTTCCTTTCCTATCTTTGATTTCAACATCGAATTCTTGTAACATCAACACCCACTTAATGAGCCTAGCTTTAGCTTGTGGTTTGGTCAACAGGTATTTTAAGGCCGTATGATTAGAAAATACTATGACCTTAGAACCTATCAAGTAAGATCTAAATTTGTCTAGTGCAAACACCACAACTAACATTTCTCTCTCAGTGGTCGTGTAATTTACTTGTGCATCGTTTAAAGATAAACTTGCATAATAAATTACACACATCAACTTGTTCACTCTTTGGCCCAACACAGCTCCAATGGCAAAATTCGATGCATCGCACATAATTTCAAATGGCAAATCCCAATTTAGGGCAACAATTATAGGGGTAGAAGTTAGTTTCTCTTTCAAAATTTTAAAAGCTTCTAAGCACTTTTCATAAAAAACAAATGGGACATCTTTTCCTAACAAATGATACAAAGGGCGTGAAATTTTGGAAAAATCTTTTATAAACCTCTTATAGAATCCTGCATGTCCCAAAAAACTTCTAATCCCCTTAACTGATGTGGGTGGAGGTAGGTTCACAATTAATTCGACCTTAGCCTTGTCTACCTCAATCCCTTCATGGGAAATAACATGCCCTAAAACAATTTCGTGATCAACCATAAAGTGACTCTTTTCCCAACTCAAGGTAAGATTACATTCAATACACTTTTCAAGTACTAGAGTCAACTTTTCCAAACAATCATCAAAGGAATTACCAAAAACAGAAAATTCATCCATAAATACCTCGATGCACTTGTCCAACATATCAGAAAAGATGGAAAGCAAAGTCCGAATGGCATCCTCTGAAATGCAAATGTCCCAAAGGGACAAGTAAATGTAGTCTTTGGTTGATCTTCCAGTGCTATCGGGACTTGGTAGTAACCTGAAAGACCATCAAGAAAACAGTAAAAAGTGTGTCCAGATAACCTATCAAGCATTTGATCAATAAATGGCAAAGGAAAGTGATCTTTCTTGGTGACATTATTTAATTTCCTATAATCTATGCACATTCGCCACCTAGTTTGTGTTCGTGTGGGTACCAACTCTCCTTTATCATTCTAGACCACTGTCAACCCTATTTTCTTAGGCACAACATGAACAGGACTAACCCATTCACTATCAGCAATAGGGTAAATTACCCCTTCATCCAGGAGTTTAAGGACCTCCTTTTTAACAACCTCGCTCATGTTAGGGTTTAGCCTCCTTTGAGACTCTCTCACCGGTTTAGCCCCTTCCTCTAAGATGATCTTATGCATGCACATAGAGGGACTAATACCCTTAATGTCACTCAATCCCCAACCTATAGCTTTTGACGCGGACCCTTAGCAACGATGGCAGCAAACCCAACGTATAATAATGGTAGAGAACTCCTTGAAACTTGATAATCACCTCCGAAGGAACCCAACGCCTATAAAGAGATGGGAACTCACTATGATTGAAGGATTTAGTTAGTAAGAAGAAGGAAAATGCCACAACTCTTGTTGATAAGTAAACCTAATTCTTGATGCAAAGAAAGAATTAAAGAATCCACTCTAATCTCTCTCACACGAAAATTCACAAGAAGAGCTTGTAGAAGAATTCGAAAATTTTATTAATGTTCTACCTGAAATTCGGCCTAATGGTGCCCTTAAATAAGGGTTACAAAATTCCTAATTGCATATGGAAAATTAAGACTAAAACATTCTAGAAGGATCCTAGGCTTGTATGGGAAAACACTTCCAAAAACCCAACAAGAATAGGATTTGACAAAGTCAAAAACAACTTAAAAAACCCAACAAGAATAGAATTTGACAAAGTCATAAACAACTTAAATAATTAAAATAAAAGGATGGGGACCACAAAATAACAAAAATATCCCCTCTAACTAACTATGAAGATTCGGCCAAGGGGTGCAACAAACTCCCTTGAATTCGGCCAACTTGCATTCATGCATGTGCATGGAAATAAGATTGACCAAGCTTTGACTCTTCCTTGGTAGTTTCAGCCTAGGCTTAAAAATAGCCTTCAAAGGCTCCTTCTTGGCTTCCATTGCATGCTTCTAGAACCATGATATATTTAGGCCTTCCTTGCAGCTCCATCTCCATCTTCTTGAATGATAATTCTTGAAGCTCTTTGGAAATCTCTTCTTGAATATGCAAAGCCATGCTAGCTTGATATCTCTTTGCCTTGCTCCTAGTGATTGGTCCACTTGCTAGCTTCAAGGGATCCTTTCTTGCATCATTCTCCCCCTCTTCAAAAAGATTTGTCCTCAAATATGCATCATCAAAAGGAGAAAGATCACTTACATTGAAAGTAGCACTAACATTATACGTACCTGGTAAGTCGATCTTGTAGGCATTGTCATTAATCTTCTCCAGCACTTGGAATGGGCCATCTCCCCTTGCTTGCAACTTGTTCTTCCTTTGGTTAGGAAACCTCTCTTTTCGAAAATCCACCCAAACCCAATCTCCTACTTGAAACTTCATCTCACGTCTCCCTCTATTTGCAGAATCAGCATATCTCTTGTTCCTTTTCTCAATATTCGCCCTTGCTTTCTCATGCATCTCTTTCACCAATTTAGCTTTCTTCTCACCATCTAAACTAACAAGCTCATGAGAAGGTAAAAAAACAAGATCCAAAACTGTTAGTGGGTTAAAACCATAAACAAGCTCAAAAGGTGAATATCCTGTAGAAGAATGAATAGAATGATTATAAGCAAACTCAATAAATGGAAAACAATCTTCCCAAGAACTCAAATTCTTACCCACTAAAGCTCTCAACATGGTACCTAAAGTTCTGTTTACTACTTCTATTTGTCCATCCGTTTGAGGATGACAAGTGGTGGAAAATAACAACTTGGTACCTAACTTTCCCCAAAGCACACGCCAAAAGTGAGACAAAAACTTAGTGTCTCTATCAGAAACTATGGATTTTGGTATCCCATGAATTCGAACCACCTCCTTAAAGAAAAGTTCGGCCACTAAACTAGCATCATCACTCTTATGACATGGGATAAAGTGTGCCATCTTACTAAACCTATCAACAACCACAAATATGCTATCTCTCCCCCTCTTAGTCCTTGGTAATCCAAAAACAAAGTCCATACTAATGTCCATCCAATGAGAACTAGGAACGGGTAATGGCATATACAAACCATGAGGCATAGACTTAGACTTAGCTTGCCTACAAGCCAAACAAGCCTTACAAATCCGAATTACATCCCTTTTCATATTCGGCCAATAAAAGTGTTCATTTAGCATGTCTAAAGTCTTATCAACTCCAAAATGCCCCATCAAACCCCCACAATGTGATTCTAATACTAGCAAATCTCTCATAGAACATCTAGGCATGCATAATTTCGAACCCTTAAACAAAAATCCATCATGTTTATAGAAAGAATTAAAAGCACCATGCTCACAAGCATCATAAACATTGCCGAAATCAGAATCACCAACATATAAGTCCTTTATACATTCAAATCCAAGCAATTTAGTACTCAAAACATTAAGTAAAGCGTACCTCCTTGAAAGTGCATCTGCCACTACATTGTCTTTACCTTGCTTGTATTTGATCACATAAGGAAACTTCTCAATCTTCACAACCCATTTTGCATGTCTTTTATTCAACTTGCCTTGCCCTCCTCTCAAATGCTTCAATGATTCATGGTCCGAATGGATCACGAATTCCTTGGGCAGCAAATAATGCTCCCATACTTCCAATGCTCTCACCAAATCATATAGCTCCTTGTCATAAGTTGAATAATTCAGCTTTGCTCCATTAAGCTTTTCACTAAAGTATGCAATGGGCTTCTTCTCTTGCATCAAAACAGCTCCAATACCTACACCAGAAGCATCACATTCAATTTCAAAAGTAGAATCAAAGTTAGGTAAAGCTAAAATGGGTGTAGTAGAAAGCTTCTCTTTCAAAGCATCAAATGCTTCTTGTTGCTCCTTACCCCAAATGAACCCCACTTCTTTCTTGACTATGCTAGTCAAGAGGGCTGCCAATGTAGAGAAATTAGGGACAAATCTCCTATAGAAGCTTGCCAATCCGTGAAAACTCCTCACTTCTGTCACACTTGAAGGATTCAGCCACTCTTGGATAGCTTTCACCTTCTCTTGATCAACTTCAATTCCCTGTATACTTACAACAAAACCAAGAAAAACAACCCTATCTAGACAAAAAGAACACTTCTTAAGCTTAGCATAAAGGTTTTGCTCCCTAAGGATTTCAAGCACTTTCCTAACATGTTCAACATGTTCTTCCTCAGTTTTGCTATAAATCAGAATATCATCAAAGTAAACTACCACAAACTTACCTAAATAAGCTCTCAAAACATGGTTCATTAATCTCACGAAAGTACTAGGTGCATTAGATAAACCAAAAGGCATAACTAACCATTCATACAAACCATATTTCGTTTTGAAGGCAGTCTTCCATTCATCTCCAAGCTTCATGCGAATTTGATGATAACCACTCATAAGATCAATCTTTGTGAAATATTTTGCCCCATGCAATTCGTCCAACATGTCATCAAGTCTAGGAATGGGATGTCTATACTTCACAGTAATCTTGTTCACAGCCCTACAATCAACACACATCCTCCAAGAACCAACTTTCTTGGGTACTAATAAGACTGGAACGGCACAAGGACTAAGGCTCTCGTGAACCAAGCCTTTCTCCAAAAGCTCTTCAACTTGTCTTTGCATCTCTTTTGTCTCCATAAGATTGCTCCTATATGCTGGCCATTTTGGAATTGTAGAACCAGGTATGAAGTCAATTTGATGTTCAATCCCTCTTAATGGCGGCAAACCACTAGGAAGGTCTTCAGGAAACACATCCTTAAAATCCTGCAACAAAGACACAAAACTAGAAGGTAAAGAATCAAGAGATTCTTCACTGTTAGCAAGTAACGATTCTTTGTACATAATAATGAGTACAGGCTGCCCTACATCTATCTCTCTTGCTCTTGCATAAAAAGTATATTTTGCTTTTTCTCCTTGCTTATTTTCTCTCACCAATGGGCCATTTATTTGTTTGCTTACTTTCTTTTGACTCTCGGCCTCTTTTCCCTTTCTGCACTCACTCACTTTATTATTTTCTCTCTCCCTACCCTTAGAAATACCCTTGGGTGTTGAAGAAACATCATTGGCCGAATTTGAACCCCCTTGGTTCATGTTGGCCGAAACTTCTTTCTCCCTCTCTAGCATCCTCTTTTGATCTTCATACACCTCTTGAGGTGATAATGGTGCTAGAACAACCTTCTTTCCTTCATAAGTAAAGGTATACTTATTAGAAAAGCCATCATGTTGTGCCCTTCTATCATGCTGCCATGGTCTTCCTAATAGCAAATGTCCAGCTTGCATTGGCACTACATCACACAAAACCTCATCTTTATACCACCCAATGGAGATTGGTACCTTGACTTGCTTCAACAGTTTTACTTCCCTAGCATCATTGAACCATTGCAACTTGTAAGGATTGGGATGTTTAAAACAAGCTAACCCCAATTTATCCACCATTGTGGTACTAGCAGCATTGGTACAACTTCCACCATCAATGATAAGTGTACAAACCTTACCATTCACCAAACACCTAGAGTGGAAAAGATTCTCCCTTTGATCCAAGCCTTCTTCCTTGACTTGAATATTCAAGGCTCTTCTAGTAACAAGCATCTCTCCATGTTCAGCATTCAAGACTTGATTCTCCCAAGCCTCTTCATCATATTCGGCCCTATCACCACATTCGGCCTCCTCTTCTTCTTCATGTTCAGATTCTGATTCAATTTCCCTTTTATGGGTTGCAATCATCACCCTCTTATTCGGACATTGAGAAGCAATGTGTCCACTTCCCAAACACTTGTAGCATTTAATTTCCCTACTTGGAGTAGGTCTAGAAGGTGTTTCCTTGGCTGTTTTTGCATCCCCATCATTCGGCTTCTTGAAATTAGGATTGTAGGAAGAATTCTTTTAGAAAGAACCCTTGTAATCCCCTTTGTAGGAACCTCCACTCGAACTTGAACCCTTGAAGTTTGAAAATTTTCCACTAGCTTTAGAGTAGCTAGTTTTCGAAATAGCTTTATTCTTCAATCTTCTCTCTATCTTCAAGGCCTTTTGAACTAACTCTTCCATTGTGTTGAATTCATACATCTCCAATTCATTGGCTATATTCAAATTCAATCCCCCAAGAAATCGTGACATCTTCTTGTCTTCATCTTCATCAATATTTGCCCTAGCCATGATCATCTCCATCTCTTTGTGGTACTCTTCCACACTTCTTCCACCTTGAACTAGTCTTGCTAGTCGATTGTACAAATCCCGAATGTAGTGAGATGGTACAAATCGGCTTCTCATTAGTTCTTTCAAGGTTGAACATTCAGGAATAGGCCTCATACCTTTCCCTCTTCTATTAGCTTTCAATTGATCCCACCAAAAGGTAGCATACCCTTTGAACTCTACGGCTGCCAAAACTGATTTCTTCTCTTCGGTGTAGTTATGGCATTCGAAATCTGCTCAACTTTCCTCTCCCATTCTATGAACTCTTCTGCATTGTTCTTCCCTTCAAAGGAAGGAATCTTCATCTTGATGGAAGTAAGGTCACCATCAGTGGTAGGTTGATTTCCACCTTCATCTTCATCTTCTACCCTTTCGGCTGCTTCTAGGGCTTCAAGATTTCCTTGTCCTCCTCTCATAAGCACTCTTCTAGCTTTCATTATGGGATTTAGATGTGAGGCTGGCTGCCCTTGTTGCACTTGTCGTTCTGCATTCTCTTGCAATCTAGCATCCATCATCTCCATTCGACCAAGCATTGCTGCCAAAGTCTCATTAAGCCTAGCCAAGCTTTCGGCCATAGCTCCTTCCTTGCTAGTCTCTTCTCCTTTTCCAGCCATGTTAACAAACAAACAAACTCAAAGAAACAAGATTAGTAATAATCAAAATTCACTCAAGTGTTTAGAATTACCTCACTTTTCTTGTCTTCCTTGATTGCACTTCAGAACCAAGCTCACAAACCAACAATTGTCAAGTCGTTCAAGAAACTAGAACCTAAATCCTAGAACTAGATAGAAAACAAGACAAGTATCTGGAGGCAATGCAAGGTAATTTGCACTACACGATATAAAACCAAGTATTGACACAAGCAAATGATACTTAGCAATGTAATGGAATTAAAAGCTAGATAAAGAAATCAGAAACAATGAAGCCAATAAACAAGACAAATTTGGATATAATGAATCAAAAACAACCCACACTTAGCAAGCTGCTTTATGGACCTAATCAATTCTACCCAAAACGCTAGCTTCTAGACTCTAATTCCCACCTATAACACTCAAATAACATGAATATTAGGGTCTGATTTTCGAATTCCAAAAGCCCCTCAAAAGGTGAAATTTTTCGCCTAAAAAAATTTTGTTACTTCTAACCCACCTAGATCTGATCCTTAGCACCCAAATATCAAGAATATCAAACAATTTTTGTTGAGATGGTTTTGTACTCTTTTTTTTTTCTTCCTCTCACTATCCCCTTGATTCGGGACTTAATTTACTCCCAAGAACTTTTCAAAATCTGGACTTAATTCGCAACCCCAGATTCACTCAAAATCAAATCGAAATCAAACTTGAACAAAAACTCTAGCTTTTGCTTTCTTTCAAGAACCCTATTCTTGGTTTCGAATCCAATTCAAATGCAAGGCCTAGGTTTCGAAATTCAATCAGACTCCTTTTCCTAGGTTTTGAATTACTCTTTGAACAATCTTTAGGCTTTTCAAATTTTGATATATGACTCTTTTTTTTGAAAATTAAAGACTAGACTCTCTAAGAACCCTAAAATGCAGAAACTTAAAAGACTTAAATTAACAAACCCTAGAAAGACAAAGTAGATAAAAATTACCTTGTAGCAAGGCTCTTATACCAAATGACGCGGACCCTTAGCAACGATGGCAGCAAACCCAATGTATAACAATGGTAGAGAACTCCTTGAAACTTGATAATCACCTCCTAAGGAACCCAACGCTTATAAAGAGACGCGAACTCACTATGATTGAAGGATTTAGTTGGTAAGAAGAAGGAAAATGCCACAACTCTCATTGATAAGTAAACCTAATTCTTGATGCAAAGAAAGAATTAAAGAATCCACTCTAATCTCTCTCACACGAAAATTCACAAGAAGAGCTTGTAGAAGAATTTGAAAATTTTATTAATGTTCTACCTGAAATTCGGCCTAATGGTGCCCTTAAATAAGGGTTACAAAATTCCTAATTGCATATAGAAAATTAAGACTAAAACATTCTAGAAGGATCCTAGGCTTGTATGGGAAAACACTTCCAAAAACCCAACGAGAATAGGATTTGACAAAGTCAAAAACAACTTAAAAAACCCAACAAGAATAGGATTTTACAAAGTCAAAAACAACTTAACTAATTAAAATAAAAGATGGGGACCACAAAATAACAAAAATATCCCCTCTAACTAACTATGAAGATTCGGCCAAGGGGTGCAACAAACTCCCTTGAATTCGGTCAACTTGCATTCATGCATGTGCATGGAAATAAGATTGACCAAGCTTTGACTCTTCCTTGGTAGTTTCGGCCTAGGCTTAAAAATAGCCTTCAAAGGCTCCTTCTTGGCTTCCATTGCATGCTTCTAGAACCATGATATATTTAGGCCTTCCTTGCAGCTCCATCTCTATCTTCTTGAATGATAATTCTTGAAGCTCTTTGGAAATCTCTTCTTGAATATGCAAAGCCATGCTAGCTTGATATCTCTTTGCCTTGCTCCTAGTGATTGGTCCACTTGCTAGCTTTAAGGGATCCTTTCTTGCATCAGCTTTCTTGAACTTTTTTAACATCGTTACAAGCTTATTTTCTTCCTCACTGGTAAGGGTAGCAGAAATTATCACTGGTTGAGAGTTATTCTCCCCAAGAAAAATATATTTTAAATGCTTGGGGAGTTCTTTGAGTTCAACCCCTTGTAGTTGAATTTTCTCTTCTTCAACTTCAAATTCCCCCTCAACATTCTCATTGTCCAAAATGGAATTGTCTTCTTTACTCTCCTCATTGGAAATCTCTGCTTCTTCTTGCAATTTTAGAGCCCTTTCTAGCTTGTGTTCGCCATTATCCTGCAAGAAAACTTCTTGAACAACATTATCAGTAAAATCAATGAAAGAACGGTCTTCATATAAAGCACTAGTGGGGATAAGGGAAGTGTTAAAAATTGAAAATTCTACAGTTTGTCCCAAAACGGTCATAATCAATTTTCCATTTTTAACATCAATTAAAGTGTTAGTTGTGGCCATAAAAGGCCTCCCTAACAAAATTGCATGCTCGACATCCCTTGGGATTTCTCCCCCCATATCTAAGACAATGAAATCGACGGGTACAATCAAACCTCCTAACTTAACTAGAACATCTTCTATGATTCCCTTAGGGTATCTAAGAGTTCTATCTGTTAGTTGCAAAACCATTTTAGTCGGTTTGAGTTCCCCAAGCTCTAGTTTCAAATAAATTGAGTATGGCATCAAATTAATACTAGCTCCGAGATCACACATGCCAATGGTCTCTTTCCCATTCCCCATAGAGATTCTAACTATAAAGCTCCTAGGATCTTTTAGTTTAGGAGGTAACTTATGTTGTAAAACAGCACTTGTTACTTTCGAAACTATAACTTTCTCATCAACTCATACCTTATTTTCTTAGTGTTTAGCTCTTTTAAGAATTTGGCATAAGATGGCATATTCTTTATTACCTCTAGTAAGGGTAGGTTGATACTTACCTTCGAAAGCATGTTATAAATTTCAGAAAATTGCTTATCATGCTTTTCATTTTTTAACCTGCTGGGAAATGGAATTGGTGGTCTGTATGGATTTGGAGATTTGTGCAGCTTTGGTGCAACGGATGCCTCCTCTCTATCCTCCTTAAGCTTATTTGGTTCAACTTTTTCTTCATGCATTTCCTCACCATTATCTTGCATTGTACCTGCATCAAAGGAATTATCACTGTTATTATCACCGATTTTATTATCAAGTACCTTACCACTTCTTAAAACGGTGATTGCTTTGGCCTACTCCGCTTGGCTTGGAAATTTCCCTTTTTGATTGGCTTGAAGTTGATTAGCCAATTGACCCACTTGAGTTTCAACCTTCTTAAGCGATGCTTCTAAAGAGTCAAACCGCTTATTGTTCATTTCTTGATTTTGAGTGCTTATTTGAATGAAAGCATTCAAATTGTCTTCAAATGAAGGTTTCTTGACCTGCTCTTGATTTGAGGTTTTCCCTTGAAATTGGGGACCTCTTTGATATGGTTGGAAAGGTTGTTGAGGTGGAGCATGTTGTTGATTTTTCCATGAAAAATTGGGGTGATTCCTCCAACCGGGGTTATAAGAATTTGAATATGGGTCATTCCTACCCCTTTGTTGGAACCCTTCAAAAGCAAAAGCTTGTTCTTGCTCCTCTTGGAATGTATCAAAATTTGTGGGGCACACATTTGCTTGATGGCCTACAAGACCGCACGACGCGCATGACTCTTGGCTTGGTCCTGACAAATTTCCTTTGGCATTTAACAATTTCACTTGTTTTGTCAGTTCTGTAATTTTCCTAGCCATTTCCAAGTTTGCACTTATCTCATGTTCTCCTCTTCTCCTTTCCCCAATACTCTTTTGTTGGGAATTTACCCCCAACATTTCAAATAATGCAACTGTTTCTGCAGCTGTTCTTTCACCCATTGCTCCCCCTGCTGTATTATCCACTGTGTTTTGACATTGTTGAGTTAGACCATCATAGAATAATTGATTGAGCAACTGTTGTGGATAGTAATGGTGAGGGCACTGAAATAATAAGGATTTGAAGCGATCCCACGCCTCATGAAATGGTTCTCCATCAAATTGGGTGAAAGTTGCAATACTCCCCCTAAGCTCCTTGGTCTTTTGGTGTGAATAAAACTTTCCCATAAATTTGTTGTAAACCTCTGTCCATGTGGTTAAAGAATTCTCCGGTAAGGTCATCAACCATGCTTTTGCTCTGTCTTTCAAACTATATGAAACATCTCAACTTGAGTTCATCTTCTGTTAGTGTTTGCAAAGGGAATGTATGCAATGTTGAGTAAAAATCCCGAATGAAGTTGAGAGGGTCTTCATTCGACAGTCCATGGAAGGATGGCAGCATACTATAGTGAGTATTTCTGAGTTCATAATTCTTGCTGCATTGCTCAATCGTATACAAGATGTGGCCATTCTGATGATCGGTTGGGCAAACTCCTTCATAGGTGGTTCTTGTGCATCACCCATCTCTATTTCTATGTTCTCCTCAAACTGCTCGTCAGTATTTTCCCTTTCTTGCTCTATAGAATTTGGTCCCTTGGTTCTTGGAAGTCTATGGATGTTGTCTATAAATGGAGCAAGTTCGTTTTCTTGAGACCTTCGTCCGTGCTTAAATTACCTAAGCAATTCAAAAAGAACACTTTAAATGATTTAATAAATAAATTAAAAGAATCAAACTATTAACAAAAATTGCCTTCCCCAGCAGCGGCGCCAAAAACTTGTTGCGCTTAAATTAACACTACTACAAAGCGGCACTCGCAAGTATATGAGGCTATTGCAGTAACGGTGATCGCCCCAAGGTTGTCTCACAAAGAGGGAATTGCGTGTAATAGTTCGATTAACATGAAATAATAAACTTGAGTGTGTGATTGGATTGGTGAATTGTAATTAATCTTAGAAATGAAAATGAATGATTTTGTGCAAGATAAATTCAATTGTGGAAATAATGCCTAGGGTTGCAGGTCTATTTAATCAAATATTTAATTATCAAATTATCCATTAATATAACATTGCACCTTAATTTGTTCCTTAAGGTTAATTAGTTAATTATCAATTCACTAGTTTTCACATTTATGAATTAACAACAACCAATTCTTTTACATTAGCAAATTAATAAATCCTAGAACTTATATTTCTAATTCATTCTTAGGGTAGTCAATTGCATAGTTTCGATATTAAACTTCTCCTCTCGGTCCGTCATTCAATATTAAGTAATCAATAGGTGGCCAATCTATCAATTTACCTTTAATTTCAATGCAATCAACCAATAACAAGGCATATCAATGGAATCATCAAATTAAATCATTCAATCAAATATACTACAACCCAAAGCATGAGTAAATTAGCTCATCATATTCTTTAAACAAATGCTCATTTCAATATAAACCAAATCAAAGTTATTCATTGCAATATTCTCAATACAACAACAACACAAAAGAAATGGATTAAAAGAAAGAGTTTGAAATTTTTGGAGATGCTAAGAATCAGACTCCTTGTGTCTTCCATAGCTCCCTCTTTGATGTGTGATGATGAACTTCCAAGCTCCCTTGAACCAATGGTTCTCTTCTTGAAGGATGAATGATAGCTCTCTCAAGTTCACAACTCTCTAATCAAGCCTCTTAAAACCCTAATCCTCAAGAACTAGCTACTCACTTCACTTCCAACGATTGTCTTTGCTCTTGATGTGTGAAAAGAAAATGGGAGAATGGTGTCTTCCTCCCTCAAGCAAGAAAATGGGAGAATGGTGTCTTCCTCCCTCAAGCAAGAACCAAGGAAGAAGATGATATGGTGTGTAGAGAATGTCCACTAAATATATTCAATATGTTTTCTTTTCCCTCCATGCTCTTCCATTTTCCCTCTCTCTTTTTTTTTTAAACTTTTAAGACACCCCATCACCCCTTTGTCTCCCACTTTCCAATTTATTTATATTTCTTCCATAAATCCTTCCACCTTTCACTCCCTTTTATCCTTTTTGTTCCCCACTAATCCATACTAGTCCATACCTCGTGCAAGCATACCAATTGATCCAGGGTGACACGACCAAGCTTGTTGGCCGTGTCTCTTGGTTTTTCTTTTCTTTCTTGGGACACGGCCAAGTTTCTGGCCGTGTCCCTTGCTGCTTGTTCTTCTCTTTGTTTTTAAGAGATGACACGGCCAAGCTCCTAGCAGTGTCATGTGACACGACCAAGCATGTGACATGGCCAGTGGCTTGGCCATGTCTCTTGATGGTGTCACTCTCTACTTCTTTCTTTTCTTTCTTTGCCTTTTGTTCCTTTAGTGAGACACAGCCAGTGGCTTGGCCGTGTCTCTTGGCTGTGTCTGCTTCTGTCCATCTTTGTTTGAGGGACATGGCCAAGCTTGGTTAATCTTGGTCGTGTCCTGCCTTGTCCTTGATTTCTTCTTCTTTTGATGAGAGACACGGCCAAGCCATGTCTAGCTTGGCCGTGTCACTTGCTTTTCTCCAATAAGTCCACCAAATTTTAGTTAAAAGCTCCATCAAATGTACTTCAACCTAAATCAACAACTTCAAACAAACTTAAGTACAAATTAACATGAAAATTAACTTAAAATCAACAAAAACATCATAGAAAATATATACAAAATTGATCTAAACAGAACTATTCTTACAACCTTGGCACTATTAGGCTCAGGGCCTTAAAGAACACGAGCCTAAACCCGGAGAAAATGGAGTTGCCACTTGGACAGACCAGGAAGAAAGAAAGGAGTGGATGACTCAATTCCTAAGGAATCCCCAACCCCTATTGGGTTCGAAAAGTTGGGTATGTATGGGGAAGGTGAGAGTGACCTAGCACTCCATAACACCCGGTTCATTGGAATTGACCTTCTTTTTAGGTCTAAATATTATTGAATTCTTAAATATTATAATACTATCCAAAATACATACAATTTTCAAAAGAAATAAACATTCATCACTTTATTAAAATGAAACAAACAAAATAGGCACCCATCCATAGATGAAAATATGCCTTTTACAATATCCAATTTTCAAAAATAAAATAAATAAAATAGGGCACCCACCATTTGGTGGAAACATGCCCTTTACATTAATCCAAAACTTAAGGTAAATAAAATTACATTAAACTTCAACAAATAAGGAACCCACAAAGTGAAAACATACCTCTTACATCTTTAAGACTTAAATATTTAACTAAACTAAAACATTCAATCATTCACCATGAGCAAAATAAAAATCAAATCATTCATAAAAGCAAAACATTAATAAATCATCCATTCAAAGCATAAAAGGATCACATCTAAGTTTTAGACCCAAATAAAGCAATAAATATACAATTTTTAGGGTTTATATTTCAAAATAAGGTTTTAGAACTTTTATGATTAAATTAGAATTTTTAGGATGAAAATTAGGATTTTAGGTTTTATGGATGAAAAATGGGGTTCTTAGGGTTTTAAAGACAAGATTTAGGGTTTTTAGTGTTTAGGAAACAAGATTAAGGTTTTTAGGGTTTTGATTTAAAAATTAGGGTTTTTGAACTCTGGAAAATAATTTTAAGGTTTTGGATATTGAATTAGGGTTTCGAAACTTTGGAAAATAGATTAGGATTTTATTTTTAGAGAAATAAAATTTAGGGTCGTGGGACTTTATAAAATAGTTTAGGGTTTTAAGCAACTGTAAATCTTTTAAGTTATTTAAACAATAAATTATGGATAGATATTTATATGGGATATGTCTTACTGGATGTGTTAAACTAAAAGATACGAAAATAATTTAGTGTTATGTAATTAACTACTGATCATACAAAAAATAAAAGAAACGAACCATGCCTACTATGTACTTGTATATAAATCAAAAGGATGAAATTCAAACACAAATAGTTTAATAGATGAAGTAATAATAAATTATCTTTACTGTAAATTTCAACGAGTTAAATTAGAAAAACACACCTTCATTTGTAGATTCCACCAAAATTTAAAAGTTGATACTTTTTGCTTGTACCAAACTTGTTTCTCTTGGTTGGAAAGAAATCAAGACTTGAGCTACTGCCTTGTTTGATAATGCTTTCTCTATATTTGATTGCTTTTCATTTTTCTATTTTATAGTTATTTAGTTGTTGTGTGATACTTCAATGATACTGAAGGTTGCCTTTTTTTCTTCTCTTCTTAAACTTGTATTTATAGAAGAGTATATTAGGTTAAACCTTTTAAAATTTCCATTTTAAAAATCGATTCCAGAGGCATATAGAATTAGATTAATTTTAATTCGATCCAAACCATGAGCATGTCGGACTCAAATTCCTCTAATCCAACATGGAATCAAAATCCACAAGCTCCATATCAAATTAGGATTGCTCTAATTCGATATGGAGTCCACTAACTCAGTTTCCATATCGAATTAGGGTACCATATCGAATTGGGGAAGGCCCAATTCGATATGGGACCTCGCCATATTGAATTGGGGCTTTCTAATTCAATATGGAAGTCCCATATCGAATTAGGGCATCCCAATTTGATATGGGCTATCCCATATAGAATTGGGAAGCCCAATTCAACATGGGTATAACTATGAAGTGCAATTAATCCCCCACATCAAATTAGAGCCGACCAAACCTTCAAAATAAACCTATTTAGGGTTTTAAAGGTTGAACCATCTTATTTTAGGGCTTATTAAATTATACCAATCTAATTGAAGGCTTTAAAAATAGGTTTAAGCCATTAAAAGTGGGCCAAATTTGATTAGGCCTTCTTTAATTAGGATCGAATTAGTTAGGGCCAAAATCAAAGGTCTACAGTTTGCCCCCTGCTTGAATGATCTAGAATTTATTTAGAGAGTGAAAAGCAATATGATTTTGAGCTAATTTTGGATAAGGATAGGATTCTAGACCCGGGGATCTAGTTTGGGTTATGGACCATAAATTGGTTTGGGTTCTGGACTCGAGACTGAATCTAGGTTCTCGACCTGAGCTAGGACTTAGGTTATTGACCCGTGATAGAATTTGGGTTCTCAACCAGAGATTGGATTTAGGTTCTTGACCAGAGACTAGATTTTGATTTGGGTACTCAACCTGAGACTAGGTTTTGGGTCTTGACTCAAAACTGGATTTGGGTTCTCGACTCGAAACTAGATTTGATTTGGGTACTTGACCCAAGATTGGATTTTGGGTTCTCGATCTAAGACTGGATTTTGGGTTTTTGACCCGAATCTAATGAGTACTCGACCCGAGGTTGTTTGGGTTCTAGACCCAAGGTTGGTTACGTTCTGGACCTAAAACTTGATTGGTTAAGTTTTGGACCCGAGATTTGTTTGGGTTTTGGACCTAAGATTGGATTGGTTGGGTTTTGGACCTGAGACTGAATTTGGGTGACTTTCTATTAGGTGAGAGTTCTGGCTATCTTGTAGCCAATTATTCCATTCTTCAATGGATTGTGGGTCTTCACCCTCAAAATGGATCTTCATCCTTGGGCATCGAGTCTTCAACCTTCAAAATTGATCTTCATCCTTTGGACATCGGGTCTTCACCCTTCAAAATGGATCTTCATCCTTTGGACATCGGGCATCCCAATTCGATATGGATCTTTATCCTTTGGAGATCGGGTCTTCACCCATTAATATGAATCATCATCCTTTGGAAATTGGGCCTTTACCCTTCAAAAATGGATCTTCATCCTTGGACATCTGTTCTACATTGATTTCAGCTCTTCTAGCTAGACTGATCTTTTATCTTTTACATCTTTATTCATTTTAGAGTTCTAATTTTATTCTTGTTCCATTCTTAAATAGATTATTTACTTTACACTTTTGCAAAAAAAAAAAAAATTCAGCTATTTTTAGCTAGTCCTTATAACCTCTCTTTGCCCCCCTGCGTGGCAAAATATTGAAGGTGAGTTTAAAAATATTTTATACACACATAAACTCAAAATTTCAAAGGAGAAACTTTGCCCCCTGTGTAGGCTCAAACCAATGATTTTTTCTTTTCCATGCAGGCTCTGATTGATGTTTGTGTATTTACTGGTTCCTTGTACAAGCATGCATCTCCATTTTTATAAAGTGACTGGATCTTTCTCAAGCAATGGCCTTCCATGCCCCCTGATTTCATATATGCTTCATATTTGCTTCATAGAGTATTGTTGTTTACCTTGACAAAGAATAGACAATGCAAGACAAAAAATACAATGTGATATGCTTATGTATGCATGAATAATACTTACAGTGGTTCCATTAACTCACAGATTGAGGTGCTCAGCTGAAGTGTTCTCATTGGTTCCTTCCAGATGCTAGTTTATGTCTTGCATTGGACATCATAAGACTTTATATCTATGGCCTTTATTCTAGAAAGTTGGAAACATGAGTAGTGGAGGCCCAAGCATAGTTGCCAAAGACATGGGAGATATCCATTTGGTTGATAACTTCTTCATGACATGACCTTGCAAGTGATTCTTTCATTAGCCTCTTTTGCCCATTGTTTCCTTCAAGGTTTGACAATGCAACATACTTCCCTTAACTTGAAGGCTTTGTATGACAAAAAACACATTTTTTTAAAAATCTTAAAATCATATTTTGGCTTTGTCAAATAAGTGTCATTGTACCTCAGGACTCGATTTTCCAAATTAACATATATATAACATGACAATCCTAGTTACCGTACTAAACTCTGAAATCATTTCCATTTAAGCAAGAACTGTTGCACTTCAGATAGGTACATACACATTACTTAGCCAAAGGTCTTATTGAGTTTAAATATTATCTATCTCATATGCATGCTTATCCAACCTATCTCCACTAATAGACTCTACCTACCAATAGAGATCAACATGTCCTTGATGGGATTGAAATGGGGTCTATAAGGGACACGAGTTAAATGAAGTCCATTTTTAGATTGGAGCTGATATGACACTGCTAACAAACCTTCACACTACAATCTTCTTGTTGGAACCATTTTCACCTTCTGGGCATCACTTTTATCTTTTGACTTCATGACAATATAAAGCTTGAATGTCCTTCCTTCTTTTTTGTAGAAATCTGGATCTTGATTAGGATAGTCTTTGCCTTTGCAAAAAGTTTGATAGCCACATTCCTTTTCTTTTCTTCTTTTCTCTTTTCCTTTTCCTTTTCCTTTTTTTTTCTTTTAGCATTTTATCATTTTGTCCTTCTTCCTTGTAGGACTGTCAAGTACATGAGTTTTAAGAACTAAATGGCCTTTCTCCTATCTCTCTAATTTTGGTTGAGTCTCTAGTTGGGTTGGACCAATTCAAGTCAAACTATCCTCGTAAACTAAGTGGAAGTCTTCTGCTACTTTAGGTAAAAAAGAACTCGATTGTCTTTCTGAACCACCTTTTTGTGTTTTATTTTTTATTTTTATTTTTATTTTTTATCCTTTTCTTTTTCTTTTTCTTTTTCTCTTTCTTTTTCTTTCTTTTTCTTTTCTTTTCTTTTTTCTTTTTTTTTTACTTTTTAGGTTTTGGCTCTAAAAAAGTTATCTTGTTTGCACCAACTTGTATTCCTAATAATGGATGAGTAGAGTGGCATAAATCTACTTTGGTCCTGACTTTATCTCAACAAGTCTATGATATTAGGTCTAATTTAGGTGTCCTTCAACTATCATTATAGTCTTGACCATATATCCTTTTCTTTGATCTTCTCTCTCTTTAGTAACTCAATGATCATCAGACTTGTCATGAGTCTCACAACAGCTCAGGATAGGTTATTAGGTTTACTAGCTGATAAAAAGCAAGCTAAAATCTTATGAAGGCTTAAAGGGAAAACTAGGGATTGCTGTCAATAATATTGTGTGAGCGGGGATTTTTGCCCCCACTCCTGGTGGAATGGTTCTTGCGACTTCGACACTGTTTAGGCTCGGGGTCTTAGAGAACACGGACCTAAAGTCTGGAGAAAATGGAGTCGCCACCCGGATGGGCCGAGAAAAAGAAAGGGGTGGATGACTCGATTCCTAAGGAATCCCCAATCCCCTAATGGGTTCGGAAAGTTGGGTACGTGTGGGGAAGGTGAGAAATGACCCAACACCCCTACAACACCCGGTTCATTAGAACCGGCCTCCTTTATAGGTATTAATATTATAAAATTCTTAAATATAATAATATTATCCATATTGCATACAATAATTAAAATAAAGCATCAATATATTGAAAATCAAAATAATGCCCAAGCAAAACAAATAAATGGACACCCATCCAAAGATGGAAACATGCCCTTACATAATCCATGCCTAAATAGGACACCCATCGAAAGGTAGAAACATGTTCTTTACATCGGTCTAAAATATAAAAGCAATTTAAATTACGTGATATTTAACTAATGAGGTACCCACCAAGTGGAAACATACCTCTTATAACATTTGAAAATCTAAATAAATCGAATAAATAAATCATTCACCAAAGACATTAAACATCAATCAAAATATAAACATTCATCCATGATAATTTAAATAAATTAAGCATTGAAATTAAATAAATCAACAAAGCATTGAAAATAGATTAAAGCATGTAATAGACTACATAATCAAATATAAATTAAATAAAGCAAGTAAAGATTCAAATTAGGGTTACTGTCTCTATTTAAATTTCTTTAACTAACATTTAGGGTTTTGGAATCTTAAGATATTATTATTGTTATTTGTCTAGGCTACTATAAGTTTTAAGAGAATTGAAAAGGATTAGGGTTTTATAATTTAAGAAATTAGTAAGGTTCTTTAATTGACCAAATTAGGGTTTGAGGGGAAAAATTATGAAATTAGGAAAATTTAAGTTTTAGATTAATTGATTTTGGGTTTACTGTTTGAAATTGGAAGAAACTAGAGTTATTTTTAAAAGAATAATGCTTACTATGTGATTTTGGAAAGAAGGATTAATTAGGGTTAAAACTTTTAATGCTTAAAAAAATAAGGCTACTGACTTTTGGAATAGAGTTTAAGGTTTCAGGAATTGATAAAACAATTTAGGGTTTTTGGTGTCTTGGAAAATATATTTGGATTTAAGATTTGTGAAAATAGTTTAGAGTTTTATAAAGTTTTTAGGAATAAGCAAAACGGTTTAAGGTTTTTTGGAAACAGAAAAGTAACGAATTAAGGTCTTTTGGGACATAGAAGAAATAAATTTAGGTTCTTAGGGTTTAGAAGAAACAGAAAAGCATTTTAAGATTTTTTGGAAAACAAAAGAAACAAATTAGTGTTTTAAAGGTATTTAGAAACAGAAAAATGTTTATGATATTGAAACGAAGATCAATGTTGCTATGTGTTTATAAATCAAGGTTTTGCGTGTATAATCTTAAGAATCAAAGAAACAAAGCTACTGTAAGAAAATAAAAAGAAATTAGAGATTCAAACCTCCATTTGTTGGTTCCACAAAAAATTGTTTCTTGGATGAACAAGAATAAAGGCAAGATGGTTGCCTTTGATGGATTGAATTTGCTTGTTTGCTTCTCTCAAAAGTCCGATCGTTAATCTCTGCCAAAAAAGTTTCTCCTAGTCTGATCGATTCTCTTAAATTTTTCCTTAACTCGATTGTCCTCTAAAACTTTCCTCCTAAATTTCGGTCCCCCCTTTTGTTTTTTTAGTCCTTATTTATAGAAGATTTTGATGATTATTTTCACTTGTTCACAGAATCTAACATTAATTAAGAAAAGGAAACCGAAACCGAATTGAATTTGGTTTCAAAAAAATTTGTGTCAAAAAAATTTCGCTGGCGAAAAAAAAATGCTGCGTAAAAATTGCGATGGCGAAAAAGTTACCGCAGCTGGGGCGGGCGAAATTGCCTGCGGGCCATTTCGTCGCCCCCTTTTCAGCGACGAAATTTTTCATCGTCGATTTTCCGTCGCCTTTTTTTATTTTTATTTATTTGTTTATTATTATTTTTTATTTTTTATTAATAAAAATTAAATACTAAAGAAAATATTATTTATTTAAGATAACACAAAATTATTTTAGACTAATTTAAATATATTGGACAACACAAATTATTTAGGACTTATTAAAATATATTGGAACAGACTGGGTAAAAAATTAAGGGTCTACAGTTTGCTCCCTACTTGAACGATCTGAGACTTTAGTAAAAGAGAATGAAAAGCAATAAGACTTAATTTTTAAGATGATTGAGGTTTGGGGTTCTAGACCCGAGAGATTTGGATACTCGATCCTAAATGGATTCGGATACTCGATCCTAAACTGGATTTGGATACTCGATCCTAACTGGATTTGGATACTCGATCCTAAATTGGATTGGATACTCGATCCTAATTGGATTTGGATACTCGATCCTAAATTATTTTCGGATACTCGATCCTAAACAGGATTTGGATACTCGATCCTAAACTGGATTTGGATACTCGATCCTAAACTGGATTTGGATACTCGATCCTAATTGGACTTGGATACTCGATCCTAAATTGGATTTGGATACTCGATCCTAACTAGATTTGGATACTCGATCCTAAATTAGATTGGGATACTCGATCCTAAACTGGATTTGGATTTGGTTACTCAGACCCGTGACTGGGTACTTTGACTCGAGATTTGAATTCGATTTCAATACTTGGACCTAGGATTGGGTATTTGGACGCTAGATTGAATTTGATTTGGGTACTTGGACCCGAGCTTGAATTTGATTTGGGTACTTGGACCTGAGACTGGATTGAATTTGGATACTTGAACCCGAGATTGGGTACTTGGACCCGAGACTGAGTTTGACTGACCTTTTATCAATTGAGAAGTCTGACTGCTCCGGCTGTTCTATGCATCATGGTTCTTCACCCTCAAAATGGATCTTCATCCTTTGAGATCGGGTTTTCACCCTTGAAAATGGATCTTTATCCTTTGAGATCGGGTCTTCACCCTTGAAAATGGATCTTCATCCTTTGAGATCGGGTCTTCACCCTTGAAAAATTGGATCTTCATTCTTTGGACATCGGGTCTTTACCCTTTGAAATTGGATCTTCATCCTTTAAGTTGTATCTTCATCCATTAGAGATTAGGTCTTATATTGGCTTCAGCTCTTCTAGCTGGACTGATCTTTTGTCATTTGCATCTTCATTCTTTTGATAGTTCTAATTTTCCATTCTTTTATTTTTCCTTTTGCAAAAATTCAGCTATTTTTAGTTGGTCCTCATATCTTCTCCTGCCCCTGCATGGCGAAATATTTACAAGTGAGTTTGAAAATATTATATATAAAAACTCAAAAAATTGAAAAGGAGAAACTTTGCCCCCTGTGTGGGTCCAAACCCATGATTTTTCTATGTTGGCTCTGATTGATGTTTTTGTTGTCTAGTTCTTCGCACAAGCACGCATTTCTTCTTTTTGCAAAATTACTAGAACTTTCTCAAGTAATGGGCTTTCCATGCCCCTCTGATGTGATATCTTCTTTTGATGGTTTACTTCATAAGGTGTTTGTCGTTTACCTTAATAAAGAATAGACAATACAAGACAAGAAAGTGTGATGTGATATGCTCATGTATGCATGATATGTATGATAATACTCACAGCGGTTTCATTGACTCACAGACCGAGGTGATCAGCAGAAGTATTCTCATTGACTCCTTTTCGATGCTCATTCAAGTCTTGCATTGGAATGATAGAAAGCTTTGCATTTATGGCTTTTATCTTCAAGATGTTGAGAACATGAGTGGTGGAGACCCCAAGTAGCAGAGTCAGGGATGCATCCATTTCAAACTATGTTTCAGCATGTCAATTGGTAGCTTCTTCATGACCTTGCCAATAATCATTTCCTTTGCCCAATGTGTTCTTCAAGGTTTGATAGTTCAACATACTCCCCTTAACTTGAAGGCTTCGTGTGACAAAATATATATATATTTTTTGAATTTGAAATCAAATGTTGGCTTTGCCAAATTAATGTCAATGTACCTCAGGACTTGATTTTCCAAATTAACATATCTATAACATGACAACCCTAGTTACCGTACTAACTCGGGAATCATTTCTATTTAAACAAGAATTGTTGCACTTCAGATAGGCACATACACATTACTTGGCCAAAGATCTCTTTTGATTTTAAATATTGTCTATCTCATATGCATGCTTATTCAAACTACTCCACTAATAGACTCTACCTACCAAGAGAGATCAACAGGTCTTTGATAGGCTTGAAATGGGGTCTATAAGGGACATGGGTTTAAGTGAAGGCCATTTTGAGATTGGAGCTGGTGTGACACAATGGACAAACCCTCACACTATAAATTTCTTGTTGGAACTTTAGACAGTTGGGAGCAATCTTTCTAGACCCCAAATTCCTTATATCTTCTTGGCATTAATCTGGATCTTGATTAGGACAATCTTTGTTTCTTTGCATAAAGTTTGGTACCCAAATTCGTTTCTTTTCTTCTTCTCCCTTTTCTTTCTTTTTATTTTTCTTACTCCTCCCTTTCTTTGAGCATTTTATCATTTTTGTCCTTCTTCCTTTTAGGACTGTCAAGTACAAGAACTGAATAGTCTTTCTCCCTTTTCCTTTGATTTTGATTGAATCTTTGGTTGGGTTGGACCAATTCAAGTCAACCCGTCCTTATAAACCAAATGGAAGCCTTTTGTTGTTCTTAGGTAAAAGAGAACTCAATCGGCTTTTTGAAATGCCTTTTTAGGTTTTATTTTCTTCTTTTTTTCTTTGTCTTTGTCTTTTCTCTTTTTTTCTTATTTTTTTTATTTTCTTCTTTTTGTCTTCTTCTCTTTTTTTGTTTTGTTTTTTTGGTTCTAGCTCAAACAGAGTTGTCTTGTTTGTACCAACTTGGGTTTCCAATAATGGATGAGCGGAGTGGTATAAATCTCCTTTAATAGGGATAAATCATTTGTTACCCTGATGTTGTTTTGATATATTGGAGATATTAGGAGAACTTCAACTACCCTTATGGTTTTGAAAAGTTCAACTACCCTTATGGTCTTGAAAACATCAACTATCCTTATGGTCTTGAGAACTTCAACTATCCTCATAGTCTTGACTAATCATTGCTTTCTTTGGTCTTCTTGCCTCTTCACCTTAGTGATCATAAGACTTGTCAAAAGTATCACAATAGCTCAGGGTAGGTTGTTGGGATTTGTAAGCCAATGAAAAGAAAGCTACAAATTTTATGAAGGCTCAAAGGGACAACTAGGGATTGATATTTAATAGGGTGGATACTAGTTGTTGGCTAACCAAACAATGCCTAGATCATTTCTCCCTTAAATAAGCAGAGTTCAATTTCACCTCGAAAGTTTGTCAAAGCATGTTCTAAGACTGATTAGGACCTAGACAAAGGTAATAATGCAGTAGCCCTCTCTAAGTAAGCATACACAACTCAATGCCATAGAGAAATTCCCTCACCTAGTAAAGTCATTCGAGTCATGATGCATAAATACATTAATTCATGAATCATTAAGCTAGATTCCTCATTGGTTGAGCACCAAAATGAACAAAGACCAACAAAAATTTTGATGAAAGTAATTTATTCAAACAAATTTAAATTTGAAAAACACGATAGTTCCAAAATATTAAAGAAAGTAAAATTGAAAAGCAACATTCAAGTAAGGAAAGTTCATTGAGTTTAAGCTTCTTTTTCTTTCACATCTTCAATATTTCCATCTTGAAAGGATGATAAAACAAAATCTTCTTCCAATACTTTTCCCACCATGAAGGTCGCCGGTGGAGGTACTCTTCCAAACTTAGACAAAGGATTGTTTTTGGTTTTGGGCTTGTCCGGCTCTGGTAATTTACCACTATAGATTAGATCTTATATCTCATGCTTCAATCGGGTACATCTATCAGTCTCGTGTCCTTGAGTCTGATGAAATTGACAAAAGGCCTTAGTATCAAATTTTAGGGGTAAAGGATTTGGCAAAGGTCGAGGGGCCAATGGTTGTAATAATCCTTTCTTTTGTAGCTTGTTGAAGACCCAAGAAAAAGGCTTCCCTAGATTTGAAAATTGTCTTCTATTTGCTTGACCAGTTGTATTAACATCAACTTCTTTTTGCGTGCTCTGATTGCTAGGCTAATAATTCCCTTTCTCATTTCTTTTTATTGAAAATCGATTCTTCTCCCTTTCCCATTCTTCAATTTGCAGACCAACTTGGAGGAGATTTTTGAAATTTTGGATGAGTGTATGGGACATCCTTTCACGAAGACTAGGCAACACCCCTATTACAATCATCCTTATTTGATCAGATTCATCGGGCCTCTTCTTGAGCAAAACAGCCTTATTTATCCATCTTTTCACATAGTCCACAAAATTCTCATTTGGCCTTTGTCTAATGGACTCAACTTCCATTAAGGTAACTTCTAACTCGACATTATACCCATATTGCTGAATGAAAGCCTTGTATACCATGTCCCAATCTTTTTGAGTACTTTCCTCTAAAGTGTTAAACCAATTTTGGACAACAGTGTCCAATGAGAGCATGAAGTACCTTAGAGTTTGAGCCTTAGTAGCTCAAGCAGACTGCATAGTAGTGATGTACTGCTTCACATGGAGATGGGGGTTTCCAGTACCATCGTACCTAGCAAAGGAAGGCATCTTGAACTTATAAGGGACCTCCTCATTTTGTTCAAATAGTTTGTCAATCTCAGACATCTCTTCGATTTTCAGCTTCTTCTAAAATTTCTTTTCTAAATCAGCAATCATCTTCTCAACATTAGATGTCTCAGTCTTTTCAACATTTGTCTTCTCAACAACCTTTGGCTCCTTCTTTTTATCGTAAGGATCTTGGACGTATTGAGCCCATTCATCATCATCATTAATGAGCACCTTTTCATCATCAAAAACCACTTCACCAACTTTAGCCTTTCCTTTGTCCTTTGGCTTCTTGGAGCTAGCAGACGCTTCAACATTATTTCCTAAAATTGTAGCCAATTAGTTCTTCATGGTCTCAGCTAGAGCCTCTTTTATTTCTTCCATCTTGGCATTGAGGGCCTCATCCACCATTCTTTGAATTTGTTTTGGCTCCATTATTTTTGGTGAGCAAGTGATTGAGTCGTTGCTAGATTCTTCGCTTTTGGCGTAGGTCAAATTATCGTAAGCTTTTGAACTATCGCAATCTAGGGCTGTGAGTCAGAAAAGATCAATGATATGAGGTGCAAATGTATGCATGTATGCATGTATGCACGAACAATTAACAAACAAGGACAAATAGGACGTACCTTCCAACCTTATAACATCCACACATGAATGGCGAGTCTCTTTTCCTAGGTACATGGTTAACAAAATACCAACATGGGGTACTTTGTTTTTGAATATTTACCTCAAACGTTTCAACCAATAGTTATATTTTTCAAAGATGAAAATTAGTTCATGATAACTCCCAATAATTAGGTTTTAATCCATTTAACCAGCTAAAGTAGCTTTTATGCTATATTGGATTAAAACTAAATTAAGAGGTTTATTATAAATAGATTTCTCACTTGAAAAAGTAACTAATGATTCATGCCAAAAACAAGCCCATGATTAATTATTCTTAGTATAAACTAGGCTCACAATTGATTTTTGGTATTTCATAATTGACTTAAATAATTTGCAAGCTCTTTATAAGAAAAGATTGGATGAAAACCATTTTGTTTCTAAGCCCATTGTAAAAAGATTTTAGAAAAAATATATTTTGGGCTTTGTATTTGGGTCATGAGCAAAAGAATTTTTGATTTGTTTTTAGAAAAGTCTTATGTCCAAAGACCATCTTGAAAAGTTTTAAAAATAGCTTTGGTCTTTTGGATTGTAAAGAAAATTTTATTTTCAGCTCACAATGTATTTAGGTCATATTAGAAAAAGAACAAACCAAATAAACCATGATTTAAGCCAAGACAAATTAACCATAGTCAAACAACATGCATTTGGGGTAAAAACCTAAGGAAAGTAACTAGGCCAATTACATGAGCTTTAGTCTTTGGGTTAAAAGGCTTAGGTTCCCATAGCAAGTATATACCAAATGGTATGAGGCTATGAGTGGTTATGCCTTACTCGATCTCCATACCTTGAGTGAAAGTATGGTATCCCTTACATAACACAACACGGGTAACACGGGCGTCCTAAATCACACACACGATGCAAACTAATATAATGTAATGGATAATATCATTATAAGAAAGAATAGAATAATATAAAGACCAACAAAATCAACTTCTCTTATCCCCAGTGGAGTCGCCACTGTGAGCGGGGATTTTTTCCTCACTCCCGGTGGAATGGTTCTTGATACTTTGGCACTATTTAGGCTCGGGCCTTAGAGAACACGGACCTAAGTCCAAAAAAAATGGAGTCGCCACTCGGACGGGCTGGGAAAAAGAAAGGGGTGGATGACTCGATTCCTAAAGAATCCCTAACCCCCTAATGGGTTCGAAAGTTGGGAAAGTGTGAGGAAGGTGAGAAATGGCCCAGCACCCCCACAACGCCCGGTTCAATGGAACCGGCCTCCTTTACTGGTCTTAATATTATAAAATTCTTAAATATAATAATATATCCATATTATACACAATAATCAAAATAAAGCATCAATATATTGAAAATCAAAACAGTGTCCAAGCAAAACAAATAAATGGACACCCATCCAAAGATGGAAACATGCCCTTACATAATCCATGCCTAAATAGGACACCCACCGAAAGGTAGAAACATGTCCTTTACATCGGCCTAAAATATAAAAGCAATTTAAATTACCTGATATTTAACTAATGAGGTACCCACCAAGTGGAAACATACCTCTTACAACATTTGGAAATCTAAATAAATCGAATAAATAAATCATTCACCAAAGACATTAAACATCAATCAAAATATAAACTTTCATCCATGATAATTTAAATAAATTAAGCATTGAAATTAAATAAATCAACAAAGCATTGAAAATAGATTAAAGTATGTAATAGACTACATAATCAAATATAAATTAAATAAAGCAAGTAAAGATTCAAATTAGGGTTACTGTCTCTATTTAAATTTCTTTAATTAACATTTAGGGTTTTGGAATCTTAAGATGTTATTATTGTTATTTGTCTAGGCTACTGTAAGTTTTAAGAGAATTGAAAAGGATTAGGGTTTTATAATTTAAGAAATTAGTAAGGTTATTTGATTGACCAAATTAGGGTTTGAGGGGTAAAATTATGAAATTAGGAAAAATTAAGTTTTAGATTAATTGATTTTGGGTTTACTGTTTGTATTTTGAATAATCATAATAATGGAAGTAAAACATAAAGATTTATAATGCATAAATAAATAATGACCCGAACCCATACGACAGTCCTGCTAGTTGGTAAGCCGGTGGGGGTCAAGGGAGGCAGCGCCCCTTGTGGGGTCCGGGTCCGCAGCCAGAAGATTTTGAAAATTGGCTTCTAGGATTATAGGTTTCGGTGTTAAAAATTAAGATTTTAGGGTTTAAGATTTAAAAAAAATTGGGTTTTAAAATTGGAAGAAACTAGTGTTATTTTTAAAAGAATAATGCTTACTGTGTGATTTTGGAAAGAAGGATTAATTAGGGTTAAAGCTTTTAATGCTTAAAAAAATAAGGCTACTGACTTTTGGAATAGAGTTTAAGGTTTCGAGAATTAACAAAACAATTTAGGGTTTTTGGTGTCTTGGAAAATATATTTGGTTTTAAGATTTGTGAAAACAATTTAGAGTTTTATAAAGTTTTTGGGAATAAGAAAAATGGTTTAAGGTTTTTTGGAAACAGAAAAGTAACGAATTAAGGTCTTTTGGGACATAGAAGAAATAAATTTAGGGTTCTTAGGGTTTAGAAGAAACAAAAAAGTATTTCAAGATTTTTTGGAAAACAAAAGAAACGAATTAGGGTTTTGAAGGTATTTAGAAACAGAAAAGTGTTATGATATTGAAACGAAGATCAATGTTGCTATGTGTTTATAAATCAAGGTTTTGCGTGTATAATCTTAAGAATCAAAGAAACAAAGCTACTGTAAGAAAATGAAAAGAAATTAGAGATTCAAACCTCCGTTCGTTGGTTCCACCAAAAATTGTTTCTTGGATGAACAAGAGCAAAGGCAAGATGGTTGCCTTTGATGGATTGAATTTGCTTGTTTGCTTCTCTCAAAAGTCCGATCGTTAATCTCTGCCAAAAAAGTTTCTCCTAGTCCGATCGATTCTTTTAAATTTTTACTTAACTCGATTGTCCTCTAAAACTTTCCTCCTAAATTTCGGTCCCCCCTTTTGTTTTTTTAGTCCTTATTTATAGAAGATTTTGATGATTAATTTCACTTGTTCACGGAATCTAACATTAATTAAGAAAAGGAAACAGAAACCGAATTGAATTTGGATTCGAAAAAATTTGCGTCGGAAAAATTTCGCTGGCAAAAAAAACTGCTGCTGAAAAATTGCAATGGCAAAAAAAAACTGCTGCGGAAAAATTGCGCTGGCAAAAAAGTTGCCGCAACTGGGGCGGGCGAAATTGTTTGTGGGCCATTTCGCCGCCCCCCTTTTCGGCGACGAAATTTTTCGTAGCTGATTTTTATTTTTATTTATTTAATTATTTATTATTATTATTTATTTATAAAAATTAAATACTAAAGCAAATATTATTTAATTAAGATAACACAAAAATTGTTTTAGACTAATTAAAATATATTGGATAACACAAAAATTATTTTGGACTTATTAAAATATATTGGACCGGGCTGGGTCAAAAATTAAGGGTCTACATATTGATACTAGTTGTCGGCTCATTAAAAAATGCTTAGATCATCTCACTCTTAAACAAACAGAGTTCAATTTCGCCTCAAAAGTTCATCAAAGCATGTTCTAAGATGGACTAGGACCTAGACAAAGGTCATTATGCAGGAGCCCTCTCTAAGTAAGCATGCATAGCTCAATGTTATAGAATAATTCCCTTAACTAGTAAAGTTATTCGAATTATATTACATAGATATATTAATTTATGATTATCAAGCTAGACTCGTCATTGGTTGAGCACCAAAATGAACAAATACCAACATAAACAAAAATTTTGATGAAAGTAATTTATTCAAATAATCTTAATTTGAAATACATAATTGTTCCAAACAAGTACTAAAGAAAGCAAAATAAAATGAGCAATACTTCAAGCTGAGGGAGGTTTGTTGAATGAATATTCTCCTTACTTCACAACTTCAATACTACCATCTTGAAAGGAGGATAAGACAAAATTTTTCTTAAATCCTCCTCCTACCATGAAGGTTGCTGGTGGTGGCACTGTTCCAAATTTAGGCAAAGGATTGCTCTTGGCATTGGGCTTATCCGGCTCATGTAGCTTACCACTATCAATAAGATCTTGAATTTCATATCTTAATCAAGCACATTTATCAGTCTCATGCCCTTGCATTTAATGTAATTGACAGAAGGCCTTGGCATCAAAGTTTGATGGCAGAGGATCATATAGCGGTCGAGGAGCCAACAGCTGTAATAACCCCATTTTCTGCAACTTATTGAAAACCCAAGACAGAGGTTTATCCAATTCTAAAAACTGTCTTCTATTTCCTTGACCAGTTGAATTAACATTGACTTCCTTATGTATACTTTGATTGCCATACTGATAATTTCATTTTGCAGAAAAATGATTCTTCTCTCTTTTCCACTCTTCTATTTGCAAGCCAGCTTGAAGAGATCTTTGAAATCTCTGATAAGAGTGTGAGACATCCATTTATAGAGATTAGGTAGCACCCATCTCATAATCATCCTAATCTAGTTGGAATCATTTGGCCTCTTTTTGAGAAGTATAGCCTTATTTCTCCATCTCTTCACATAATTGATAAAACTTTCATTTTGTTTTTTCTTGATACTCTCCGCCTCCATCAAAGTCACTTCCAATTTAGCATTATGCCCATACTACTGGATGAAGGCTTTATACAACATATTCCAATCTTTTTGAGTACTTTCCTCTAAGGTGTTGAACTAGTTTTGCACAACAGGATCTAATGAGAGCATGAAATACCTTAGAGTTTAAGCCTTGGTAGCTCTAGCAGACTGCATAGTAGTGATATAATGCTTAACAAGGAGATGACGATTCCCAGTTCCATCAGATTTGGCAAAGGAAGGCATCTTGAATTTATACGGGACTTCTTTATATTGTTCAAACAGCTTGTCCACCTCCGGCATCTCTTCAGTTTTTAGCTTCTTTTCAAACTTCTTTTCGAAATCGGCAATTAGCTTCTCATCATCTAAAGTTTTAGTCTTTTCCATGGCTGATCTTTCCACAACCTTTGGCTCTTTCTTCTTATCTTGAGGATCTTTGAAGTATTAAGCCCAATCATCATCATCATCAACAACCACTTTGTCATCATCAAAGGCTACTTTGCCAACCTTAGCCTTTCCTCCGTCCTTCTGCTTCTTAGTGCTAGCATATGCCTTAACAGTGTTCCCCAAAAGAGTAGCAAGTTAGTTCTTCATAGTCTTAGCAAGGACTTCCTTCAGTTCTTCTATCTTGGCATTGAGGGCGTCGTCCACCATCCTTTGAATCTGTTAAGGTTCCATTGCTTTCGGGGAGAAGCTAACTAAGTTGCTACTGGATTTTGCGTCACTAGAGTAGGTTGGGTTGTCGTACACTCTCAAACTGCTGTACACCAGGTCTGTGAGCCATAAAGGATCAATGATATGTAATGCAATGTGTGTATGCATGTACGCATGTATGTACAAGTAATCAAACAATCAAAGATAATTAGGACGTTCCTTCCATCCTTATAACTTCCACACATAAATGGTGAGTCTCTTTTTCTAGTTATATGGTCAACAAAATATCAACATGGGACATCTTGTTTTCAAAAAATTCACTCGGAAGATTTAACCACTAGTTGTATTCTCAAACATAGAAGTCAGTCCATGATAATTCTCATTAATGAAGCCTTAATACAATGGATCAACTAAAAATAACTTTTATGCTATATTATGGATTTAAAACTAAATTAAAGGGTTTATCATAAATAGATTTCCTATTTAAAAAAAATAACTAATGATTCATATAAAAAATAAGCCCATGATTAATAAATCTTAATATAAATTAAGCCCACAATTGATTTTTGGTATTCCATAATTAACCTAAATAGTTATAAGCTCATTTAAGAAATAAAGTTTAAGAAAAGTTATAATTTGGATGAAGTGAAAAAAAATTTTGTTTCAAAGCCCATTTGTAAAAAGGTTTATTTAAAAATAAATTTTGGGATTTGTATGAGGTAGAAAGAATCTTTAACCTATTTTAGAAAACTTTATGTCTAAAGACTATCTTGAAAATTTTAAAATAGTTTTGATCTTTTGGGTTTAAAGGAATAAAACTATTTTGAGCTTACAATATTAGAAAAAAACACACCAAATAAGCCATGGTTCAAACCAAGATATATCAATCATAGTCAAACAACAAGCATTCAGGAAAAAACCTAAGGAAAGTAACTAAGCTAATTACATGACTTTAGTCTTTTGGGTTGAAAAGTTTGGGCTCACACAGCAAGTATATACCAAAAGGTACTCTATATCTTGAGTGAAAGTATGGTATCCCTCACATAACACAACATGGGTTACACGGGCATCCTAACTCATGCACATAATGCAATCTAAATGATGCAATGGACAATATCATATTAAGAAAGAATAAAATAATATAAAGACCAACGAAATCAATTTCTCTTATCCCCAGTGGAGTTACCATTGTGAGCAGGGATTTTTGCCCCCACTCGCATGTGGAATGGTTCTTGTGACTTCGGTACTATTAGGCTCAGGGCCTTAAAGAACACGAGTCTAGGCCAGGAGAAAATAGAGTCAACACCCGAATGGACTGGGAAGAAAAAAAGGGGTGGATGACTAGATTCCTAAGGAATTTCCAATCCCCCAATTGGGTTCGAAAAGTTGGGTATGTATGGGGAAGGTGAGAATGACCCACACCCCTATAACACCTGCTTCATTGGAATTGACCTCCTTTTTAGGTCTAAATATTATTGAATTTTTAAATATTATAATACTATCCAAAATACATACAATTTTCAAAAGAAATAAACATCCATCACTTATTAAACTGAAACAAATAAAATAGGCATCCATCCATAGATGGAAAGATTCCTTTTACAATGTCCAATTTTTAAAAATAAAATAGGACACCCACCATTTGGTGGAAATATGCCCTTTACATTAATCCAAAACTTAAAGTAAATAAAATTACATTAAACTTCAACAAATAAGGAACCCACAAAGTGGAAACATACCTCTTACATCTTTAAGACTTAAATATTTAACCAAACTAAAACATTCAATCATTCACCATGAGAAAAATAAAAAACAAATCATTCATAAAAGTAAAACATTGATAATTCATCCATTCAAAGCATAAAAGGATCACATCTAAGTTTTAGACCTAAATAAAGCAATAAATATACAATTTTTAGGGTTTATATTTCAAATTAAGATTTTAGAACTTTTATGATTAAATTATGATTTTTAGGATGCAAATTAGGATTTTAGGTTTTATGGATGAAAAATGGGGTTCTTAGGGTTTTAAAGACAAGATTTAGGGTTTTTAGTGTTTAGGAAACAAGATTAAGGTTTTTAGGGTTTTGATTTAAAAACTAGGGTTTTTGAACTTTGGAAAATAATTTTAAGGTTTTGGATATTGAATTAGGGTTTCAAAACATTGGAAAATAGATTAGGATTTTATTTTTAGAGAAACAAAATTTAGGGTTGTGGGACTTTATAAAATAGTTTAGGGTTTTAAGCTACTATAAAATTTTTAAGTTATTTAAACAATAAATTGTGGATAGATATTTATATGGGATATGTCTTACTAGATGTGTTAAACTAAAAGATGCGAGAATAATTTAGTGGTATGTAACTAACTAATGATCATACAAAAAATAAAAGAAATGAACCATGCCTACTGTGTACCTGTATATAAATCAAAAGGATGAAATTCAAACACAGGCAGTTTAATATATGAAGCAATAATAAATTATCTTTACTATAAATTTCAACGAGTTAAGTACGAAAAAGACACCTCTGTTTATAGATTCGACCAAAATTTAAACATTGATATTTTTTGCTTGCACCAAACTTATTCCTCTTGGTTGGAAGGAAATCAAGACAGTAGGAAACTGCCTTGTTTGATAATGCTTTCTCTATATTTGATAGCTTTTTGTTTTATGTTTTATAATTATTTAGTTGTTGTGTGATACTTCAATGATGCTGGAGGCTGCCTTTTTCTCTTTTCTTCTTAAACCTGTATTTATAGAAGAGTAAATTAGGTTAAACCTTTTAAAACTTCCCATTTTAAAAATGGATTCCTGAGGCATATTGAATTAGATTGATTTTATTTTGACAAAAACCTTGACCATGTTGGACTCAAATTCTTCTAATCCAACATAGAATCAAAATCCATAAGCTCCATTTCAAATTAGGATTGTCCTAATTCGATATGGAGTCCACCAAATTAATTTCCATGTCGAATTAGGGTCCCATATCAAATTGGGGAAGGCCCAATTTGATATGGGAGTCCCATATCAAATTGGGGTATCCTAATTTGATATGGGAGTCCCATATCGAATTGGGAAGATCGCAATTCGATATGGGACTGTTCCATACCGAATTGGGATGCCCCAATTCGATATGGGCTTTCCCATATCGAATTGGGAAGTCCAAATTAACAAAGGTACAACCATTAAGTGCAATTAATCCCCCTACATCGAATTAAAGTCGACCAAACCTTCAAAATAAACCTATTTATGTTTTTAAAGGTTGAACCATCTTATTTTAGGCCTCATTAAATTATACCAATCTAATTAAAGGCTTTAAAAACATGTATAAGCCATTAAAAGTGGGCCGAACTTGATTAGGCCTTCTTTAATTAGGATCGAATTAGTTAGGGCTAAAATCAAAGGTCTATAGTTCCTTACCTTTTAGTTTTAGGAAACCCTGGGTAGCAAGTTGTATCTACTTGACAACCTACATTAGGTATATTGGGGGATAGCAAAAGCATCCAATCCACTACAAATCCTCAATCCTTTTGATGTGTAACGAACATGCATGTACTGCTAGACCCATGCAAGATTCATTATTTGTCATGTGGTTAGGTATATCATTGTCCTAGTGTGATGAGACCTTTTTACTAAACCACTCTTTTACACATAAAGGCTATAAACCTAGCCTATAAATGGGTGCACCATAATATCTTCATCAAATGGTTTTTTATTCATGTTCCTATGCATGCATATCATCCATACAATTTTAAAACTATAGCCTTTAGTTTAACCTCACAATCACATTGATTTTAACCAAAATGATAAAAGTTCAACCAAAGTCTAGCCACATTGGCTACAATCATCCCATAATAAAGGAGCTGCAATAGCCTAGTTACCCAACAACCGGGGAGGCCTTACTGGCCTAACCATTTCCTCAAAAGGAAAATCAACCTAACTCATCAAAACATGAGCCTTAGTTTTTAAGACATACCATTAGAGGTCAAATCCTTTTTAGTAAAATTTAAGAACTTTAATACCAATTTTTTTTTAGGAAAGTGGACCATTAAAATGAAAACTATGGGCCACCTAGAATCCATAATTTTTTTTCACCCTATCATTTTCTCCTCTTGACCTAAAAATTTAAACATGCTCTATCCAGAGCCCAAAACAAAGCAACTAATTGTCCAAAGCCCATCATCATAAAATGCAAATCCTACTCAAAGCACTAAACTTTCTTTCAATTGCCCAAGGTACCTATAGCTCAAACTACTGAATCCCATGAAATCCAAGCTTTTATTGAAGCCATCCTTAAGAAGTAAGAGGAAAGTTGTAAAAACATGCTGGTTTTCCAACAAAGTGATTTTAACAAGACACTAGTTAATTCACTGAGTGCACAGAGCAACTCGATCATGACTAAGGTTCAAAGCATGCCGTATGGGAAGTATCCTGATATTGGTTAATCCTCCAATCAAACCCACCCATGGTCCACCTCACACAACAAGGGACTGCAATTGAGATACAAAAAATTCCTCCACTTGCCTCCCTGTGAATCCTTTTCTAAGGGGAGAGCACCCTAAAACCTGCATTCTTATGGAGAGAATAGAGGTAATAGAGAAGCAGGTTGAAAATTTTAAACACTGTGATGAAGCCTTTGACCTTGAGTCTTTGACCCTATATCCTAAGGTTTGCTTGTCACCCAAATTTAAAATTCCTGAGATGGATAAGTTTGATGATACCAGTTACCCTAAGACTCATCTCAAATTGTATATGGGAGCCTTCAAACCTATGAGACTCAACGACTAGCTCCTTGCTCAACTGTTCCAAAGGTCTCTTACATGTGTAGTTTTTAAGTGGTTTATGGAACTTGGCAAGAAGAAATATCGGACATGGGAGGATGTCCACAATGCCTTCACTAAATAATACCACTATAACATTAAGGTGGATATCACAAGGAGGGATCTTGAAACCACTAACCAAAACCAGAGGGAATCCTTCTCCTCATTCCTTATGAGGTGGAGAGGAAAAGTAGCACAAATGGTCATTTTCCCTTTAAAGTAAGAACAAATTGATATCATTGTTAAGAACCTACTGCCTATTTACCAAACTCATGTGCAAATCCATTATTTGCCAACTTTAAAGCTCTTATTTCCCCTGCCACCAAAATTGAAGATTTAATGCACATTGGCCAAATCAAGGATGAGATAATCTCTTCCTCAAGATTCAGGAAAAGTCTAAACTTCAATAACCCTTAAGCTACTAACCAAAAAGAGGGTGAAGTGGCTAGTATTACCCCACAACCACTACTCCATCAGGATAGGAGTCAACAACAAAGAACCTTTACTGATTGGAATGCCCCTTAGCTTAGTGTACAAGAAGGCCTTGGAGGCACATTTGATTTAGCCCCTTAATCCTAAGCTACCTTCAAATCCACTTCCTAAAAATTGGAATGTTAATGAGTATTGTGAATACCATAAGAGCAACGACCATAAAATCGATGTATGCAAAAATCTTAAGCACCAGATCCAAGATCTCTTTTAAAATAGATCCATTACGCTGCCTACGTGACCCAACATCACCACCAACCCATTACTAGCCCACCAGAGCATCAATACATCGCCTCACTGGTCGATGATGAAATAGATCCCACATTGTTAATCCATGTTTATTGTTGTGTGTTGGATTTGAATGACTTTATAGATGAAGTTAATGCAATGACCAGAAGTGGAAGAATCACACAACCACCTTTAGACCTGTCACAATCAGTCCCAGCACCAAAAATAGTCATACCACCAAATACAAACCCTACTCATGAGCCAGAAGAAGGTCCATACTAAAATAACTTAAGAAGACTCAAGCTAGTCTTTCCATTTAGAGCCTCCTTTAATCAAGCTCCCCTTACCACTAGGCTCTTTGCAAGGCTTTAAGCAAGATTTAGAAACTAGTTGAAACTACTCCAAAAACTTTTGTTGCATCTATGACTAGGTCATCCGCTATTTATTTTTCAGATAAGGATCTCCCTATTGAAAGGGATCATAATCATGCTCTCTATATTACTAAATAGGCTTATAAGAAGACAGTGCCCATGGTGTTAATAGATAATGGCTCGGTATTGAATGTTTGCCCACTCAAAGTCATGAGTTATCTAATGAAATGTCTAAACTGGAGCCTTCTGATAAAATTGTGACAACATATGATAACACAAGAAGGGAAGTGTTAGGAGTGTCTAACATCAGAGTAACAATTGGCCCTATAGCACAAGAAATCCTTTTTCAAGTTCTATATATCCCAGCTTGTTTTAACCTACTGCTAGGAAGACCCTAGATTCACCAGGAGAAAGTCATACCATCCTCCCTTCAATAGAAACTCAAATTCCCATATAAGGATAGAATAATTAACGTAAAAGAGGACCCTAGTGGGAAGTCATATCTCCCCCTTCAAGTACAAATTTTAGGAATCCAGCCAGAACCTTCAGCTATAGCTCTATCAGAATTCACTTTTGATTCAGTTCAATTCATAGAAGGAGAGGTAGGTAAAGAGCTTGTTACCATTGATTTTGACCCATACGGCAACCCAGTGTTGTGAGGCCTCGCCCGAGCATTGATTCAGCCCACAAAGGATTCGAAATACTCATTTGGGCTTAGTCACATGATACCGCCACGTATAATCTCTAGTCAGTTCGGTTAGCACAAGTTTAAAATTGAACTTTTTGAAAAAAGAAAACTCTCCTTTTATTTTGAAAAATAATGGTGGCTTTTATTTTGAAAAGTAAAGATTGGAGAGTTTCCACCTTGGTTTATTTTATTTGGAAAAAATTAAGGAAATACCCATTAATTTGACTCCATTAAAATTAAGTTATTTTTTTTACCAAAAAAGGACACTAGTTCGAAACCAATCACGATGGGTCCCGGGCTAAGTTTTCTAAACCAATATTAATAAAAAAAATGATTTTCCCTCTTTTATTAATTTTAGTCTTTGTTTTGATTGATTTTAGGAAAAAGTACAATTTTTATGGATTATACCACAATAATTATGGATGATAATATATAATGATGCATGAACATTTAATAATCATGACACCCACAAATGCAATACTAAATAGTAAAAATATCCTTAATTGATGATTCCTAGGTAACTTTAACTCTAACCCTTATGGGTCCTATGTCACATCCCAAAGTTTAGGTAGTCGAGTATTAGGCAAGAAGGACATAAATAAGTGGTCAAATAGAGGCTCGAGATAGTCAAAAACAAAATCGGTGTGCAAAGGAGGGCCCGTGAAGTCGACGGGACCTAAAGGTAATTTTTCGAAAGGCCGAGGACCTAAGAGTAATTTTTTGAAAAGTTGTGTTGGTTCTTAATAGTGACCCTAACAGATGCCATAAATGTGTTCTCGGGATTAATCGGGTTGTAATGGCGGCGCACAATTTTTCCCGAAAATGCACGGTTTGTAAGTTACGGGCGATTTTCCGACAATGGCATTTTGGACATTTCCACCGGAGGGGCGATTTTGTAATTAAATATAACTTTGGGGGAAAATTTTAAAAGAACAAAAAGCCACTTTCAAGTGGCCAAATCCTAGCCATTAAGTCCAAATGGGTTGGACAAATCATGGCCATTGAAAATAAACAAATTAATTAAATGGAAATTAAATTATAAACAACTACTTTTGGTCTTCCAAACACAAGTAAAGGATAAAAAAACACCACCATCACCACTTTTCTTCTTCCTTAGGTCGTGCTTCCCCCTCCCTTCCATTTTCAAGGAGAAAATTTTCAAGTCTAAGCCATTTTTCAAGTGAAATTCAATAGGAAATAAGGTAAGATACCATCCTAAGTCTTATTCTTTCATTAGAATTAGGTATTAGGCTATGTTTAGGAAGATTTGATATTATGTTCATGTTGGGAAAGTATTAGTAAGTTGATGATTACGGTGAAAAATGATAAACTACTTAAAGGAAATGATGAAAATGGTGATTATTAGTAAGAATAAGTAAAGGATTGTTAGAAAATCATAAGGTAGCATCATGTTCATATCTAGGGTTTGTTCTTACATATGTGACATGTTAAATTCATAGGAAATCAAGGAGATTAGAGAGGAAAGGAAGTGAAATAGACAAGAAGAGCAAGGAAAAGCAAGGTTTGGTACTTTAACTAATTGTTTGTTCATTTTCTTGAAATTTTTCTGTTTTAGAATTAGTGAAATACTGTGACTTGTATGATTTTTAATTAAATATAGAAAAATGTTATTAATGTGAATTTTTGATATGTTGTGACTCAATGCGTCTAGAATGACTGAAAAATATTTTTAGTTAAATTTGGAATGGTTATGATTATGGAAAAATTATTTCTGTTAGACCTGCTCTAGGAGGTACCTTGACTGAGACAGCCATGTTTCTGGATTTTTAATAAAATTTAGAAAAGTAATATTCAATTGAATTTTGGATATGTTGTTTTTTAGTGAGTCTAGTATTTGATAAAAATAATTTGGAACCACATTGATTGAATTTAGTTTACGGAATTCACAAAATTTAGAACTGCTGCCAGGATGTAGGGCAACTGGAGCAGTCTGGTTGGGTGAACTACTTGACCAAGATTTTGTGTCCAGTTTGATCTGAAATTTTAAAGGAATGATTTTAAGATGTAAAACTAAATTCTGTAAAAATTTTAGAGTTTTTAGTCAAGTATATTATTTTATAAAATTTTTCAAAATAAGGATCAAGTTGAGTCCAAAACCAGAATTTACTATTCATATGGTCATTTTGCTAATATTCATTTGGTCATTTTTCAAAAGTAATCCAATTGATTCCTTATGCATATAAATGAGCATAATATGTTATTAAAATGACAAAATATGATATTTCACGTTGAAATAATATAAGAAACATAAGTCAATAATTGTATAATGCATATTCGACTAAGAAATGGCATGAAAATTTTGGCTCCACTGGGTTTCTGGGATAGTACTGAGTAGGGTAAGGGTATGATATATCATACTATATGTAGAGCTGCTTTAATATAGGACTTCGGTCTGAGCTATATAGGGTAATCGCCCGAGTTATATAGGACTCCGGTCCGAGGGCTTCGGCCATAGATTTCACAGGGCTTGGTCCGCAATTTTTTATGGCCATAGCCATATAATATATATACAGTTGTTTCAGTTAGTTCGTTACCATACGTCAGTCTACCAAATTACCTTATGGGGCGAACTGATAAAATGATAATAACTGAATATATGACATGTATGGATTGTTTTTACCATGATATTATTTTTCAATACAACTTATTGCTTTTAAAAGTGCATTATGCTTTTATTATTTATTTTCCGTAATTAGTTAAAGTACCCACTAAGCAATGCTTAGCGAGTTTAGTTTCTTCTAAACTCATAGGTTATTAGCAAGGAGCCAGTAGCGAGCAGAGGAGTCCTGCGATCTGTCGGTCATCAACAAACTTAGGTGGTGCTCTTCATTTTGTATTTTGGTATTAGAAACTGGCATGTACTTATTTGAACAGTACAAAGAGATAACTTGATCTAGCATGTAGATCTAGTAATGTATAATAACTGTATGGTTTTAAATTGAGTTGGGTTGTGAATATAGAAGTGTGAATTCTTCTTGCAGGATTGTAGTTGAGGTTATAAGGGTGGATTATTGAGAGTGTGCTTGAGTTGAATTGTGAAACAAAATGTTTTTCAAAAATAAGAAAAATCAGTTTTGTCGACACTTGGGACCTAGAATTTTAAGGGAGACTCCGTCAAAATTTTTGAAAAATTTTTATAAGGAACATTAAGTAAGCTGACATAACCAGAGCTCGTATCCCGATGGAGCATTCCTCCTCGGCTTATTCATAGGTCGGGAAGGGGTGTTACATCCTAGGTTGAGCACATATCCCTAATTAACATAATAAAATCAAGAGAAAATAAAGGAAGAAAACAATTAAAATCACATGGCTTCCATTTCCAAGGCTTACAAAATTTGCAAAGGGAGCTTCAAAATAAAGAAGATAATAATAATACTGAAAATTATGATGCAGACCCCCTAATGTTGGACCTAAACAAGTTTAGTCCCAATTAAAAGAGGCCAAGTCAAATCTAATCCAGTTTTAAAAGCTTAAACCTAGTCCGATCCAATTTTGAAGCTCAAACCTAGTATGGTCTAATTTTAAAAGCTTAAATTAGGCTCGATATGATCTTAAAAGCATAAACCGAGCCAATCCAATGCCATAAGGCAAGATCATGAAGAATTGGCCTAGCCAATTAACCATGAGGCCTTAATTTGAGCTTGATTTAGTTTTAGCTGTGATTATATTCAAATAGGTTAGGATAAGCAGAGGGTTTTTGAATTGGATGAGGATTAATAAGCTGAAGGTTGCCCTAATTGCAGCTTATAAATATAAAAACTACAATCTGCAAAAGGGAGCTATGATTGTCAATTAAACGATCAATTTTACAAAAATCCAAGGAGAGACAAAAAGCTTAAACAAGGGGAGATAGTAGCTAAACCTCAATTGATCCTCAGACCATTGAGGCAAAAGCCAAGACATTAATTGATCTAGGCTCTCCAAATAATTGTAGATAGTAGGCTTGGTTCAATAAATCACCTTGGTGGAATTGACAGCGCACGTATGATTTACTTTCTATTAATTATCTTCATTTGTTAATTTTGTTCAAATGTGTTACTTTTTCTTGTATGTTAATTCAATTTTGTAAATTTCATCCAGTAAATCATGGCCTTAAGATTTAGTTTGATCCAAACCCTAATTACATACTTTTAATCTTAGTTTGATGATTCAAGCCCTAATGGCATGATTTAATCTAAGTTTTGTAAAATCTAAAACCCTAATTTGATAATTGAAACCCTAATCATAGATTTGAAATCCTAATTTGATAGTTGTGACTCTAATCTTAGATTTAAAAACCCTAATTTTACATGTTGAATCATAGTTTAAGTTAAAAGCCCTAATATTGCATGTTAAACCCTAACTTACATGAATAAATCCCTAGTTTAGGAAAAATCCTAATTTGCATAAACAAAACCTTTTGTGCATGTTTAAATCCCAATTTCACTCTAAAAACCCAAATTTAGCCTTCCAATACCTAATTTAGGTTAAAAACCTTAGATTGCATGACTTAACCCCAACTTGTAAATATAACCCCAAATTACATAATTAAACCTTAGCTTTTAGGATTAAACCCTAGTTTTGCATATTTCAACCCTAATTTTAGGATTAAACCCTAGTTTTATTTATTTACAATTATATAAACTAACCCTAATTAGATATTAAACCATAGTTTTGTTAATTAAAGTTTTAATTTTATGATTATTTGATGGTTAATTGTGTGTTTAAATTAATTATTGCTTATGAACATTTTAATAGCATTTATTATTTCCTTATGCGTACCCAACTTTCTGAACCCAATAGGGGTTAGAGATTCTTTAGAAATCGAGTCATCCACCCTTTTTCTATCTTTTCAGGTTGTTCAGGTAGCAACTCTAATTCTCAAGACTTAGGCCCATAGCCTAACAATGTCGAAGTTATAAGAACCATTCCACCAAGAGTAGAGGCAAAAATCTCCGCTCATAGTGTCTACTCCACTGGGGATAAGAGAAGTTGATTTCATTGTTCTTTATATTATTTTATTCTTTATTATTATGATATTATTCATTGCATCATTTAGAATTGCATTGTGTGTGTGAGTTAGGATCCCTGTGAAACATGTGTTATGTGTATGCAAGTGATACATACTTTCATTTAAGATATGGAGATCAAGCATTACATAACCACTCATAGCCTTGTACCTTTTGTTCTATACTTACTATGGGGACCTAAGCCTTTTACCCTAAAGACTAAAGCCCATATAGTTGCCTAGTAATTTTCCTTCGGTCATGTTTTCCTGAGTCATGACCCATTTGATTTGTCTTTTCCTAATATGACCTAATTATGGGGTAAGCCCAAAATTATTTTATGGCCCAAAATTCTTTTAAATCCAAAATAATTTTTAAAGTTTTTTCAAAATGGGCATAAAACCCTTTTCCAACAAAGATGTGTAGACCATTGATTTTGGCCCTGACTAGTCCGTTGCATGAGTCATAAACCTTTTGATTAGATGGTATAATGGCTGAACCTTTAAAACCCTAAAAAAGTTTATTTTGAAGGTTCAGTTGGGTCAAATTTGATGTTAGGGCATTTAGAGGTGTATCCAAGTCAAACTGGGCCTCCTAATTCAATATAGGACAACCTATATCGAATTGGGATGCCCCAATTTGATATGGGATAGTCCCATATTAAATTGGGACCTTCCCAATTCGATATGGGACCTTAGTTTGGCTCCTATATCTATAACACCCTTACACTCTATATACGTTTAATACACTCTCTCCCAGTATATGTATAATACACGTATATGGTGTAAGAATATCACAATTTGATTTAATAAAATTTTTCACATTTCATTGATTCCTCATTCCTCAAAACATTTATACATATATAAGTGATTATTTATGTATGTCAAAATACATAATACCTCACGATACTTCATTTTTTGAAAACATCCTTTAAAATTTACAATATATATACATACCCCCCAAAAACATAATATTAAAGTGTACTATAATATAAAATTTATACATACTGGCAAAGTGGCTCTATTATTGATGTAGCAACACGCTTCAGTCTCAACCAACACAAGCTTGGACCCGATATGGTCTAGTAGAATTCTCTGGCTCTACCGGATCACCCCTGTCACCTGCACGATGAGTTACAATTACGCTAGACAATAGGCCTAGTAGTATAAACTTTGATAATAATAACACTGTAATAACAATGCCAATGCAAAATGTTCATATGTTATGTCATCATATGACATTCAAGATCACTTTTAGATATATGCTTCCATCACTTGATAATTCACACAAACACATACACAAACATAGGCCCAAATAACTAATATATCATTCAAATCTCAGAGCTACTGTTTTGGTCCATAATGGTACCATGTGTCTAGGCCCGAAGGCAAAGTTTTAATGTAACAGTGCAACTAGGCTTGAGCTTACGACCCAGTCTTTTCACCCCACCTAGCTTCAAGGGCCTGCTACAGTCTGCTTCCCCTCATGGGTCCATGGCAGGATTTTTTTCTGAGGCTTACGACCCAGTCTTTTCACCTTTAACATTTTCACAGTGACGCCAAGCGTCTAGCCCCAAAGGCAAATATTGAGGATAACTTCATAGGTGTCACATCCGCCTACTGCATTTATGCAGTGTAGACACGTGCATAGCGAGAGTAGGGAAAAGGAGAAGATAATTCTTGATAACAGCCCTAGATAAGGTTGTATGACAAAAGGGACATAATTGTAATTTTTAATAAAGTTGGGGACGTAGATGTAATTTCAAAGAAAGTTGCACCGGATGTTCTTAATAGTGCATATAACAGATTTCAAAAATGGAATGTAGAGAAAAACCGGATCGCAACGACGTGTAACGGTTTTTCCAGGAAATGTCCCGTTAAAGAAAAATGAAGAAATGTTGCCTAAGGGCATTTTGGTCATTATCAATTAAAGTTATACATGAATTTAGGGTAGGAAATAAAGATGTGAGTACGTAGAGAATGGCGAGAGGTTAAATATGAAACGATCGTCAGTGGAAATGAAGCCGGAGAAAACCCGAGCAAAAATAGGACCTAAAGGGAATTTTGTAAAAAGTTGAGGGCTTATCGGTAATTTTTCAAAATGACTTGGAAACCTAAAATAGACCTTATAAATAGAAAGTAGAGGTCGAGAGGATCAAAACTATATATAGTTTGACTCATGGAACTATACGGTTTAAAAGATATGATCGATTAATCGCCGGAACGTAATGTGGCTCGGTTTCGTGTCGGGACCGGATGGGTAACCCGGGACAACTTTATGAGATCCAATGGGAAGAGAGACAAGTGGAAAGAAGTAAAGGAAAAAGGAAGTTATAAAAATCAAAGGTTGGCCAATCAAAAGAAAACATTTAGCATGTGTAATAAATGTGTAATAAATGAAGAAAGAGAAAAAGTGGACAAGTGGGCAAGGTGATCATCATTTCTTTTGTATATAAATATATGTGATATGAAGAACCAATTTCTCTCTTTTCCACTTGCAAATTTCGGCCAACAAAGGGAAACACCAAAGGACTTCTAAGTTTCTCCAAATTTGATTTTTAAGGTATGTTTTTAAGGTTTTCTAGTAAGTAGACTTTGATTTTAGTATTAATTTTAGGTAGTTATATATTTATTAGAAGATTTGAAATTAGAGTCTTTATGTGGAATTGGAAAAATATTAAGTAAGTGAGGATATTAATTGATTAAATGGAAGAATCAAGATGTATAAAGATTAATAAGGTTGGATTAGGGTTTCGGTTAGAAAAGAAATGGAGGATAACTTATTATTTTGAATTTCTAAGGTTTATGTTGTATCTTGAATTGATTGAAGGAGAAATAAAGAATTAAAGAAGGAGAAGAAGGAAAAGCCAAGAGGAGTTAAAGAAATAAGGTTTGGTACTTTACTTTTGAATAATAAATTTTGGTTTGATGCTTTACAAACTTTGGTTTATGAAAGTTTTGTTGTTGATGCTTAAATATATTGATTTGAGTTAAACATGCAAAAGTTGTCAAAGGGAAGTGTTTGAATTTTCACTTTACCATTAAAGAAGCCTTAATATTGATTTGCAAAAGAAAAATAAACAATCCTATGCATTTTATGTGTTTGGGCCGAAATGGTCCCAAAAAGACAGCTTTCTGGACCTTTTTGTGGAAATCGTTTGAGGCAGCAAATGAATGAATTTTTCAACGAAATTTTACATGCAATTAGTCAACATATGAAATAAGTTTTCTGTAAAATTTTAGCTAAAAATAAGATCATTTACTTGGTCAAATGCATGACTGAAGTGGACTGAAATTTTGACAAAAACCCAGATTTTACTATTCATTTGGTCATGCCATTTTGCGTTGCCGATTTGTCTCGCCGCAACACTATTCATTTGGTCAATTTGTGATATTTTGAGAAATGCTTTGAAATGTTTGATGTGTTTATTGTGGATGTTAAATATGCGAAAAAGGGGAATGGTTTGACTAAAGAATGTGTTGCGCGGCATAAATGGCAAAGTGCGATGGGAATTTAAAATGATTTCGCGAGTCATCCTAAAATGAGGTTTGAGACTTAAATTGAATCATTTAAAGCTTTTTGCTCTACTGGATAGTGGGAGTGGTAGATAAGGGTATGGTGCACTATACTAACTTATGCAGTACTGCTTGATATTGTGATTGAATTGATATGATCTGAACTCAATGGTGAGGGCCATTGGGGGCCAATGGTGAGGGCCATTGGTTATAACCAGGATGGTGAGGGCCATTCCTGTGATCTGATATCGGTGGTGAGGGCCACCTATGTTACAGTGGTGAGGGCCACTGCCTTATCACTATGGTTCCCTATATCCCAGTAGAGCCTGGATCAAAGACATATTATTTTTCGTTGAACTATATAATGCAAATGAATTTGAATTATGATTTTACATTATTGAAAACATATCATACTGAATGTATCACGATTTCTATTGGTATAATGTTGGTTGATTGTTGATTTTATTATTTCCTTTTTACTTCGAATACTTTCATGTACTACTTTTATTTTTATTGGTAAAGTACCCACTGAGCGACAACGCTCAGCGAGTTAAGTTTTCCTTGACTCGTAGGTTCGGAGCAGTAGATAAATCTTGGGGAAGCAACGACCAGACCACAGCAAATCTCAGGGGTAGATCTTTTAGTTCCATTATGAGTCGATAGTTGTGGCATGTATATGAATAAATATAAAAGAGATTTTCTATGTTATAATTGTATGTTAGTAGTATGTAATAATCATAAATCTTTACTTTATGTTATATTAGAAGTGTGAACTCTTCGTGCAGGTTTGTAGTTGAGGGTATAAGGTGGATTCATTGGGAGTGCATTAAATTTGATGGTATTCTTATTCACATTGGTATGTGTAAAATGTTTTCAAAAATCAGAAAAACAAGTTTTGACGACACTTGGGATCCAAATTTCTAGGCGGAACTATGGCAAAATTTCTGTAAAAATCAGAACTAAAATTTGACTAAGTAAATTGGTAGCAACAATTAGGATAGTGTGGCACCTTTACTCAGCTTACACATGTAGGTTGGGAAGGGGTGTTACAATTAGTGGTATCAGAGCTAAGGTTTAGCCGCTTCTGGGTAATCCAACATAGGAGGATGTACGTTTTATGTCGGGAGTGGCCATTACCGACGTAAAACGAGATATCCTGTAGTAAATAAGAGATTGTACGATTTCATGGAGTCCTAAATTTTGCAATGTATATAAGGGCTTCCTAATATTGTAAAACTTTGTGTTTGGAAATAAATAAAAGTTGTGTTGTATATGTGTTAATTAAGAATTTTATATTTATATACATGCCACCTAGGGTAAGATAATGTTGTTGGTCTGGGTCGTTAATAATGATGGGATGGTATATGTTTACTCTTTAGATGTCGCAAGCAGCGCAGCGTGATATAGAGGAGGAGGTCGAGTCTCAGGCCTCCCGAGTTGTAGAAATGCGTGTATCTGAGACATCAGCGTCGGAGCAACTACCCGCTGATGCTCCTATTCCCAATGAAATGTTGCAACAAATGGCTGTCGTATTTCGGCAGATAGCCGGCGTTGCCCCAGCCCCACCCCCGGCGCCAGCACCCGTACCAGTACCTGCTGTAGGAGGGGAAAGGAAACCCCCAATAGAAAAGATAAGAAAGTATGGTGCGAAGGAGTTTAAGGCTCGAAGGGACGATGATTCTTCAACAGCCGTGTATTGGCTGGAAGGAACAATACGAGCCTTAGATCAGTTACAGTGTACGCCAGAAGAGCGAGTGATATGTGCTACTTCCTTATTAGTGGAAGAAGCATATATATGGTGGGACACAGTTCACCAACGAGTTTCACCGGAACAGAGAACATGGGATTTCTTTGTGAATGAGTTCAAGAGGAAGTTTATATCAGAGGCATACCTAGATGCCAAGAAAAAGGAGTTTCTACACTTAAAGCAAGGTCAACTGACCGTTGCTGAATACGAGAGGGAATTTACTAGGTTGAGTAGGTATGCCAAGAAGACAATTGAAGACGAACATGATAGATGTAAGCAGTTCCAGGATGGATTGAATAATGAGATTAGGATGCAGCTAATTGCTGCTAATATCAAAGAATTTTCCGAGTTGGTCAATAAGGCTCTAGAAGTAGAGCAATGCCAGTCTGATGAACAGAATAGACGACAAAAGATGAAACAGAAGAGAGGTACCCAGAACTATTCGGGAAACTACCAATCATCAGGGAAACGATTCCGAGGCAGTGGTTCCACGGGAGGCGGTCAACGTCGAGGTTATAGCCAGGGATCGATTCGCGGTGGCTTAAGTCAAACTACCTCAGTCGCTAGTACGGGACGATCTGGAAGAGAACAAGGAAGAGGATTCAGCCGAAGCGGAGGTAACTTCTTTATCGGTCCAAGAGGTAATGAAGGCGAAAATAATAATCCACGCTGTGATCAATGCGGACGTCGTCACACGGGAGAATGTTGGGGTCGGACATTTGCATGTTATATATGTGGATCTTTAGACCACCTTATGCGAGAGTGTCCCCAGCGAATACAGAATCTACCTATGGATACTGAGAGATCGCAAGCGGCAGCAGGTCGAGGCCGAGGCAGAGGAAGGAGCGAAAATCCGTCGCGTGTGCAATCTGAAACAGTGAATCGACCAGAAGCAAGGGCTCCTGCTAGAATGTATGCTATGAGGGGGCGAGAAGACGAAGAAGCGCTAGACGTGATTGCAGGTCAGTTGTCTATGTTTGGGGTTCCGCTTTACGTTTTAATAGATCCAGGTTCTTCACACTCATATATATGCACGAAAATTGAAAAACTTGAGGACCTAAAGGTAGAACTAGAGAAAGAGGGAATATTAGTTACTAACCCATTAGGAAATGAGGTGATTACTAGGAAGGTAGTGAAAGATTGCCCCGTAGAGATACACGGACATATCTTTTGGGGAGATTTATTTGAACTACCATTTCAAGAATTCGATGCTATTCTTGGGATGGATTGGTTGGCCAAGCACGATGCACTAGTTGACTGTCAACGGAAGAGAGTTACCTTGTATACTGCAGACGGTGACGAAGTGACCCTAGTAGGAAAAAGGAAGGACTATCTAACTAACATTATTTCTGCCATGACGGCTAAGAGGTTAGTGCAAAAAGGTTGCGAGGCATACCTGGTATGTGCATTAGTAGCGAAAGAAGAGGCACCAAAGTTACAAGATATACCTACTGTATGCGATTTTCCCGACGTATTTCCTGATGATTTACCCGGATTACCACCTAAACGAGAGGTGGAATTCATCATAGACGTGTACCCGGGAGCTGCACCAGTATCCATCGCACCTTACCGAATGGCGCCAGCAGAGCTAAAAGAATTAAAGGTACAGCTACAGGAACTTTTAGACAAGGGGTTCATAAGGCCAAGTGTGTCACCATGGGGAGCACCAGTATTGTTCGTGAAAAAGAAAGACGGATCCTTAAGGTTGTGTGTAGATTACCGTCAACTTAATAAGCTGACCATCAAAAACAAGTATCCGTTACCTCGCATAGATGATCTGTTTGATCAACTCAAAGGTGCTGGAGTCTTTTCAAAAATTGATCTACGATTGGGTTATCATCAATTGAGAATTAAAGATGAAGACATATCAAAAACCACATTCAGAACTCGCTATGGACATTATGAATTCATTGTTATGCCTTTCGGATTAACGAACGCACCTGCAGTATTCATGGATCTGATGAATAGAATCTTCCACCCGTATTTGGATCAGTTCGTGGTGGTATTTATTGACGACATATTGGTGTATTCAAAAAATCGAGAGGATCATGATCGTCACCTTAGAATTGTTTTGCAAACCCTGCGTGAGAAGCAGTTATACGCTAAGTTCAGCAAATGCGAATTTTGGTTGGAAGAAGTAGCTTTCTTGGGACATATTGTATCGGCAGAAGGAATAAGGGTTGATCCCAAGAAAATAGAAGCAGTATTGGAATGGAAGTCACCTAAGACAGTAACGGAAGTCCGTAGTTTCTTGGGATTAGCAGGATATTATCGGAGATTCGTTAAAGGGTTTTCCATGATTGCCGTACCTATGACCAAGCTACTTCAGAAGAATGCCAAATTCCAGTGGACCGACGCTTGTCAAAGGAGCTTTGAAAAGCTGAAACAAAAACTTACTGAAGCGCCTATTCTTACACAACCCGAATCAGGAAAAGATTTTGTGATTTATAGCGATGCATCCCATATCGGGTTAGGTTGTGTATTGATGCAGGAAGGCAAAGTCATTGCGTATGTCTCTCGACAACTCAAGCCACATGAAAAGAATTATCCTACGCATGACTTAGAGCTAGCAGCGATTGTTTTGGCTTTCAAGACGTGGAGGCACTACTTATACGGGGAAAAATGTTACATCTTTACGGATCATCAAAGCCTGAAATATTTGCCCACGCAGAAAGATTTAAACCTGCGACAGCGAAAATGGATGCAATGGTTAGCCAACTACGACTATACGATTAATTATCACCCGGGCAAAGCGAATGTCGTAGCAAATGCACTTAGTAGGAAGTCAATGCAAGCGCTAAGTGCTATGAGGGTAACGTTAAAACCTACAGAAGATGGAGCTATCTTTGCAGAAATGCATGTGCGACCTAATTTACATCAACAAATACGTGAGGCTCAGAAGGAAGATGAACAAGTGAAGAAGTGGAGTCAACAGGCGCAGGAGAACTGTTCAGGAGACTATCAAATTCGTCCTGATGGTATTCTCTACTACAAGAAGAGAATGGTGGTACCTAAGTCCAAGGAGCTGAAGAAACAGATTTTGCAAGAAGCTCATAACAGTTCTTATACAATGCATCCAGGAGTAACGAAAATGTATCGGGACTTGAAGGAGTATTATTGGTGGCCAGGAATGAAAAGGGATATCGTTGATCATGTAACGAAGTGTCTAACCTGTCAGCAAGTGAAGGCGGAACATCAACTACCCTCAGGGCTACTACAACCTATTACGATTCCAACCTGGAAATGGGATCGTATTACTATGGATTTTGTCACAGGATTGCCTATGACAAGGGACAAACATGACGCGATTTGGGTAATCGTAGATCGGCTTACTAAGTCCGCTCATTTCATACCAGTACGTGTGGATTACTCGCTAGACAAGTTGGCAGACTTGTATATCAAAGAGATTATACGTCTCCACGGAGTTCCAACTTCGATCATATCCGATCGAGACCCACGTTTTACGTCAAATTTTTGGCAGAAGTTACAAATAGCCCTTGGAACTCGAACTTACCACAGCACAGCATTTCATCCCCAGACAGACGGACAGTCGGAAAGAGTGATTCAAATTTTAGAAGATATGCTGAGGGCGTGCGTTTTAGAATTTAAAGGTAGTTGGGACAAACACCTAAGCTTAATGGAATTCGCGTACAACAACAGTTATCAATCCAGCATACAAATGGCACCTTACGAAGCACTGTATGGTCGAAAATGCAGAACTCCAGTTTGCTGGACAGAATTGAGTGAGGAAAAGATGTTGGGGCCAGACATAGTTAAGGAAACTGAAGAGAAGGTAGAAATCATTCGAGACCGATTAAAAGCAGCAGCGGACCGGCAAAAATCATACGCGGATCTAAAAAGGAAAGACATACAGTTTGAGGTAGGTGACAGAGTGTTCCTCAAAGTCTCTCCTTGGAAGAAAGTGTTACGATTTAAATAAAAAGGCAAGCTAAGCCCTAGATTCATCGGACCATATGAAATTATTAAACGGGTAGGTCCGGTAGCTTACCAGTTGGCGTTACCACCTGAATTAAATAAAATACATGATGTTTTCCATGTTTCGATGCTAAGGAGGTATCGTTCAGATCCAACCCACGTCATACAAGTTCAAGATATTGAGATTCAGCCTGAAATGACATATGAGGAAGAGCCGGTAGAGATCCTAGCACGTGAAATCAAAGAGTTGCGAAATAAGAAGATTCCATTGGTCAAAGTGCTTTGGAGGAATCACAAAGTAGAAGAAGCTACATGGGAATGCGAAGAAACTATGAAGAAGCAATACCCATATTTGTTTTCACTTGATGAGCTTCGGGACGAAGCTTAAATTAACGAGGAAGGAACTGTCACATCCGCCTACTGCATTTATGCAGTGTAGACACGTGCATAGCGAGAGTAGGGAAAAGGAGAAGATAATTCTTGATAACAGCCCTAGATAAGGTTGTATGACAAAAGGGACATAATTGTAATTTTTAATAAAGTTGGGGACGTAGATGTAATTTCAAAGAAAGTTGCACCGGATGTTCTTAATAGTGCATATAACAGATTTCAAAAATGGAATGTAGAGAAAAACCGGATCGCAACGACGTGTAACGGTTTTTCCAGGAAATGTCCCGTTAAAGAAAAATGAAGAAATGTTGCCTAAGGGCATTTTGGTCATTATCAATTAAAGTTATACATGAATTTAGGGTAGGAAATAAAGATGTGAGTACGTAGAGAATGGCGAGAGGTTAAATATGAAACGATCGTCAGTGGAAATGAAACCGGAGAAAACCCGAGCAAAAATAGGACCTAAAGGGAATTTTGTAAAAAGTTGAGGGCTTATCGGTAATTTTTCAAAATGACTTGGAAACCTAAAATAGACCTTATAAATAGAAAGTAGAGGTCGAGAGGATCAAAACTATATATAGTTTGACTCATGGAACTATACGGTTTAAAAGATATGATCGATTAATCGCCGGAACGTAATGTGGCTCGGTTTCGTGTCGGGACCAGATGGGTAACCCGGGACAACTTTATGAGATCCAATGGGAAGAGAGACAAGTGGAAAGAAGTAAAGGAAAAAGGAAGTTATAAAAATCAAAGGTTGGCCAATCAAAAGAAAACATTTAGCATGTGTAATAAATGTGTAATAAATGAAGAAAGAGAAAAAGTGGACAAGTGGGCAAGGTGATCATCATTTCTTTTGTATATAAATATATGTAATATGAAGAACCAATTTCTCTCTTTTTCACTTGCAAATTTCGCCCAACAAAGGGAAACACCAAAGGACTTCTAAGTTTCTCCAAATTTGATTTTTAAGGTATGTTTTTAAGGTTTTCTAGTAAGTAGACTTTGATTTTAGTATTAATTTTAGGTAGTTATATATTTATTAGAAGATTTGAAATTAGAGTCTTTATGTGGAATTGGAAAAATATTAAGTAAGTGAGGATATTAATTGATTAAATGGAAGAATCAAGATGTATAAAGATTAATAAGGTTGGATTAGGGTTTCGGTTAGAAAAGAAATGGAGGATAACTTATTATTTTGAATTTCTAAGGTTTATGTTGTATCTTGAATTGATTGAAGGAGAAATAAAGAATTAAAGAAGGAGAAGAAGGAAAAGCCAAGAGGAGTTAAAGAAATAAGGTTTGGTACTTTACTTTTGAATAATAAATTTTGGTTTGATGCTTTACAAACTTTGGTTTATGAAAGTTTTGTTGTTGATGCTTAAATATATTGATTTGAGTTAAACATGCAAAAGTTGTCAAAGGGAAGTGTTTGAATTTTCACTTTACCATTAAAGAAGCCTTAATATTGATTTGCAAAAGAAAAATAAACAATCCTATGCATTTTATGTGTTTGGGCCGAAATGGTCCCAAAAAGACAGCTTTCTGGACCTTTTTGTGGAAATCGTTTGAGGCAGCAAATGAATGAATTTTTCAACGAAATTTTACATGCAATTAGTCAACATATGAAATAAGTTTTCTGTAAAATTTTAGCTAAAAATAAGATCATTTACTTGGTCAAATGCATGACTGAAGTGGACTGAAATTTTGACGAAAACCCAGATTTTACTATTCATTTGGTCATGCCATTTTGCGTTGCCGATTTGTCTCGCCACAACACTATTCATTTGGTCAATTTGTGATATTTTGAGAAATGCTTTGAAATGTTTGATGTGTTTATTGTGGATGTTAAATATGCGAAAAAGGGGAATGGTTTGACTAAAGAATGTGTTGCGCGGCATAAATGGCAAAGTGCGATGGGAATTTAAAATGATTTCGCGAGTCATCCTAAAATGAGGTTTGAGACTTAAATTGAATCATTTAAAGCTTTTTGCTCTACTGGATAGTGGGAGTGGTAGATAAGGGTATGGTGCACTATACTAACTTATGCAGTACTGCTTGATATTGTGATTGAATTGATATGATCTGAACTCAATGGTGAGGGCCATTGGGGGCCAATGGTGAGGGCCATTGGTTATAACCAGGATGGTGAGGGCCATTCCTGTGATCTGATATCGGTGGTGAGGGCCACCTATGTTACAGTGGTGAGGGCCACTGCCTTATCACTATGGTTCCCTATATCCCAGTAGAGCCTGGATCAAAGACATATTATTTTTCGTTGAACTATATAATGCAAATGAATTTGAATTATGATTTTACATTATTGAAAACATATCATACTGAATGTATCACGATTTCTATTGGTATAATGTTGGTTGATTGTTGATTTTATTATTTCCTTTTTACTTCGAATACTTTCATGTACTACTTTTATTTTTATTGGTAAAGTACCCACTGAGCGACAACGCTCAGCGAGTTAAGTTTTCCTTGACTCGTAGGTTCGGAGCAGTAGATAAATCTTGGGGAAGCAACGACCAGACCACAGCAAATCTCAGGGGTAGATCTTTTAGTTCCATTATGAGTCGATAGTTGTGGCATGTATATGAATAAATATAAAAGAGATTTTCTATGTTATAATTGTATGTTAGTAGTATGTAATAATCATAAATCTTTACTTTATGTTATATTAGAAGTGTGAACTCTTCGTGCAGGTTTGTAGTTGAGGGTATAAGGTGGATTCATTGGGAGTGCATTAAATTTGATGGTATTCTTATTCACATTGGTATGTGTAAAATGTTTTCAAAAATCAGAAAAACAAGTTTTGACGACACTTGGGATCCAAATTTCTAGGCGGAACTATGGCAAAATTTCTGTAAAAATCAGAACTAAAATTTGACTAAGTAAATTGGTAGCAACAATTAGGATAGTGTGGCACCTTTACTCAGCTTACACATGTAGGTTGGGAAGGGGTGTTACAATAGGCATGTCGCGAAACACAAAACTTTGAAAATTGAATAACATACTAGGCACACAATTAATTCACATTTTCCATTCTTAATTTCTTTCTCATTTTCCCTTTTTCTCATTTATATCAATGTTATTTCTTTTCAACATTTCATCCTCATCGTAGGATATTTCATGACAAAACCACATCACCTAAACACTTTGGGTTATTTTCACATAATTCACAATTTATTCAATATAGCCATTAACAATGGCTTTTCATAATGCATACATAACAATTTGTATGTGACAACACAATGTTCATGTTTCAAGTAGCTTAACACATTTTCCATCCAAAATGTGTTAGGCCAAATGTAATGTAATCACATTCCATTTATCAAGAGTTTGTACATACCTTAGAAAGCACTCCAAAACAAGCTTCAAAACACCCTCCAACCTTCTCTTCCAAGTTACCCTTTAACACTAGGGTTGGGCCAACTACTCTCTCTCAATGCCTAAGCCAAATGTGATCATAAACAACCATTTAATATCACATTCTAAGGCATTCTCAACATCAAACCATATAAATTAGGAATTACAAATGAAAGATAAAGGAAAGAGTTATTTTGGACAATTCCCTCAAGTAATACATACAACAACATGGGTGTGTTAATGACCGTGTCATTAACTCACTCATGCAGAAGCATTGACACATCCAATGATATGGGCGTGTCACTGCTCGTGTCATTCATTCTTCCTTATAGAAACTTTGACATGCTCAACAACACGGGCATGTTCATGGCCGTGTAAATTATTTTTCCTTACATTAGATATGACACACTCAGGGACATGGCCGTGTTAATGGTCATGTCATCAATGTTGAAATTAGCACTGTTGACATGCCCAACGACATGGTCGTGTCACTGGCCGTGTCAGGCAAAATCTACATTTTGTACACTTAACCATTTCAACCCAACCACTTCCAAACTCAATTTAAATTCAATCATTTCTTCAATCCAACCTTAAAATCATCATTAACTACTCAAAACCAACTTCATACATACCCAAATAGGCTATTAAAACATGCTAATACACAATCCCAAAATCTAAATATCATGTTCTTCCATAGAATTCCAAAGAACTTGCAAAATTGGTAAAGTAACTTATCAATTGATGAATAATCCTCAAAAAATCCACTTGAATCCTTAAAATCCCTTCAATCTTTGATGTATGAAAGAAGAAAACTCTCCTCTAGTCTCTCTCTCTCAAGCTCACATTCAAAGGAACAAAGAAGAAGAAGAAACAAATATCAACTTCTCTTTCTTTCTATCCTTATCTATTTATATTTTGTAATTATTTTATTTTTTGACTTTTACTCTTTTTATATGTATTGTATATATTAGGTATATGTATTTATTTCAAATATACATTTTACTTTTTCACTTAAAATCCTTTCATTTTCCATTCAAATTATTTATTTAATTTATCCAAATTTAACTTATTTTATGTAATATTCAAAAATTAGGGGTATTACTATATCGAATTGGGAAGCCATGATATGATATGGGGCAGCCCCAAATCAAAATGGGGCTCTCTCACTTCGATATGGGGCAACTTTTGAGTACTCTATATTGAATTTGATGGCCAATTCGATATGGACTTTGATTCCATGTCGGATTGGGGTCACTTTAATTTGATATAGTCTCGATTTGCCTTGGTTTTAATATGACATGGTCTCATTTTGCCATGGATTCAAGTTGTTTTAATTTGTTATGCGTCAGGAATCCATTTTTAAAATGGGAAGCTTTCACGATGTTTAACCTAATTATAAATAAAGGTTTTTAAACCTTCAGAGAGGACCGAGAAGAGATAGTAGCAGTTTTTATCAAACCCTAATATTCAAAAAGCAAGTAAAAGAAGGTAGCAAACGTATAACCATTGTCTCAGACAGAGGCAATAGTTTTCCTCAACCAATAACAAAGTTGACTCAAGTAGTGATTAGCAAGCTTGGTTCAACAGTTTATATTTGGTAGAGCCAACCACCAATGCAGGTTTGATTCCCTCTTTAAATTAATTCAATTGATTGCTCTTAATAATCATTCCATTGAATTATGTTATTTATAAACTGAGTATGCAAATCATCCATAATTGGCCATAGATTTGAATTAAAAGAGATAGTAGTATTAATATATGCCCTACCATTATTTTCATAAATCCTAAACTTTGTTAAATTGCATATTAGTTTGGATTAATCTTACTATTAATAATCAAATCCTAGTTCTAGATTTAAAACTGTAATTTCATATTTTTAATATTTATGTAGCTTAAAAATCCTAATTTGAATATGTAAAACCCTAATTTAAATAATTAGAACCCTAATTTGCATGCTAAAACCCTAGTTTGTACATTTATTATTCAACATGGTATTTAAATATAGTCTCGATTATTAATATATGTTCAATTATTATATGTTTGATGTATGACTTATTTTATTTTGATTTATAATGGATGATTTATTTTTATTTTATTTATAATGAATGGTTGAATATTTTTATTAGTCTATATTCAAGAGGTATGTTTTCACTTCGTGAGTACCACATTAGTTAGTTCAATGTAATTTAATTTATTTTGGATATTAGGATCAATGTAAAGGATACATTTTCACCAATTAGTGAGTGCAGACCTGATATTTTTAAACAGTCTAAAATAATTTTTGTAGTATTTTAATATTTATTATTTATTTTAATAATATTTATTACTTATAATATTTATTTTTAATAATGAAAAAAAATAAAAATAAAATAAAATCGGCGACGGCAGAATCGGCGACAAAAGTCGCTAGCGACGAATTGGACGAATTGGCCACAGGTTTTGCCTGCAGTGAAATGGCCACAGGTCAATTTGTCGCAAGCAAAACCTCCGACGAAACTGCATCCCGCACGCAGTTTGGCCTACGACTAGCCAGTAGCTTGCTCCCAGCTCGCCTAGTGCCAATTTTGCTCAACGCCAATTTTTCCAAGGCCAGCACGCAGTTCTCGCCGAAACCTTATTTTACTTGGTTTTTGATTTTATTTCCAAAACAGTTTTTAATTTTCTTAACATACTAGGGTTTTTATTTTAATTACCTATAAATACCACATTAAAAACACAAAAAAGGGGATTGGGACTTTTAGGATTGAAATTTTATTCAAGAACTATTCAAATTCTTTTTGGCAATTGATTCATTACCTCGGACTTGAAGGATCAAGAGGGAGCAAACAACAAAACAATCCATAAAAGGCAACACACACTATCTTTATTATTGTTCAACCAGAATTAAAATTATGGTGGAACCAACAACGGAGGTTTGAGTTTCTTTTAACTTTTTATATTTCCAGTAGCCTCATTATTCAATTTGATCAATTGTTTAAGCATATAATGGATAGATTTTTATTTAAAACACATTGATCAATTGTTCTATTTACCATCTAGTTTCTATCTAAAACCCTAAAAATTATTTTTCAAAACCCTAATATCTTAATACCCATTAAACTAATTTTTAAAGCCTAAAACCCTAATTGCACTTTTCTAAAACCACAAAACAGTAATCTGTTTTCTCAAAAACATAATCAATTCTATTTTTCTAAAGTTCATAGTAGCCTATTCTTTCCAAACACCTAACTCTTAATCCTATTTTCATGATCTTCAATTTTATTTACTTAAACCCTAAACCTTAATAATATTTTCCAAAACCCTAAATTTGAAACATCCATTCTCTAGATTCAACTCCTAGTTTATTTCAAACCTAATCTTTAATTCAAACATCCAGTAGCCATGTTATTTCTTTTCCGTTAAATATTTCTTAGTTGACTAATCCAGTAAATATAAAATCCTAATTGTTAAACATAAAACCTATAAAACCCTAATTTTATTCAAGAAACCTTAAATGATGCATAAACCCTAAATTCATATACTTACTGCCTTATTAGATGAATGTTTATTATACATTTTATTGATGTTTCATGTCTTGGATGAAAATTTTACATATGATGAATGGTTGGTAACTTTTATTGATTTGCTTTGGTTTTAAAACATTGTAAGAGGTATGTTTCCATGTTTTGGGTACCTCCTATTGTGAGCATCATGTAATTTAATTTATTTTAAAGTTTTTGGATCAATGTAAAGGATACATTTCCACCTTTCGGTGGGTGCCCTATTTAGTTAGATATTAGACGATGTAAGGACATGTTTCCATCCTCGGATGGGTGTTCATTTATTTGTTTTGTTTAGACATTGTTGTGATTTTAATAAAGTATTTATTTATTCTTATGATCGCATATAGTATGGATAATATTCATTATATTTAAGAATTTTATAATATTAAGACCTAAAACGGAGGCCGGTTCCAATGCACCAGGCGTTGTGGGGGTGCAGGGCCATTTCTCACCTTCCCCATGCGTACCTAACTTTCCGAACCCATTAAGGGATTGGGGATTCCTTAGGAATAGAGTCATCCACCCCTTTCTTTTTCCTAGCCTATCCGGATGGTGACTCCATTTTCTCTGGGCTTAAGCCCCTGTTCTCTAAGGCTTCGAGCCTAAATAGTGCCGAAGTTGTAAGAATCATTCCACCGGGCGTGGGGGCAAAAATCCCCTCTCACAGTGGCGACTCTACTGGGGATAAGAGAAGTTGATTCCATTAGTCTTTACATTATTATATTCTTTCTTATCATGATATTATCCATTGCATCATATTAGATTGCATAGTGTGCATGAGTTAAGACGCCCGTGTTACCCGTGTTGTGTTATGTAAGGGATACCATACTTTAACTCAAGGTATGGAGATCGAGCATGGCATGACCACTTATAGCCTTCTACATTTTGGTATATACTTGCTATGGGAACCTAAGCCTTTCAACCGAAAGACTAAAGCTCATGTCATTGGTCTAGTTACTTTCCTTAGGTTTTAACCCCAAATGCTTATTTTTTGACAATGGCTAATTTATCTTGGCTTAAATCATGGCTTATTTGGTTTGTTCTTTTTCTAATATGACCTAAGTACTGTCACGACCCAATTTGTACATATTTATAGTACATCCATGTACAGTACATATGTACAGTATATCCATGTACAGTACATCCGCGTACAGTAAGAGGAACCATCCCGAGAAGCTACTCAAGAGCGCGAAGTGAAGGGAAGTTCTATAGAACTGAAAGGACCTATTTGAAAAGATTACAAAGTTTTGGGGAGGTGACAGTAATTTCTAAAAAGTTTTGGGGAGGTGACTGTAATTACCAAAAGTTGTTCCGGAGGTCCTTAATAGTGCATATAACAGACTCCAGAAATGGAAACTAGAGAAAAATCGGGTAGCAACGGCGTGACACGGTTTTTCCCAAAAACGCACGGTTTGGAAGATATAGGGGATTTTGACCAGGGGCATTATGGTCATTTTTAAAAGTGTCTCGAAAGTAATAATGGATCTCAAAAATGAAAAGTAGAGGAAAAACTGAGTCAAAAAGTGTACCATAGCATTCGGCGGAAGTGCGCGGTTTAAAAGTTACGAACAAGTAATCGCCGGAGGGTATTTTGGTCTTTTCACACCTTAGACCATAAAATTTCAGAACAAGGAGGTTGAGGGGCCAAAATATAATTAAAAGGAAGTCCAAGGGCTTGGGTTGTAAATAAATAAAAGAAGGAGACATTTGGACCAATGAGAATTAGCCATTTTCCCACATATGTGTACCAATGGGAAATCAACATTTACACCATGACATATTAACCCCTCTTGGCTGCCATTTGGAGGAGAGAACACCACAAAAATAAAGCCAAGAACTCTCTTTGTTCTTACTTGGCCGAAAATAAGAGAAAGGGAAAAGAGAGAGAGATTGTTTTTTTTCAAGTAGCTAATTTTGGAGAATAAAGAGAGGTTGCAAACTTGGGTGGAGAATAAGATTTTAAGGTAAGGAAATTCATCTTTGGTTCTATTTCTTTCATTGGTTATAGTATTTGTAAGATACAAGTGAAAGAATAAATATGATGATTATAGAAAATTTAAGAAGTTGAAGAAAAGTGAAAGAGATGACTTGCACATATAAGATTAAGGATAAAAAGGATGACTAGTAGTATTAGTTAGCAAAATAAGGCATGAAGCACTTAAATTTTATTATGTTCTTGACATGGATTTTATGAAAATTATAGGAAATCAAGAAGTGAGAGAGAAGGAAGCAAAGAAGGCATAAAAGAACTAGAAACAAGTGAAAAGAATTAAGGTTTGGTACTTAAATCATTGCCCTTTTCAATTAATTCACATATTTTGCATTATGGGACTTTTGAAATTGCTTTGAAATGATGTTATTATGTGTGGTAAATATGTGGGAAAGTACTCTTGAACCATTGGTAATCAATTGATTGTGAAAAGAATGAAAACAAAACAAACTAGCTAAACTTTGCTCAAATATCCATAAACTTTGATGAACTTTTAATCACCCCTTTGGGTTGATTTTTGAAAGAGGGACCCTTAGTCTTTCAATGGTATCACAAAAGGAGTCTAAAAATCAATTTTGCAAGAAAAAAATGAATTTCCCTCAAGTTTTGAAAATTGGGCCGAATGGTCCCTTTTGGGCACCATTCTGCAGCTTTCATTTTGGGCAGTCCGTTGAAGGGGCAAACGAAAGAATTTTTTGACAAAAATTTACATGAATTTAGTTAACTTATGAAAGTGTTTTCCTAAAAAATTCATCCAAAAATAAGGTTGTTTACTTGGTCAAAACTGTTGCCAAAGTTGACTGATTTTCAGCTGTAAAAACAGATTTTACTATTTAGTGGTCGCGCGCCATTGCGTTGCCGATTTTACGCACCGTGCTACTATTCATTTGGTCATTTTTCTAATTGTGTTAAAACTTGAATATTATGATATAGATTGATGTTAAATCATATAAAATGACATGAAGGAGAATTGGGAATGATCAGAAAGGCATCATGACAAGCTATTCTGACAATACATGCATTATGGAAAAATCATGGCTTATTGAATATCATGATCAAATTAATTAATGAATTGTTTACGCTCTACTTGGTTATGACAGAACCCTTGAGATAAGGGTATGATGCATCATACTATTACTGCAGTACTGCTTATGACATGATATGATATTTCGGCTGAAGGCCGATGATTACAATGACATGATCAATGAAGCAATGATAATGGCCATTGGCACATGTGCAAGAATTATGATGAAAGATAATGAAATATGATCATGACGAGATATGTTTATCATGACCCTTCCTTATCCGCTGATGTTCTGTTAAACCAGTAGAGCAACCAAAATGATAAAAGCAAGAAAAATGATTTAAATTCAAAATATTCAGTCAAGCCTTTTTACCTTCTGTGTTTTGTATATATTCCTTTCAATTATTTAAAGTATATAAATGTATGTTCAAATCATTCTTTCATTTTTTTTATTTATTGCAATGATTTAAGTACCCACTAAGCAATTGCTTAGCGAGTTTAGTTTCCCTCTAAACTCGTAGGTTAAACGAGAAGACGAGATTGCAGCATGTCCTGCGTAGCTGGCCTTGACTACTACGTTGGGTAGGAGTGTGGATATGATTGATTGTAGCAATATGGCATGTACATAAGCTTGTATGATCTAGCAAATAAATGCATTATACTGAAAAGCTAGAACACGTACACTGCTAGTAATCTAATAAATCTTATTTGGGTTTAGCACTTATGTATGCAAGTATAGAAGTGTGAATTCTTCTTGCAGGAATGTAGTTGAGGTTATAAGGGTGGATATTGGGAGTGTGCTTGAGTTGAATTGTTAAACAAAATATTTTTCAAAAATAAGAAAAATCAGTTTTGGCGACACTTGGGACCTCCATTTTTAGGGGAGGTTATGGCAAAATTTTTTAAAAATCTGCATTTAAAATTGGCTAAGAAAAATATTAAGGCACAACCACCATGAGATAACAGTCCATCTTGGTCTATAAACGTAGGCTAAAATGGGGTGTTACAAGTACATTGTAAGCTCAAAATAAATTTTTCTTTAAAGTCTGAAAGACCAAAGCTATGTTTAAAACTTTTTAAGATGGTCTTTGGGCATAAAACTTTTCTAAAAACAAATCAAAAAATTTCTTTTCTCATGACTCAAAAACAAAGTCAAAAATCCATTTTTTTAATCTAAAATCTTTTTACAAAACCGTGGTTGCATTTCATCCAACCTTGAAAAGAGCCTACAAATTATTTAGGTCAATTATGGAAATACCAAAAATCAATTGTGAGCCTAGTTTATACTAAGAATTATTAACCATGGGATTGTTTTTGGCATGAATCATTAGTTATCTTTTCAAGTGAGAAATATATTTATAATAAACCTCTTAATTTAGTTTTAATCCAATATAGCATAAAAACTACTTTAGTTGGTTTAATGGATTAAAATTTAATTAATGGGAACTATCATGAACTGATTTCCATTTTTAAAATATAACTATTGATTGAAACGTCTAAGAGAATTTTTTAAAAATAAGATACCCCATGTTGTTATTTTGTTAACCATATACCTAGGAAAAGAGACTCTCCATTCATGTGTGGATGTTATAAGGTTGGAAGGAATGCCCTATTTATCCTTGTTTCTTTATTGTTTGTGCATACATGAATACATGTATCACATGGCATATCATTAATCCCTTTTGGCTCATAGACCTGGAGTATAGTAGCTCAAGAGCTTACGACAACCCCACCTACACCAGTGACATTGAATCCAGCCAGAGACTCAATTACTTTCTCACTAAAAGTAATGGAGCCCGAAAAAATTCAAAGAATGATGGACAATTCCATCAATGCCAAAATGGAAGAACTAAAGGAGGCCCTAGCTGAGACTATGAAGAACCAATTGGCTGCAATTTTAGGGAACAATGCGGAGGCATCCACTAGCACCAAGAAGCCGAAGGACAATGGGAAGACTAAGGTTGGTGAAGTGGCTTTTGATGATGACAAGGTAATGATTGATGATGATGATTGAGAATAATACTTCTAAGATCCTCAAGATAAGAAGAAAGAGCCGAAGGTTGTGGAAAAAGCAATTGTCAAAAAGATTGATACTTCTAATGTCGAGAAGCTAATTGCCAATTTGGAAAAGAAGTTTGAAAAGAAGTTAAAAACTGAAGAAATATTTGAGGTCAACAAATTGTTTGAGTTAGATGAGGAGGTCTCTTATAAGTTTAAAATGCCTTCCTTCGCTAGATACAATGGTACAAGAAATCCTCGCTTGCATGTTAAGCAGTACATCACTACCATGCAGTCTGCCAGAGCTACTAAGGCTTAAACTTTGAGGTATTTCATGCTCTCATTAGACCCTGTTGTCCAAAATTGGTTCAAAACCTTAAAGGGAAGTACTCAAAAAGATTGGGACATGTTGTACAAGGCTTTCATTCAGCAGTATGGGTATAATGTCGAGCTGGAAGTTACCTTGATGGAGGTGGAAGCTATTAGGCAACGACTAAATGAAAATTTTGTGAACTATGTAAAGAGATGGAGGAATAAGGCGTCTTTGCTCAAGAAGAGGCCCGATGAATCAGATCATATCAGAATGATAGTCACAGGCATCCTGCCTAACCTTCGTGAGAGGCTGTCTCACACCCTTATAAGGGATTTCAAGGACCTCTTACAAGCTGGTTAGGCATCCTGCCTAACCTTCGTGAGAGGCTGTCTCACACCCTTATAAGGAATTTCAAGGACCTCTTACAAGCTGGTTTGCAAATAGAAGAGTGGGAAAGAGAGAAGAACCATTTTCTACAAAATAGAATTATCAGTCTGACAATCAAAGTACATATAAAGAAGTAGATGTTAATGCAACTAGTCAAGGAGATAAAAGGCAGTTCTCAGAGTTGAGAAAACCTCTATCCTGGGTTCTGAACAAGCTATAAAAGGAGGGACTATTACAAGCATTGGCCCCTCGACCTTTACCAAATCCTTTACCCCCAAAATTTCATACTAAGGTTTTTTGTCAATTTCATTAGACTCAAGGACATGAGACCTATAGATGTACCTGATTGTAGCATGAGATCCAAGATCTAATCGATAGTGGTAAGCTAACTAAGCCAGACAAGCCTAATACCATGAATAATCCTTTGCCTAAATTTGGAAGAGTACCTCCACCGGCAACCTTCATGGTAGGAAAAAGGATTGGAGGAAGATTTTGTCTTATCCTCTTTTCAAGATGGGAGTATTGAAGATGTGGAATAAGGAAAAAATTATTCAATAAACTTCCCTTAGCTTGAAGTGTTGCTCTATTTATTTTGCTTTTTTAATATTTAATTGGAACAATTGTGTTTTTCAAATTTAAAGTTGCTTGAATAAATTACTTTCATCAAATTTTTGTTGGTCTTTGTTCATTTAGGTGCTCAACCAATGATGAGTCTAGCTTGATAATCATAAATTAATATATCTATGCATCATGATTTGAATGACTTAGGTGAGGGAATTGCTCTATAGCATTGAGTTGTGTATGCTTACTTAGAGAGGGCTCTTACATAATGACCTTTGTCTAGGTCCTAGCCAGTCTTACAACATGCTTTGACAAACTTTCGAGGTGAAATTGAACTCTACTTATTTAAGGGAGAGATGATCTAGGCATTATTTGGTTAGCCAACAACTACTATCCACCCAATTAAATAGCAATCCCTAGTTGTCCCTTTGAGCCTTCATAAAATTTGAGCTTTCTTTTCATTGGCATATAAGCCTGATAACCTACCCTGAGCTATTGTGATACTTTTGACAAGTCTTATGATCACTAAGTTGAAGAGGCAAGAAGATCAAAGAATGGAATGCATAGCCAAGACTGTAAGGATAGTTGACGTTCTCAAGACCATAAGGGTAGTTGAAGTTCACCTAATATCTCCAATCTATCAAGATAACATCATAGTAACAAATGATTTATCCCTATTAAAGAAGATTTATGCAACTCCTCTAATGCATTATCAAAAACAATAGTTGGTACAAATAAGACAACTCTTTTAGAGCTGAAAACAAAAAAAAAGATAAGATAAGAAAAGAAGAAGAAAAAAAAAGATAAGAAAAAAAAAGAAAAAGAAAATAAAATAAAACCCAAAATGGTTTAGAAAGCTAGCAAAGTTCTCTTTTACCTAAAGTAGCAAAAGACTTCCATAAGGATAGTTTGACTTGAATTGGTCCAACCCAACCAAAGATTCAATCAAAATTGGAGAAAAAGGAGAAAGGTCATCTAGTTCTTGAAAGTCCTGTACTTGACAGTCCTATAGGAAAGAAGGACAAAATGATAAAATGCTCAAAGAAAGAAGGAGTAAGAAAAAGAAAGATAAAGAAAAGGAAAAAAAAAAGAAATGAATATGGGTACCAAACTTTTTACAAAGGCAAAGACTATCCCAATCAAGATCCAAATTAATGCCAAGAAGATGGGGGGACATTCAAAGCTCTATCTTTGCATGCTCCCAATTGTCTAAAGTTCCAATAGAAAATTATAGTGTGAAGGTTTTTCCATTGTGTCACATCAGCTCCGATGTCAAAATGGCTTTCATTTAACCCATGTCCCTTATAGCCCCCATTTTAAGCCTATCAAAGACCTATTGATCTCTCTTGGTAGGTAGAGTCTATTAGTGGAGATAGTTTGAATAAGCATGCATATGAGATAGACAATATTAAAACTCAATGAGACCTTTGACCATGTAATGTGTATGTGCATATCTGAAGAGCAATAGTTCTTGCTCAAATAAAAATGATTCCCAAGTTTAGTACGGTAACTAGGGTTGTCATGTTATAGATATGTTAATTCTAAAAATTGAGTCCTGAGGTAAATTGACATTGATTTGGCAAAGCCAACATTTGATTTTAAAAACAAAATTAAAAAAAAATTCAAAGCCTTCAAGTTAAGGGAAGTATGTCGAATCATTGAACCATGAAGGACACATTGAGCAAAGTAAATGATTATTGGCGAGGTTATGAAGAAGCTACCAATTGATATACTAAATCATAATTTGAAATGGATGTATCTCTGCTACTTGGGGCCTCCATTATTCATGTTTTTAATATCTCAAAGATAAAAGCCATAAAAGCAAAGCCTTTTATCTTTCCAATGCAAGACTTGAATAAGCATCTGGAAGGAACCAATGAGAACACTTCTACTTATCACCTCGGTTTGTGAGTCGATGGAACCACTATAAGTATTATTCATGCATATCATGCATACATGAGCATATCACATTATATTTTCTTGCATTGTATTGTATATTCTTTGTCAAAAGTGAATAGCAAACATCCTGTGAAGTAAAGAATCAAAAGAAGATATGAAATCAAGGGGCATGGAAGGCCCATTGCTTGAGGAAGCTCCAGTCATTTTGCAAAAGAAAGAAGAGATGCATGCTTATGCAAGGAACCAGACAAAATACAAACATCAATCAGAGCCTACCCGAACAAATCATTGGGGGAAAACAAAGGAGAAGATATAAGGGGCAAGCTAAAAAATGGCTGAATTTTTTGCAAAAGTGCAAAAGAATGGAACATAAAACCATCAAAAGAATGAAGCAAAACTCAAAAGATCAGTCCAGCTAGAAGAGCCGAAGCCAATATAGGACAAATCTCCAAGGATGAAGATCCAGCTTAAAGGATGAAGATCCACTTTCAAGGGTGAAGACATGATTTCCAAGGATGAAGATCCAGTTTAAAGGGTGAAGACCCGATGCCAAGGATGAAGATCCACTTTCAAGGGTGAAGACCCGATTTTGAAGACCCAATTTTCAAGGATGAAGTTCCAGTTTAAAGGGTGAAGACCCAATGGCAAGGATGAAGATCCACTTTGAAGGGTGAAGACCCGGCGTCCAAAGGATGAAGATCTAGTTTAAAGGGTGAAGACCTGATGCCGAGGATGAAGATCCACTTTTAAGGGTGAAGACCGGATTTCCAGTTTAAGGGGTGAAGACCAAATGCCAAGGATGAAGATCCACTTTGAAGGGTGAAGACCTGATGTCCAAAGGATGAAGATCCAGTTTAAAGGGTGAAAACCCGATACCAAGGATGAAGATCTAGCTTAAACGATAAAGATCCACTTTCAAGGGTGAAGACCCAATCTCGATAGATGAAGATCTGTTTTCAAGGGTGAGGATCCGGTGCCAAGGATGAAGATCCACTTTCAAGGGTGAAGACCCAATCTCCAAGGATGAAGATCCATTTTCAAGGGTGAAGACCCGATGCCAAGGATGAAGATCCATTTTGAGGGTGAAGACCCACAATCCATTAAAGAATGGAACAGCCAGAGCAGCAAGAATTCTCAACTGATAAAAGGTAAATCAAATTTCACCTCGGTTCCAGAACCTAAATTATTTTTTAGTCCAAAACTCATCTCGGGTTCAGAACCCAAATTATTTTTAAGTCCAGAACTTATCTCGGGTCCAGAACCCAAATTATTTTTAAGTTCAGAACTTACCTCGGGTCTAGAACCCAAATTATTTTTAAAGTCTGAAACTTATCCCGGGTCCAGAACCAAAATTATTTTTAAGTACAAAACATACCCCAGGTCTTGAACCCAAATTATTTTTTAGTCCAAAACTCAAACCAACCTTGGGTATGAAGTCCAATTTGGCTCTAAACCCAACCAAAAATCACATTGTTTTTCGCTCTCTTTTGCTGTAGTCTCAGATTGCTCAAGCAAGGGGCAAACTGTAGACCCTTAATTTTTGACCCAGTCCAGTCTGATATTTTTAAACAGTCTAAAATAATTTTTATGGTATTTTAATATTTATTATTTATTTTAATAAAATAATATTTATTTTAATAATATTTATTACTTATAATATTTATTTTTAATAATGAAAATAAAAAATAAAAATAAAATAAAATCGGCGACGAAAGTTACTGGCGACGAATTGGCTTGGGCCAATTCACCGCAAAAACACCTGCAATGAATTAGCCATGGACCAATTTGCCGCAGAGAAAACCTGTGATGAAACTGCTCCCCGCGCGCAGTTTTGCCCGCGTCTAGCCCGTAGCTCACTCTCTACTCGCCCAGCACCAATTTTGCCCTTGCCCATGTGCAGTTCTCTCTGAAACCTTAATTTACTTGGTTTTTTTATTTTATTTCCAAAATAATTTTAATTTCCTTAACATACTAGATTTTTTTTAATTACTTATAAATACCACATTAAACACACATAAAAGGGGATTGGATGGGATTGGGACTTTTGGAATTGGAATTTTATTCAAGAATTATTCGAATTCTTTTTGGCAATTGATTCATAACCTCGGACTTGAAGGATCAAGAGGGAGAAAACAAAAAAATAATCCATAAAAGGAAGCACACACAGTCTTTGTTATTGTTCAACCAGAATTAAAATTATGGTGGAACCAACAACGGAGGTTTGAGTTTCTTTTAACTTTTTATATTTCCAGTATCCTCATTATTCATTTTGATCAATTGTTTAAGCATATAATGGATGGATTTTTATTCAAAACATGTTGATCAATTGTTCTATTTATCATCTAGCTTCTATCTAAAACCATAAAATTTATTTTTTCAAAACCCTAATATCTTGATACCCATTAAACTAATTTTTGAAGCCTAAAACCCTAATTGCACTTTTTTAAACTACAAAACAATAATATGTTTTCTCAAAAACATAATCAATTCTATTTTTCTAAAGTTCACAGTAGCCTATTCTTTCCAAACACCTAACTCTTAATCCTATTTTCATGATCTTCAATTTTATTTACTTAAAATCTAAACCTTAATAATATTTTCCAAAACTCTAAATCCTAAACATCCATTCTCTAGATTCAAACCCTAGTTTATTTCAAACCTAATCTTTAATTCAAACATCCAATAGCCATGTTATATCTTTTCCATTAAATATTTCTTAGTTGACTAATTCAGTAAATACAAAACCCTAATTGTTAAATATAAAATCTATAAAACCATAATTTTTTTAAGAAACCCTAAATGATGCATAAACCTTAAATTCATATACTTACTACCTTATTCGATGAATGTTTATTATATATTTTTATTGATGTTTCATATCCTGTATGAATATTTTACTTATGATGAATGGTTGGTTACTTTTATTGATTTGCTTTGATTTTAAAACATTGTAAGAGGTATGTTTCCATGTTTTGGGTACCTCCTTTTCTGAGCATCATGTAATTTAATTTATTTTAAAATTTTTGAATCAATGTAAAGGACACGTTTCCACCTTTCAATGGGCGCACTATTTAGTTTTAGATATTAGACGATGCAAGGACATGTTTCCATCCTCGAATGGGTGTCCATTTATTTGTTTTGTTTAGACATTATTGTGATTTTAATAAAGTATTTATTTATTCTTATGATCGCATGTAGTAATATCATTATATTTAAGAATTTTATAATATTAAGACTTGAAAAGGAGGTCGGTTCTAAGAAAACGGGCATTGTGGGGGGGGGGGGGGGCTGGGCCATTTCTCACCTTCCCCATGCCTACCCAACTTTTTGAACCCATTAATGGGTTGGAATTCCTTAGGAATCGAGTCATCCACCCCTTTTTTTTCCCAGCCCGTCTGGATGGAAACTCCATTTTCTCCAGGCTTAGGTCCATGTACTCTAAGACCCCGAGCCTAAACAATGCTGAAGTTGCAAGAACCATTCCACTGGGAGTGGGGACGAAAATCTCTGCTCACAGTGAGTATCCTATTTTATTTGTTTTCTTTTGGACATTGGACGATTGCCAATATATGTTTCCATCCCTAGATGGGTACCTATCTATTTATTTGTTTTGAACTTGTTGTGATTTTAATAAAGTGATTATATATTTGTTATGATTGCATTAGTATGGATAATATCATATTAACTCAGAATTTTATAATATTAAGACTTGAAAAGGAGGCTAGTTCCAATTTACCTGGCAATGTGGGGGTGCTGGGTCATTCTCACCTTCTCCACACGTACCCAACTTTTCGAAACCAATAGGGGATTTGGGATTCCTTAGGAATTGAGTCATCCATTTCTTTCATTTTCCCAGCCCGTCTGGGTGGCAGCTCCATTTTCTCTAGGTTTAGGCACATGTTCTCTAAGGCTCTGAGCCTAACAGTGCCGAAGTCGCAAGAACCATTCCACATGAGAGTTGGGGCAAAAATCCCTGCTCATAGTGGGGATAAGAGAAGTTAATTTTATTGGTCTTTATATTATTTTATTCTTTCTTATTATGATATTGTCCATTGCATCATTTATATTGCATTGTGTGTGTGAGTTAGGACGCTTGTGTAACCCCGTGTTGTGTTATGTAAGGGATACCATACTTTCACTCAAGGTGTGGAGATCGAGCATGGCATAACCACTCATAACCTTGTACCTTTTGGTGTATACTTGCTCTGGGAGCCTAAAACCTTTCAACCCAATGACTTAAGCTCATGTAACCTAGTTATTTTCCTTAGGTTTTTATGTAACATCACAACGACCCTAGGCTTACAACTCAGTCTTTTCACCCAACCTGCTTAGACGAAATGGTACTCGTTGAGTGAAAAAAACTCTCTTATAGGGGAGGTCTTGGGATCAAAATGAGGGAGGAGACCCTTGACTTGGGACAAATAAACAAATCCTGCTGTGGAATCGTGAGGGGAAGCAGCACTGTAGCAGTCCCTTAAAGCGGGCTGGGTGAAAAGATAGAGTCGTAAGCCCAGGGCCGTTGGGATGTTACAGTTAAAAAGGTGCCTTTTTAACTGTAACATCCCAACGGCCCTGGGCTTACGACTCTATCTTTTCACCCAGCCCGCTTCAAGGGACTGATACAGTGCTGCTTCCCCTCACGGTTCCACAGCAGGATTTGTTTATTTGGCCCAAGTCAAGGGTCTCCTTCCTCGTTTAAATCCTAAGACCTCCCCCGTTGAGTGAAAAAGACTCTCTTATGGGGGAGGTCTTAGGATCAAAACGAGGGAGGCGACCCTTGACTTGGGCCAAATAAACAAATCCTGTTGTGGAACCGTGAGGGGAATCAGTACTATAGCAGTCCCTTGAAGCGGGCTGGGTGAAAAGACTAAGTCATAAACCTAGGGATGTTGGGATGTTACATTTTACCCCAAATGCTTGTTGTTTGACTATGGTTAATTTATCTTTGTTTTTATTATGGCTTATTTGGTTTGTTTTTTTTTTAATATGACCTACCTATATTGTAAGCTCAAAATAATTTTTTCTATAAATTCGAAAGACCAAAACTATTTTCAAATTTTCAAGGAGGTGTTTGGACATGAAAAACTTTCAAGATGGGTCAAAAATCTTCTTCCACCTTATGGCCTAAAACTTTCAAAACCCAAGGGCCTTGAAATAGAATTATTTTTAACTTCATCTAAAGATTTCAAAAAGAGCTTACAAATATTTAGGTCAATTATGGAATACCAAAAATCAATTGTGGGCCTAATCTATACCAAGAATCATTAATCATGGGCTTATTTTTGACATGAATCATTAGTCACTGTTACAAATAAGAAATCTATTTATGATAAACTTCTTAATTTAGTTTTAATCCAATTTAGCATAAAGCTATTTTAGTTGAGATCCAATGTATTACAGCCTAATTAATAGAAATTATCATGGACTGACTTCTATGTTTAAAAATATAACTATTGGTTAAAATCATCCAAGGGAATTTTTTTTAGAACAGAATATCCCATGTTGATATTTTATTGACCATATACCTAGGTAAAGAGACTCGCCATTCATGTGTGGAAGTTATAAAGTTATAAGGAACATCCAAATTATTTTTGTTTGTTTGTTTGTGCATACATGCATAAATGCATATACACATTGCATAACATGTCATTGATCCTTTCTAGCTTACATACCTGGAGTACAATAGTTCAAAAGTGTACAACAACCCAACCTATGCCAGTGACATAGAATCCAGCAGTGACTCAATTAGCTTCTCACCAAGAGCAATGGATCTCAAACAGATTAAGAAGATGGTGGATGACGCCCTCAATGCCAAGATGGAAGAACTAAAGGAGGCCTTGGCTGAGACTATGAAGAGACAACGGGCTACACTTTTGCGCAATACTGCTAAGGCATCAGATAACACTAAGAAATCAAAGGACAAGAGAAAGGCTAAGGTTGGTGAGGTAGCCTTTGATGATGACAAAGTAGTTATTGATAACGATGATGACTGGGCTCAATACTTCTAAGATCCTCAAGATAAGAAGAAAGAGTCAAAGGTTGTGGAAAGAGTAACTATAGAAAAGACCGAAACATCTAATGTGGAGAAAATGATTACTGATTTATAGAAGAAACTTGAAAAGAAGCTGAAAGCTAATGAGATGTTACAAATAGACAAGCTATTTGAACAAGATGAGGAGGTCCCTTATAAGTTTAAGATGCCTTCCTTCGCTAGGTATAATGGTACAAGAAATCCTCACTTGCATGTTAAGCAGTACATCATTACCATGCTATTTTCCAGAGCTACTAAAGCTCAAACTCTAAGGTATTTTATGCTCTCATTGGATCTTGTTGTGCAAAATTGGTTCAATACCTTGGAAGAAAGTACCCAAAAATATATATCCATATAAAGCCTTCATCCAACAATATGGGTATAATGCTAAGTTTGAGGTTACTTTGATGGAAGTTGAGTCCATTAGGCAAAGACTAAATGAGAGCTTTGTTGACTATGTGAAGAGGTGGAGGAATAAGGCTGCATTGCTCAAAAGGAGACCTGTTGAGTTGGACCAAATCAGAATGACAGTCAGAAGCGTCCTGCCCAATCTCTATGAAAGACTATCTCACACCCTTATAAGGGATTTCAAATATCTTCTTTAAGCTGGTTTGCAAATAAAAAAGTGGAAAAGAGAGAAGAATCATTTTTCTACAAAATGAAATTATCAGTCTGGTAATCAAAGTACACATACAAAAGTTGATGTTAATGCAATTGGTCAGGGAAGTAAAAGATAGTTTTAATGTTGGGAAAACCTCTATCTTTGGTTTTCAATATGATTCGCCTTCAGGATAGATAATGCCATTATTGGACCAAAGTAGTAACTCTAGAATTTGAATGGCATATTAGATCTCTTTGGGCCCATGCTTGTCTTTTCTTTAATGTGAAATATGAATTATAAAACAATTAACACAATGAGTTATAATATTATAAAATGTGGTATCCATATGTGTTGTGCATTATTATTGCAATTGAATAATATTGTTATCAAGGTTTATACCACTAAGCTTCTAACATAGCGCGAATGTGATTTATCGCGCAGGTGACAGGGTAGATCCGGTTGAGCCGGAGATTTCAGCTAGACCGACTCGAGTCTAGGCTTGAGATTGTGAGAGCAGTGTTGGTTTGGACATCAAGATCAGAGATGAACTGCCAACATGTATAAATTCAATATTTTTATAAATATTGATTTTGATGTAAACATATGTATATTCCGCTGCATATTCCGCCGCATATTAAACAAATGTTTTGGATAAACTTTTGGGTAATGATGATATATATATGTATTTTAAACAAGGAATGTTTTATCTATTACTTTCTATAATATAAGTTAAATGTTTTAAGTTTATTCAAATTGACTTGTGATGATTTGAATTAAAGTTTAAAGATTGGTTTGTTTAAAATGGATTGTGACATTCTTGTATTCGGTATACGTATATTACAAATGTGGGTGTATGTAGTGTAAGTATATGGGGTACAAATGTGTTACATTTGTTTTGGTATCAGAGCCTAGGTTTGAGGTTCTCAACCTAGGTGAACTGTAAGAAAAAGAAAATGGAGATTTTTAAATGGTTCTTAAATAAGATACATGCATTTGGCACTGGCAGTTTCTGATCTTTGATGAGGCAATCTTCTGTTGTGTTTGCAAATATATGTAGTGATGGTGTCTCAGACACGTCAGTTTGTAGAGGGTAGTGCTGAGATTGTAGCTCCTGTTGATGGTAGAGATGGAGCTAGAGTTGAGATAGCTGGAGAGGCACCTGCTCTTGTGCCAGAGAGACCAATAGTTGATGAGATTCCGCCATTTTGGTTATGACATATGGTAGAGTTATTGAGGCAAGCTCCAGTTCAGCAGCCGCAGCCGCCACAACCACAGCTACTAGTACCGATGAGGCAATATGATAAATTGAGGAGGTTCAAAGCTAAGGAATTCTTTGGCACTACAGATCCTACAGTAGATAGAAGTGGTTAGATAGAGTTCAAAGGGTATTCATCCAGCTGCTAGCTACTCCTGAAGAAAAGTTTGATTATGCCACATCACTTATGTAGAGAGATGCATATGATTGGTGGAAGACGATTCCACATGCGATGGATGATCCACCAACCTTGACTTATGATGATTTTCTATGGGAGTTTGAGCAAAGTATACTTCGAGGGAGTATAAAGATGCAAAGAAGATGGAGTTTCTGAATCTGAGACAGGATACCAGGTCAGTGACAGAATATGAGATAAAGTTCATTCGGTTGAGTCATTATGCCAGTGAGATTATTTCTGATGAGATAGACCGGTGTCGGAGATTTGAGGAGGGGTTGGGACCCTCTATCATGTGTATTGTCGTTGGCTCCCGGTATCAAGATTTTTCTCGATTGGTTGCAGTTACCAGGAGTGTTGAGAGAGCACAGGGTATTGTAGCAGTTACTACTAAGGAGGAGACTAGAGCTAGGAGACCCCTGAGTGAGGCAGAGTCTTCATCTATGAAGAGAGGTAGAGGAGGCTATTTTTCAAGGTTTAGTAGGAGCCAGAGGTAGTCTGGTAGGTCAGTACAGCATCAAAGGCAGAGACTGAGACCTACAGTTTCTGTGGCTAGAGCGCCGACTCCAGTGGTTTAGAGACCAGTTTCATATACATGTGCCCATTGTTATAGGGCACATGGGGATGGTTGCAGGAAGACAGGTGGACCAGGAGTGTGTTATAGATATGGGTCACCAGATCATTTCATCAAAGATTGCCCTGAGCTACCGGAGGATAGACAGACTGATATTGCAGCTTCTCGACCCAGTGTTAGAGGAGGTTGAGGGGTTTTAGTAGAGGTGGTCGACCTAGGTTTAGTTAGAAAGGAGGTTCTACATCTGGAGGTAGTAGACCAGATGAGGCAGGGCCATCACAGCGAGTGTATGTGATGCGGAGGCAGCCGGATGCTTCAGCCATCATTGCGAGTACATTTTCATTATTTGGTATTTCAGTTTTTGCTCTAATAGATCCTGGATCTACTCATTCATTCATAAGTGAATCTATCTTGCCTATGACTAAATTGCATTCAGAGTCCCTAGGATTTGATGTTTTGGTGACAAATTCTTTAGGGCATAGTGTTGTAGTTAGCAAGGTGCATCGTAATAGTTCAATTATGGTATAAGATGAGGAGTTCCTTGGTGATTTGATTGAAATGCTTTTCAAGGAGTATGATTTAATTTTAGGCATGGATTGGTTATCTAAGCATGGGGCTATGGCAGACTGTCAAAAGAAGTGTGTTACCCTGAGAACTGGTGATGGTAGAAGTGTGATGGTATCTAGTGAGTAGAGACAACTTGCATCCATGTTTGCTTCAGTTGTTGCAGCTAGGAGGTTGATTCGAAAGGGATGTGAGGCTTATCTTGCTCATGTTGTGGATACCCAAGTAGTGGGTTCCCAGCTCGATAATATACCCATAGTTGCTGAATTTCTAGATGTTTTTTCTGAGGATTTGCTAGGGATACCCCTTGAGAGAGAGAGGTTGAGTTTGGTATTGATTTGTTGCCTGGTACCACTCCCATCTCTATTACTCCCTATCAAATGGCACCTATTGAGTTGAGAGAGTTGAAGTTACAGTTGCAGGAGTTGTTGGATAAAGGGTTCGTTCACCCTAGTGTGTCTCCATGGGGAGCACCTGTTTTGTTTGTGAAAAAGAAGAATGGCACTTTGAGACTATGCATTGATTATTGGCAATTGAATAAAGTGACCATCAAGAATAAGTATCCTTTGCCTAGGATAGATGATCTCTTTGATCAGTTGAAGGGAGCAGCAGTTTTCTCTAAGATTGGTTTGAGATCTGGGTACCATCAGTTTGTTAGGAAATCAAGGAGATCACTGCAAACAAAAACACGCAGCGAAAAAATTTTTGATCTATGATTTCCCACCAGGATCCATGCTGTTCGTTTAATTAGACGAAAGTGTACAAAGAACTAACTTGTTGATGATTTGAAATCACGGTTTGGAAGAGATGCCTTGATCGCGAAACACCCTTTATCGCGTATCCACACGAATGCTACCGTCTGGAATGCTAGCTCTCTGCAACGGCGAAGGTTGAAAAATGTTTTCTCTAAAACGTATTAGGGTTTTTTTTTCATTCTCTTTTTATTTTCTAAAGTTACCTATATGAAGACTTAACGTCTGGAGTGAATATAATCACTCCAGAATCCAATTCGAAATTGGATAAGGTAAGTCAAATTCAGAATCCAAATCTAATTAGGATTATGAATATATTATCTAATAATATATATAATAAAAAATGAAAATAATAATAATAATAAATATTAATATCTAATATTAATATTATTAATATTATATCCAGCCCAAGGCGCATTCTTGTGTGTGACCCGATAGGCCCATATTAATTGGCAGTCAATTTAATCTCTATTAAACCAACAAGTCATAATTGGCCTCTAGCAAGGCGTTACAACTACCCAATTAATATAAGGAATGTCCAATTTGCCTAATAATAGTACATGCATTAATCCCTTTGTCACACGATATCTAGCTTGAACATAAGTCATGGTCAACGTCATACTTATATTGTCCAAACTTATGATTACTCGATCTCCAAGTAGACTGATAAAAATAAAGGAAATTGATCACACTATCAATTCATTTGAGCACGGCCATGCATTTCACAATCTTACTTATCGAGGGGCCCAAAAGATATCTCTCTCAAAGAGAGGGACAAATTCTATCTTGATTGTTCATTATCCTCTACATAATTTCTATCATATATGATCATAACCTTTATTACTATCCAGTTACGGATAATGTTTGATCATGTCAAAATATAATAGTCCTTATATTGGAAACTATGACAATCTCAAGTCAAAGAATTAATACATAACTATCATGAGATTTACTTATGACACTAACCCATGTAGTAATCTCATGATGGGTCTATCCAATACATTGTTCTCTAACAAGTATCTATGAAATTGATTTGTATCACTATACACATAACCATCTGATGATTATCAAATCAATGTTCATACTGGTTAAGAATTATTATTTTTATCTCTATAACAATAATAAACCAGGGACAAATATCAAAATTGTGTAACATGCAAACAAACAATAATGATAATAAAACCTCATTTATTAATAATGAATGTATAACATAAAGATCCAAATAAATGGCCTAGGGCACATACACTAACAATCTCCCACTTGCACTAGGCCTACAAATTTCTAAGACCCATAGATCTAGTGTGCTGATCATGCTTGACCCGTGAGAGAGGCTTTGTTAATGGATCTGCTATGTTGTCATTTGTGTCAACTTTGCATATCTTGATATCTCCTCTATCGATAATGTCTCAAATGAGGTGAAAATGCCTGAGTATATGCTTAGACCTTTGATGAGATCTAGGCTCTTTTGCCTGTTCTATGGAACCATTGTTGTCACAATAAATGTCCACAGGATTTGCAATGCTAGGCACCACTCCTAGCTCAGTGATGAATTTCTTCAACCAGACTGCTTCCTTAGCTGCATTTGATGCTGCTATATACTCAGCCTCTGTTGTAGAATCAGCCACAGTGCTTTGTTTTGAACTCTTCCAACTAACAACTCCACCATTCAATGTGAATACAAAACCTGACTGCGATCTAAAATCATCTATGTCAGTTTGGATACTAGCATCTGTGTAACCATTTACAACTAGTTCATCTTCCAAACCTCCATAAACCAAGAATACATCTTTAGTCCTTCGAAGGTACTTAAGAATATTCTTGACAGCTGTCCAGTGACCTTCACCAGGATTAGCTTGAAATCTACTAGTTGCGCTTAATGGATATGAGACATCTGGTCTAGTACATAACATGGCATACATAATAGATCCTATAGCAGAAGCATAAGGAATCTTATTCATTCGATCTCGCTCATCAGATGTCATAGGACATTGACTCTTGTTGTGATGAATGCCATGAGACATAGGCAAGAATCCCTTTTTGAAATCTTGCATGTTGAACCTCTTCAACACTTTATCTATGTATGTACTTTGACTCAGGCCAATTATCCTTCTAGATCTATCTCTATAGATCTTTATACCAAGGATATAGGCAGCCTCACCTAAGTCTTTCATTGAGAAAGAATTCCCTAGCCAAGTCTTAACCTTTTGCAAGGTAGGGATATCATTCCCAATGAGTAATATGTCATCCACATATAAGACTAAAAACACTACTGCACTCCCACTAACCATCTTGTAAACACAAGGTTCATCTTCATTCTTGATGAAACCAAAGTTCCTAACTGTTTCATCAAAATGAAGATTCCAGCTTCGAGATGCTTGTTTCAATCCATAAATGGATCTTTGATGCTTGCAAACCTTTGTAGAATTCTCAGGATTTACAAAACCCTCAAGTTGTGTCATATACACATCCTCAAGCAAGTTTCCATTAAGGAAAGCAGTTTTGACATCCATTTGCCATATCTCATAATCATAGTATGCTGCAATGGCAATGAGAATTCTAACAGACTTAAGCATAGCAACTGGTGAAAAGGTTTCATCATAGTCTATACCATGAGTTTGCTTGAAACCTTTTGCAACAAGCCTTGCTTTATAGGTCTGCACATTTCCATCCATGTCAGTTTTCTTCTTGAAAACCCATTTGCAACCAATAGTCTTAATACCCTCTGGAGGATCAATTAAAGACCAAACTTGGTTGTCAAACATAGATTGCATCTCAGATTTCATGACTCTAAGCCATTTGTCTGAATCTGGACCTGACACAGCTTCTTGATAGGTAGTAGGCTCATCTTGATCTATGAGCATTACTTCACTATCATCAGTCACAAGAAATCCATATCTCTCTGGCTGACGACGTGTCCTATCAGACCTGTGAGGGATTTGTGTTACATCTTCAAACTCCATAACTATTTGTGGTTCTGAAATAGGCTCTATAGATGGCTCAATGATTTCTTGTGGTACTTGAGTTTCCTCAAGTTCTACTATACTCCCACTAGTTCTCTTAGAAAGAAATTCCTTTTCCAAAAAGATCCCATTTTGAGCAACAAACACTTTGTTCTCTGAAGGAGTATAGAAATAGTATCCTTTAGTTTCCTTAGGATACCCCACAAAATTACATTTGATAGACTTTGGAGCTAACTTATCTGAAACTGGTCTTTTCACATAAGCTTCACAACCCCAAATCTTAAGAAAAGACAAACTAGGTGTCTTACCTGTCCATATCTCATATGGTGTCTTTTCAACCGCCTTAGATGGTACACGGTTCAGAATGAATGCAACTGTCTCCAAGGCATAACCCTAAAAAGATAAAGGAAGATCCGCTTGACTCATCATTGATCGAACCATATCTAATAGAGTTCAATTTCTCCTTTCAGAAACTCCATTCCACTGTGGAGTTCCTGGAGGAATCAGTTTTGAAACAATTCCACAATCCCTTAGATGATCATCAAACTCTTGGCTCAAATATTCACCACCTCGACTGATAGAAGTAGTTTAATTGTTTTACCAAGTTGATATTGTACTTCATTTTGAAAAGTTCTAAACATTTCAAAAGACTCATGCTTATGTTTCATTAGGTAGACATAGCCATACCTACTGAAATCATCAGTAAAAGAAATGAAGTATCGAAATCCTCCTTTGGCACTAATGCTAAAAGGACCACATACATCTGTATGTATCAAGCCCAATAAATCATTAGCCCTTTCACTATGCTCAGTAAAAGGATCCTTTGTCATCTTACCAAGCAAACAAGACTCACATGTTTCAAATGATTCAAAATCAAATGAAACTAATAATCCATCTTGATGGAGCTTAGAAATGCGTTTCTCATTTACATGGCTAAGGCGACAATGCCATAAATAAGTAGGGTTTAACTCATTTGGCTTAGTTCTCTTAGAAGTTATGTTATAGATATCATTACCATTAGATTCATCAAGATTAAGGATATAAAGGCCATTATAAGAATTTGCAATACCAAAAAGCAAATCATTTTTTATCAAAAATAGAATATTTCTTATTCTTAATAAAAAATGAATAACCTTCATCATCCAAAACAGATACTGAAATAAGATTCCTACTCATAGTAGGAACATAAAAGCAATTGTTCAAAATTAACAAAAACCCATTGGGCATAACAAGTTCATAAGTTCCTACAGCTATAGCAGCAACTCTTGCTCTATTGCCAACACGGTCCACTTCGCCCTTCTTCAGCATCCTACTCCTTTTGAGTCCCTGCATATTTATACAAATATGAGATCCACATCCGGTATCTAATACCCAGGAAGAAGGAATAGATAAATTAATTTCTATAACATAAATACCTGAAGGTGTAGTCGCACTACCCTTCAACTTCTTTAACTCATCCAAATAGAGTTGACAATTTCTCTTCCAATGCCCAGGCTTGTTGCAATGGAAACAAGTCCCTTCCTTAGGAACTTTAGCCTTAGGTTCAGGTTTTGGTTTAGCTTGTCCCTTGGACCCTTTAGCACCTTTTTCCTTACCCTTGCCTTTAGTATATTTGGCTTTCTTTTTCATTTGTTTAATATTGACATTCAATATTTGGGTAGGCTTTTTGATATTCCCCTCAGCAGTTTTGAGCATACCATGTAGCTCAGGAATGGATTTCTCCATGTCATTCATGTTATAGTTCATGACAAACTGTGAGAAACTGCTAGGCAATGAATGTAGGATCAAATCCGTGGAGAGTTCTAAACTCAGGGGATATCCAAGTCTAGCAAGGTGATCTAGATAGCCTTTCATCTTCAAAACATGAGCACTAATAGATTCACCTTCAGACATTTTGCAGTCAAATAATGCAACAGCGGTGTTAAACCTATCTTGCCTAGCCTGTTGTTGGAAAGCTTGTTTGAGATGCACACTGATCTCATAAGCCTCTAAGTGTTCTAGATCCTTCTGAAGTCCTGGACACATGGTAGCCAACATAAGACATCCTATGTCATTGGAATCATCCACATGCTTCTTATGCTTACTCTTAGCAACATTAGAAGCATCAGCAGGAGGTGGGTCAGGGACAGCTTCATCAAGCACGTAGGACTTTTTCTCTTGTTTGAGAACAATTCTCAGGTTCCTAAACCAGTCAACAAAATTAGTCCCACATTCTTTCAGTTTTTCCTTCTCAAGGATAGATCACAGTGATAAGGTGGAATTGTTATTTGCAGCCATCTGTTGATAAATATGCAAAGTCAAATTTTAATTAATAATGAGGTTAAAATTATTTAAACTCCTACTAAAAATATAACCCTCTAAAGAAATATTTTAGTAGGCTAAGATCCGTATTTCACTTAATTCTAAACTCAGCTTTGGCGTGATGCTTAAAATCAAGTTATTTAGGTAGGTAACATCTTTAACAATTACATCTCATGTAACTCTTAGTAATTATGGAACCATCTTCTCCTTGGTATGAATCTCCATCACAAACATTGTAGCTTGAATCTTCATTTATTACAATAAAAGAAAATCTAACTACTAGTAAAATAAATTACAACAAAATAAACGACACGCGGGCCGTATTTACCCAAAATTAAGATATGAATAAACCAATCACATAGGTCATAAGGACATGCTATGCACCATGCCAAGACATCAAACAAACATAACATATTCATCACCAACATGTTAAATAGAAACAAATATATTGACATTCTTAATGTCACGGTAACGAACTATAGGGCGCGAACATACGGCGGTCCCTTGAAGCCAAACAGAAATGTTAATCTCATTAACATTTTTCTTTGGCGAAACCCTAAAACAGAATTGTTAATCTCATTAACCTTCTTACTGTTTTATTTCGAATATGTACTACCCATTATAGAATCATTACCAAATGTTTATATCACATATAAACTTAATCGTTTTCATCATATGAAAATCGTTTTAATCAACCAATCATATATACGTGATCATCTCATGAAAACGAAATTAAAAACACCAATCCTTTCTCATCATATGAAAAATGAATTAGGGTTTTATAGTTAACATGCCATATGAAATCAATATATCTCATGTAATCATATCAACATGGCATTTTCGACTTAAACAAAAACAACAAGTGGCTCTAATACCACTATTAGAAAATCAAGGAGATCACTGCAAACAAAAACACGTAGCGGAAAAAATTTTGATCTATGATTTACCACCAGGATCCATGCTGTTCGTTTAATTCGATGAAAGTGTACAAAGAACTAACCTGTTGATGATTCGAAATCATGGTTTGGAAGAGATGCCTCGATCGCGAAACACCCTCTATCGCGTATCCACATGAATGCTACCGTCTGGAGTGCTAGCTCTCTGCAACGGCGAAGGCTAAAAAATGTTTTCTCTAAAACGTATTAGGGTTTTTTTTTCGTTCTCTTTTTATTTTCTAAAGTTACCTATATGAAGACTTAACGTCTGGAGTGAATATAATCACTCTAGAATCCAATTCGAAATTGGATAAGGTAAGTCAAATTCAGAATCCAAATCTAATTAGGATTATGAATATATTATCTAATAATATATATAATAAAAAATAAAAATAAAAATAATAATAAATATTAATATCTAATATTAATATTATTAATATTATATCCAGCCCAAAGCGCATTCTTGTGTGTGACCCGATAGGCCCATATTAATTGGCAGTCAATTTAATCTCTATTAAACCAACAAGTCATAATTGGCCTCTAGCAAGGCGTTACAACTACCCAATTAATATAAGGAATGTCCAATTTGCCTAATAATAGTACATGCATTAATCCCTTTGTCACACGATATCTAGCTTGAACATAAGTCATGGTCAACGTCATACTTAAATTGTCCAAACTTATGATTACTCGATCTCCAAGTAGACTGATAAAAACAAATGAAATTGATCACACTATCAATTCATTTGAGCACGACCATGCATTTCACAGTCTTACTTATCGAGGGGCCCAAAAGATATCTCTCTCAAAGAGAGGGACAAATTCTATCTTGATTGTTCATTATCCTCTACATAATTTCTATCATATATGAAGATAACCTTTATTACTATCCAGTTACGGATAATGTTTGATCATGTCAAAATATAATAGTCCTTATATTAGAAACTATGACAATCTCAAGTCAAAGAATTAATACGTAACTATCATGAGATTTACTTATGACACTAACCCATGTAGTAATCTCATGATGGGTCTATCCAATACATTGTTCTCTAACAAGTATCTATGAAATTGATTTGTATCACTATACACATAACCATCTGATGATTATCAAATCAATGTTCATATTGGTTAAGAATTACTTTTTTTTTTATCTCTATAACAATAATAAACCAGGGACAAATATCAAAATTGTGTAACATGCAAACAAACAATAATGATAATAAAACCTCATTTATTAATAATGAATGTATAACATAAAGATCCAAATAAATGGCCTAGGGCACATACACTAACACAGTTGAGTGTCAGAGAGGAAGATGTATCTAAGATAGCTTTTCATACGAGGTATGGGCATTATGAGTTCTTAGTAATGCCTTTTGGGTTGACGAATGCACCAGCAGCTTTTATGGATTTGATGACAGGGTGTTTAGACCCTATCTAGATCAGTTTGTGGTGGTCTTTATTGATGATATTTTGGTGTATTCATGTAATAAGGAGGATCATGACAAGCATCTGTAAATTGTATTGCATACTTTGAGAGAGAAGCAGTTGTATACTAAGATATTTAAATGTGAGTTTTGGCTTGATCAAGTGACTTTTCTCTATCTTATGGTTTTAGCATATGGTATAAGAGTTGATCCGAGTAAAGTTGAGGCTGTTTTGAATTGGAGTCCACCGAAGATAATGACTGAGTTAGAAGTTTTCTAGATTTGGCAGGCTATTATTGACGGTTTGTGAAGGGTTTTTCTTTTATAGCTACTCCACTCACCAGATTACTTAGAAAGGGAGTTAGATTCGTGTGGACAAATCTGTGTCAAGCAAGCTTTGAGCAGTTGAAAGAGATGTTGATTCAGGCCCCTGTTCTTACCCTGCCTGTGGAAGTTAAACCATATGTGATTTACAGTGATGCTTCACATAGTGGTTTAAGTTGTGTTTTGATTCAGGAGGGTAGAGTTATTGCTTATGCTTTTCGGCAGTTGAAGTCACATGAGTTTAATTACTCGATGCATGATTTGGATTTGGCAGCCATAGTTTTTGCTTTGAAGATTTGGCGACATTACTTGTATGGGGAGAAGTGTTTTATTTATATGGATCACAAGAGTTTGAAATACTTGGGTGTTCAGAGAGAGCTGAATCTTCGACAGAGATGGTGGTTGGAATTGATTAAAGACTATGACTGTTTGATTGATTATCATCCTGGTAAGGCAAATGTTGTTGTTGATGCCTTGAGTTGAAAGTCTTTGGCAGGTTTGACTGCTTATTCGCTCTCGTTGCTTGTTGAGTTGAGAGCAATGCATGCTAGTTTTAAATCATGTGATGATGGTGCTTTGTTGGCTCAGTTGCAATTGAGACCGGTGTTGTTGGATCATATTAGATTGGCTAAGTTGGCAGATAAAAAAATTCAGAAAGTTGTATCGGATTGCCAAAAGGGGGAGAGCCGAGATTTTCTTGTTTGAAATGATGGCAGTTTATGGTACAAAGATAGATTGTGTGTTCTTAATGATGCAAGATTGAAAAAAGATAATTTTGGAGGAAGCATATCAGTCGGCTTTTGCTATGCACCCTGGGAATCCTAAGATGTATCATGATTTGAAGCAATATTATTGGTGGTTGGGTATGAAGAGTCACATAGCGGAGTTTGTATCCAGATGTCTCCATTGTCAGAGAGTGAAGGCCGAGCACCAAGTTCCTTCGGGATTCTCCAACCTTTATCGGTGCCAGAGTGAAAATGGGGATGAGTGACAATGGATTTTGTGACTGGTTTGCCTTTGACTAAGAAGAAGCATGATGCAATCTGGGTGATTGTTGATCAGATGGTGAAGACAGCTCATTTCCTTCCATTTTGGATGGATTTTTTCTCTTGAGAAGTTGGCTGAGCTGTATATCAGTGAGATAGTAAGATTGCATGGAGTCCCAATTTCTTTGGTGTCGGATCAAGATCCCCGGTTTACTTTGAGATTTTGGAAAAGTTTGCATGATGCTTTGGATTCTCGGTTGCATTTTAGCACTGCTTTCCATCCTCAAATAGATGGGCAGTCAAAGAGAGTGATATAGATTTTAGAGGATATGTTGTGAAGTTGTATCATTGATTTCTCTGGGAGTTGGGACAGATTTTTACCACTGATTGAGTTTGCCTATAACAACAGTCATCAGTCCAGTATTAGAATGGCACCTTATGAGGCATTGTATGGTAGAATATGTAGGACGCCTCTATATTGGGATGAGGTTGGAGAAGGTAAGTGGGTTGGTCCCGATTTGATTAAAGAAATAGAAGAAAAAGTGAAGATAATTCGGGATTGTTTGAAAGTAGCTTCAGATTGATAGAAATCATATTCATATTTGAAGAGAAGAGACATAGAGTTTAGTGTTGGAGATAAAGTATTTTTAAAAGTGTCTCCTTAGAAGAAAATTTTGAGATTTGGCCGCAAAGGAAAGTTGAGTCCTCGTTTCATTAGACCTTATGAGGTACTGGAGAGTGTTGGACCAGTGGCCTATAGACTCGCTTTGCCGCCTGAATTGGATCGAATTCACAATGTCTTCCATGTCTCTATGCTACGGAGGTACAGGTCAGACCCATCTCTTATTTTGTTAGTAGAATCTATTGAGGTGAATCCAGATCTGACTTTTGAAGAAGAACCAGTGGCTATTTTGGCACATGAAGTGAAAGAGTTGAAAAATATAAAGTGCCACTTGTGAAGGTTCTTTGGAAGAATCATGCTAAGGAAGAGGCAACTTGGGAGAGTGAGTAAGTGATGCGAGATCAGTATCCCCAATTGTTTTAGACTTGAGAACAGGTAATTTCGAGGATGAAATTTATTTGCAGAGAGGGAGAATTGTAATATCCCAAATGATACCCTAAAATTTTGAAAATGCTAATTGTTGAAATTGAATTAGATGATTTAAAGTGTGTATATTCGATTAAGTGAAAAGATAAGAGGAAGGAGTGTGTATATGTTGTATATATGAAGATATATACAACATATACAAGTCAACAAGTTGAGTTGGTCAAATGATATATTTAATTATTTAAAATAGAAATTAAATTTTAGTGGAAGATGATATTTGATATTTATATTATTATAATAATTTAATGCTTGGTGGAGATTAAGAGAGGATTTATGTGGTTAAGTGAAATGGAGTAGTTTTGACTTTTCATCATCATTTTCTTTCTTCTCCAAGAGTCCAGCCATCACCATTAGCAACGGAAAGAGAGGTTTTGTTTCTTCCTAACTCAAGCAATTGAAGGATTTCAAGAGATCAAGTTGGAGTTTTAAGGATTTTCTTCATATTTGGTAAGTTTGCAACTTGTTTCTTTGATTTCGTTTGAGTTTGTGTTTATGAGTTTGGTAGATGGTTGGTGTAGTTGTGTGTATGGTTGATTTTGGTGTATTTGAGGTTGTTTTGTTTAGTTAACTTTGATTTTGGGGTTGGATTGAAGAAAAGGGTTAAGTTTGGTGAAGAAAATAAGAGTTGTGGATTGTGTAAGTTTTGAGTTGTGAAATATGGTTGTGATTGTGTTTTGATGCTTGTAATTGAGTTATTTTGATGTTTATGCTAGTTTATTGTGGTATTTTGATAGTTTTGGTTGAGTTTGTTTGGAGTGAAAAAGGGTAAAAGAAAGATGTTTGTTGGATGTGGCGTTTTAGTGTCGATTTCATGTTTTTGGCCTGACACACCCAGAAACACAGCCATGTCTTTGGGCATGTCATTGGTTCTATTTTCAGTGTTAGTGACACGAGCAGTGACACCCCTATGTCACTGAGTGTGTCACAGCTTCTATGTAGTAGTAGTATTGACACATCCAGTGACACACCCATGTTACTGAGCGTGTCATAGCTACTGTGTTGTTGGAGGATTGACATGTCCAGTGACACGCCCATGTCACTGAGCATGTCATAGCTTCTGTGTTGGAGGAGAATTGTCACGTCTAGTGACACATCCAGTGACACGCACATGTCAAAGCTTCTGTGTTGAGGGTTTAGGGCATGGTTATGGATACGCCCGTGTTGTTGAGCGTGTCATGTGTAGAATTTGCCCTAGATAGTTCTCTTCCTTATTTTCTTATGTGTATCACTAAGTGAGTATGTATAATCACATTTGGATTAAGTTTTGAAGAGATTTGAGTTACCACAATCCAAGTGTTGAAGGATATCTTGGAAGAGGAGATTGGAATTGGTGTTTGTTGCTCTTAGACGTAAGTACAAATCTTAAATGATTACATACATTTACATGACTTTGGGACTTAACACATTTGATTAAAAAATGTGTTAAGTTACCTATTATATTGTTGGTATATGAGAATAGTGCTATGATTTACATAATGTAAACTATGTGAAATATATAATGATGATTCAAAATGTATGGATAATGCAATTTGTTATGTACACACTAATGATAGTGTATGAATCCATTGGTGATGGCTATAATAATATAAATGGGATATTTGAGGCATTGTGCTTATAATGAGAAAAGAATTTGTAAATGGAATTATGAAAGAATTGTGCCTAGTATGTTATTCAATTTTCAGAGTTTTTTTTGGTAGTGGCATGCCTAAAAAGTAACAATCCCTTCAAGCTGGGTTGGGCTTGGTCCTTGAAGCCTAGTTGGGCATTACATGATGTAGCAAACCCTTGAAGCTGGGTTGGGCCTAGTCCTTGAAGCCTAGTTGGGATGTTACATATGAGGTAATCCTCATTGTGATTATGATTCGCCTTTGGGCTAGATAATGTGATATTGGACCAAAGTAGTAACTCTGAAATTTGAATGGCGTATTAGATTTGTTTGGGCCCATGCTTGTCTTTGCTTTAATGAGAAATATAAATTATAAAAAAATTGAGTAACACAATGAGTTATAATATTATAAAATGTGGTTTATAATATTATGTAGTAATAGATAAAACACATATGTGGTTTATAATATTATAATATTATAACCCATATGTGTTGTGCATTAGCATTGCAATTGAATAATATTGTTATCAAGGTTTGTACCACTAAGCTTCTAACTTAGCGCGATTGTGATTTATCGCGCAGGTGACAGGGTAGATCCGGTTAAGCCGGAGAGTTCAGCTACACCAAGTAGAGTCCAGGCTTGAGATTGTGTTTTATTAGTTTTTGTTATAGATTTGTGTCTTGTTTATTATAATAATTATTGTTTTATTTAGGTATTTTGTTAGTTTTTTATCGGTTTATTTAGTGTTTTCATTAATTTTGGTAGTTTTAGTTTATTTCAGTGTTTATGTTGTTTTTTTATCTAGTTTTTAGTATGGTGTGTATGTTTTGTATGTTGTTGTTTATTTACTTCTTGTTTAAAGTTTGTTTGAAGTTTTGTTTTAGGTTAAAAAGCCAAGGAACCAAGACTGAAGGAAAAATGGACAGTAGCTGACACAGGCAGAGGACACGGCCAAGTCATTGGCCGTGTCCCATACCAAGTTAAAGAAGAAGAGCAAGTCACAGAGAAGGACACAAGCAAGGGACACGGCCAAGCTTGTGGCCGTGTCCCTCCAAAAAGGCTCCAACATGGCCAAGTCACTCCAACTTGGCCATGTCTCACTTAGTTCCAAAGGAAAAGAAGATTAAAATTAAACAGAAGCAAACACAGGCAAGGGACACGGCCAAGTCACTGGCCGTGTCCCTCCAAAGACCACCAACACGGCCAAGCCTCATTCAACTTGGCCGTGTCTCTCATGAACCAAAGACGTAGCAGATTTTTTTAAAGTGGAGAATTCATATAAAAGAGAAAAAGAAGCTAGGGTTTAGGGGGTGGAGATTTTGAGAGCAGATTGAGCCGTCAAAGAGATTTAGGTTTTGATAACTTTGTTTTCTTTGATTTTGATTATACTTTGATTAAACTAGCCTAGATTAGATTGTTCTAGCCATTGATACATCCTTCTTGCAAGATTTGAACAAGAGATTCTTCAGAAGCTTCAAGGAGTTTGTAATTTGGTTTTGTTCTTGAACTTTATCTCTTTAATTTCATTGGAATTGTATTTATGGATATTATCATGTCTGAATTGATTTCTTTGAATATTAATGAGATGAGTATGTTTGATAGCAATATGAACTAATTTGATCTAGTCTAGGGTTTGTATGGATTTGCTATGATTGTATGAATTGGTTATTACTCTTAACTCAATTATTTCTTTAATCCTTTATTGAATGAAATATAGTTAATATATAATTGATTGGCCACCAATTATGTGTTTTAGGTATTAAATGATGGATTGAGAGATGAAGTCCAATGCTAGAACAATTCAATTAAGGACTTAGGTGAATTAGAGATATAACCTAGGAAAAGATTATTTCAATTGGAACAAGATTATTTGAGAGAGGTTTGAATGCGAGAGCTTATTTCCTTTATTCAATTAATTAAGTTGCTTGAGATTTAATCTTTGAAATTAAATTGGTTAAGAGGAATAACCGTTCATACATATAAGTAGCAGAGAAGTGCAAACCCTAGGCCTTTCTATTAAGTGAATCAAAACATCAGTTTAGTTTACTTTTATTTGTTTTAAACTTCAATCAATCTTCTTCATTAGTTAGCGATTTAAATTTATTCATTACTTGTTATTTATAATATGATAATCAATTAGCCACTTTAGCTTCCTTGTGAGACGACCTTGGGGTGATCACCTTTGCTACAGCTACCTCGTATACTTGCGAGTGATGCTTTGTGGTAGAGTTAATTCGAGCGCAACAAGTTTTTGGCGCCGTTGCCGGGGAGGCTAATTGGCATAATTGTTTATTAGTTTTAGAAATTTTAGATTATTTTTCATTATTTACTTTTGATTTTATTTTTCTTTTGTTTTTAATAATTTCTTTTTCTAGAAAATTCTATTTATGCAAGGTAGGAGATCACTCGAAGGAGAGCTACATCAATTTATTCCAGAAATTCAGAGAGTGAAAAGGAGCAGAGAAGAGTTTGAGCTCTACACCGGATTTGATACAGAGGAGGACACTTCTGAATTTGAGTCAGATACTGCAAAATCAGTCAATATGGGAGAAGAAAGGCAAAGAACCATGAGAGATTTTGCTAGACCTATCATTGGGACTTCCACATCTTGTATAAGGTTGACAGATGCAGCAAGAAACTATGAGTTAAAGAACATTCATTACAACATGTTGCCATCATTCTATGGAGTTCCAAATGAAGATCCTTTGAACTTTATTCGGGATTTTTATTCTACCCTCAACACTTTTCCATTGGGAGGATTAACAGAGGACCAGTTGAGGATGAGATGTTTCCCTTATACATTGAAGGATAGGGCAAAGAGCTAGCTTATGATGTTGCCAGAGAATTCTTTGACAACTTGGGAGCAAGTTTATAACAAATTTATGGGCAAATTTTATTCACATCAAAAGACAGCTGAATTGAGAGGGAAGATTGCTACATTCTCTCAATTTGAAGGAGAGCCATTTCATGAGGCTTGGTACAAATTCAAGATGCTATTGATCCAGTGTCCACATCATCACTACCCACTTCAACTTCTTAATCAGTTTTTCTACAATGGTTTAACCCAGCAATTTCAGAACACTGTTGACAATGCAGCTGGGGGAGCCATGGGAGAAAAGACAGCTGATGAGACTTATGAGATCTTTGAGATGTTGGGAGCTAATTCTCAACAAAAGAGTGTAAGGGGAAGAAGTAAAGGGGTGAATCAATTGGAAGCCAATAGTGAAATGGTTAGTCAAATAGCTGAATTGACAAGACAGGTGCAGATGCTGAACATGAAGAACAATATTTCTTCATCTACTCAAGAAGTGTGTGGAATCTGTGGGACATTCGGGCATGGAGCGAATATATGCCCCTCTGCATATGAGTCTTTTGGGAATGAAGCTGAGCAAGTTAATGCTATGGGGGGATTTCAACCAAGGGCCTGGAATGATCCTTACTCCAATTCTTATAATCCTGGTTGGAGGAATCACCCAAATTTTTCCTGGACAACAAATAATGCTCAACAGCCTTTCCATTTGCTCCAGAGATAGAACCAACAGCACGGTCAATCCTCAAATCAAGGGCAGCCTAAGAGAGAGAGTTTGGAAGAAAGTTTGCAGGCTTTTATCCAAGTCAGTGCTAAAAATCAAGAGATGAACAACAAGAGGCTGGATTCACTAGAAGCATCTTTTAAGAAGGTGGAGACTCAAGTAGGACAACTTGCTCAACAGATGCAGATTCAATAAAAGGGGAAGTTCCCAAGTCAACCTGAGCAGGCACAGTCAGTGACTGTTCTTAGAAGTGGCAAGGTAATTAACAATAATGTTGAAAATAATTCTGTGAATGCAGGTGAGCAAGAGAAAAAAAAAGGAAGGAGAACCAGAGAGCAAAGGTGCTGAAGAAAGATCAATGGAGAAGTCCCCTACAGCAGATTTGCACAAGGCACGCAATCCATATCGGCCACCTATACCATTCCTTAGCAGGTTGAAGGATGATAAAAAAGATAAGCAATTTTCAGATATCTTCAACATGCTGTCTAAGGTAAGTATCAACTTACCCTTACTTGAAGCAATTAAGAACATGCCGGCTTATGCTAAATTATTCAAAGAACTGAATACCAAGAAAAAGAGGTATGAGCCGAATGAAAAGGTGATAGTTTCAGAGGTAGCTAGTGTTGTTTTGCAGCATAAACTACCTCCTAAGCTAAAGGATCCTAGAAGTTTTATCATTCAAATTACTATGGGGAATGGAAAGGGTACTGATGGAATGTGTGATTTGGGAGCCAGTGTGAATTTAATGCCTTATTCTGTGTACCTTGCTTTAGAACTAGGAGAACTTAAACCTACAAAAATGGTGTTGCAATTAGCTGATAGATCTCTTAGATTCCCGAAAGAGGTTATAGAAGATGTGTTAGTTAAGGTTGGAGGGTTAATAGTACCTGTGGATTTCATAGTACTTGACATGGAAGGAAGTAACTCTTCACCATCCTGCTGGGTAGGCCTTTTATGGCGACTACCAACACTTTGATAGATGTTAAAAATGGTAAATTATCAATGACTATTTTGGGACAAACTATTGAATTTTCCATTTTTTAACACTTCTCCTATTCCTACAACTGCTTTATATGAAGATTGTTCTTTCATTGATTGTGTTGATGCAGTTGTTTCAGATGTTTTCTTGCAGACAGGTTCCTCTGATAAATTGGAGCTGGCATTGACCTTAGAGAGTGATTTGGATATTTTTGATGCAGAAATAGCCAGTTGCCTTGAGACTTTAGAGGGTGCTGAAATAGAGGAGCTTAAGGAGGACCCAATTTTTGAACTTCCCCCCATTCAAAAAGAAGAGAAGAACCCTTCACTTGAGTTAGAGCTGAAAGAGTTACCTAAGAATCTGAAATATGTGTTTTTAGGAGATCACAATACCTCACCTGTGATAATATCTAGTGAACTTAGTGAAGAGGAGAAGATGAGGTTAATGAGTGAGCTTAAAAGATTGAAAAAAGCAATAGGATGGGGATTGAGTGACATCAAGGGTATTAGCCCTTCAATGCGCATGCATAGAATCACTTTAGAAGAGGGAGCTAAACCTGTGAGGGAGACCCAAAGGCGACTTAACCCAAATATGAGTGAAGTGGTTAAGAAGGAAGTGCTCAAATTGCTGGATGAAGGAGTAATATATCCAATTGCTAATAGTGAGTGGGTGAGCCTAGTACATGTAGTTCCTAAGAAATCTGGAATCACTGTGGTGAGAAATGAGAATAATGAATTGGTTCCTGCTAGGACTACTACTGGGTGGAGAATGTGCATCGATTATAGGAAGTTGAACAATGCTACAAAGAAAGATCATTTCCCTCTTCCTTTTATTGATCAGATTTTAGATAAACTTTCTGGACACTCACATTATTGTTTTATGGATGGCCTTTCAAGTTACGATCAGGTGCCAATATCTCCAGAGGATCAGTCCAAGACAACCTTTACTTGCCCTTTTGGGACTTATGGATTTTGACGTATGCCCTTTGGCTTGTGCAATGCACCTGCAACTTTTCAGAGATGCATGATGTTTGTCTTCTCTGACATGATAGATGATTTTATTGAGGTATTTATGGATGACTTTTCTATTTTTGGTAATTCTTTTGACAATTGCCTCAATAAACTTGTTCGTGTGCTTGAGAGATGCATTGAATGTAACCTCACTTTAAGTTGGGAAAAGAGTCATTTTATGGTTACTCAGGGCATTGTCTTAGGTCATGTGGTGTCAAGTAAAGGGATTGAGGTGGATAAGGCTAAAGTTGAATTGATTGCTAAGTTACCCCCACCTACCTCTGTTAAGGGAATAAGAAGTTTCTTAGGGCATGCAGGTTTTTACAGGAGGTTTATTAAGGATTTTTCTAAAATAAGCCAACCATTGTGCCATTTGTTGGGGAAAGATGTTCCATTTGAATTTACAGCACAATGCATGCAAGCTTTTAATTTCCTTAAAGAAAAATTGACTAGTGCACTAGTGATTGTAGCTCCTGTTTGGTCTTTACCTTTTGAAATCATGTGTGATGCCTCTAATCATGCAGTAGGAGCTGTTCTTGGGCAAAGGGTTGACAAATACTTGAGAGTAATATATTATGCTAGCTTGACCCTGAATAGTGCACAAATGAATTACACCACAAGTTAAAAGGAAATGTTAGCTATTGTCTTTGCTTTAGATAAGTTTAGAGCATATTTAATTGGGTCAAAAATTATTGTGCATTCTGTGTTAGTAAATCGAAAAATCTGCAACCCTTTTGCCGCAGCGGAAAACAAAAATTATCTTTCGATTTATTCCCAGGATCCATGTGATCCATTCAGTTCGATAAAAGAGATTCGAAACTAACCTTTTGTGTAGCTTCAAATCGATTAACAGATGCTGCCTTCTGAAGACGAACACCCTCTAGCGAAGTCCACACGAACGTACGCCGGTCTGAGTGCTAGCTCACCAACGGCAGTGGCTGAACCTTTTCAAAAACGAAACTAGGGTTTTTAGGTTTTTCTCTTCTTCCGTTTTCTTTCAAAACGAATAATGATCAGATCATCATCCCTCTAGCCCTTTTAAAACCGTTTAAAAGACTTTCCTTGTCAAAACCCTAACTGTCCATATCCTATATGGACCCACGTTTTTAATAATTATTATCTAATAATAATTATTATAACAATATTATTTTTAATATCTAATAATAATAATAATACTAACAACAATAATAAAAATATAATTATTATTATTTAAGTACAGCCTACGTTCTATGTGTGTGACCCGATAGGCTCATATTAACTGGTAGTGTATTTCAATCTCTATTGAAATGCACAAATCATAATTGGCCTCTAGCAAGACATTACGACTACCCAATTAATCATGAGAATCATTATAAATGAAAACCTGAAATAGTACATGCATTAATCCCTTTGTCACACGATATCCAGTTTGAACATAAGTCATAGTAAATGTCATACTTATATTGTCCAAACTTATGATTACTCGATTTCCAAGTTAACTGATAAACAAATAAGATTGATCTTATATCAACTTATTTGAGCACGGCCATGCATTTCTCAGTTACACTTATCGAGGGGCCCAGAAGATATCTCTCTCATAGAGAGGGACAAATTCCATCTTGATTGTTCATTTTCCTCTACATAATTTATACCATGTTCAAGCATAACCTTTATAATTATCTAGTTACAGATAATGTTTGATCATGTCAAAACATAATATTCCTTATGTTGGAAACTATGACAATGTAACACCTCCACACCCAATACATACACACTACATACACCACAATGTAGTATACATGTATCGAATATAGGAATGCTACGGATTTTTATTAACATTCAAAACATTTTAAATGATACTATAAACTTTCTCATTATACATTAAAGAAAAATAAGTAATTACTTGTAATATAAAACAAAATAGATATAAATACATTTACTTAATACGCAGCGGAATTTATAAAATATTTACATATATGAAAACATTTAAATCCATATCTATAAATATACACATATTTACATTATACACAATACTTTACAAAACATAAAGAATTTATACATGATTGGCAGCTCTTCTCTGATCTTTAAATCCAAGAATAAACCCTTCAATGTCTACTCTCACTAGGTCTCGAAGAACTCTCGGGTTCAACTCTGTTACCTGAACGATTAAACACTATCGCGCTAAGCCAACGGCTTAGTAAGACAAATCATGCTTATGTTATGTTTTAGTGCAATGCAATGTTAATTATCAATCCATATTATACATGTAACATCATATATGCAAAGCAAACCACATACCATTACATTTCATAATCCAATATAAGTAGACATATCACATTTCAACATCTTTTTATATACCTCATTAGTTACTCATTAAACCATTCATGAACAACACTAAACAAAGACAAGCATTGGGCCCAAGACACACTAATATGCCATTCAATTTTCAGAGTTAATGTTTTGGTTTTGTTATCACATTTATCAATATCATATACCCAACTAGGCTTCAAGGATTAGGTTCAACCAAGCTTCAAGGGGAGCAAAGCATGCTAAGCTTCAACCCAACTTGGCTTCAAGAATCAACCCAACCTAGCTTCAAGGGTTGTAACATCTCAATTAGGCTTCAAGGATTCAATCCAACCTAACTTCAAGAGATTGTTACTATCATTAGGCATGCCACCAATAACAAACTCTGAAAATGGAATAACACATTAGCCACACAATTCAATTACATTTCATTCTCAATTCTCATCAATTAGGCAAACATACTATATATCTTTCAATTGAACCATCATAGCCAATCACAATGGCTTTATAGCATTTCATATCTCAATTCATATTGTGCATATAGCATTATTAGTATCACATTTCAAAGTACATTATTCATAATACACATCACCATTCACAAGCCTCACAATACACAATACATAACCTTGTTCATGTAATATCATATGCATTATCAATTCCATTATCACTTCTCATTATCATATTGGCAACCATGCCTTGTTTCATTCAATTAAATCATTATAGCCAATCACAATGGCTTTAAATCACATTCCATATCATCTCACATTTCATGATTCAACAATGATGTTAGACAAATGATCTCTATTTAACACGTATTTGAGAATCTTGTTGCAGGATTAGATTGCTTCCAATAAGGTGAACAGAACCTTTCTAGCGTTCGCGCCTCACCTGAATACGACCGCTCCATACAATTACAAGATGAAACCTTATTACAGTAGGTTTCGCGGCCAGAAGCCCGACCTAAGTCGAGACCGCACATGAATAATAGCAACCGCCCCAAATTACGTCTCTCTCATGCATATTGTACACAACATAACCTCATTCAAATGGACATAATCAACATCATTAGCAATTATTTTACATACTCATCACAATATTTTCATCACCAACATTCATTAACAATACATTTGATACCTTATCACATTTACAAACAAAAGTGTTTTAAGATTAAACAACATATGCATGTTTGTACCCATATAGTTTGTACTTACCTTTAGCACTAATTATACAACTCTAAACACTTTCTTTTCTCCAAGAATTCTTCACTTCTCAAATTAGAGCAAATCACCTTCTTCCAAAACCTAATCCAAAATAACACAATATAATTTATCACTTACCATTTCCAAAACCCTAAAACCAACATCACTCTTAACTTATCATCTTCAAATCCAAAACCAACACCACAACCAATTAAATCCAACATATAATAATCAACACAACCCTACCATCAAAAATCCACAACCAAACTCACAACCAACTTAAATAAACTAAGAGAATCAAGAGAGACTTACCAAAAATAATGAATCTTCTTGGATTTCCACTTAACCACTTGAAAACTTCTTCAATTTGAGCTTCAAATATCATCAACTCTTATTTTCTCTCTTGCTCTCTAAGTTGGCCGGCCACCCGTGAAAAGAAGAAAAGAAATTGATCAAACAAAAGTCAAATCCTCTTTTAACCTCCACCACACAATTTCCAAAAGAAGAAAATACCAAAATGCCCTCTTAAACATAATTACACTTCCTTTTATTTAGCATGCCTTTTATAGTAATTTCAATAACAACAACTAAATATCTTCTTCCACTATATCCAACACCTTGACTCTCCCTTTGACCAACATATATGCTATATATATTGCCATATACACTACATATACATCTTCTCTACACATCACTTTTCTTTCAAATAACACATGAACATTCTCTTTTCAATTTTTTTTTATCACACAACATATACATTCAAACACATTTTAAACCAACAACAACAACAACAACAACAACAATAACAACATAATCAAAACTTCTAGGGCATACATGAGGATATTACAGACAATCTCAAGTCAAAGGATTAAATGAAAACTATTATGAGATACACTTATGACATTAAACCATGAAGTGATATCTATGTGGGTCTATCCAATACACTGTTCTCTACCATGTATCCATAATATTGATTTGTATCTTCATACCTATAATCATCTTATGATTATCAAATCAATATTACAGTAGTTATATTTATTATTATCTCCATAACAATAATAAACCAGGGATATAATCATTATTATATATAACATGCAAACATAACAATGATAATAAAAACTTCTTTATTAATAACAAAATGAATAACATTAAGGTCCAAATCAATGGCCTAGGGCATATACACTAACAGTCTCCCACTTGCACTAGGCCTAGTCTAACAAATATCTCATGCCCATAGACCTAGTGTGTTGATCATGCTTGACCCGTGAGAGAGGCTTTGTCAATGGATCTGCTATGTTGTCATTTGTGTCAACTTTGCATATCTTGATATCACCTCTATCAATGATGTCTCGAATGAGGTGAAATCGCCTGAGTATATGCTTAGATTTCTGATGGGACCTTGGCTCTTTTGCTTGCGCTATGGCACCATTGTTGTCACAATAGATAGCCATAGGATTAGCAATGCTAGGCACCACTCCAAGCTCAGTGATGAATTTCTTCAGCCAAACTGCTTCCTTAGCTGCATCTGATGCTGCTATATACTCAGCTTCTGTTGTAGAATCTGCTACTGTGTTCTGCTTGGAACTTTTCCAAGTAATGGCTCCACCATTCAATGTGAATACAAAACCTGACTGCGATTTGTAATCATCTATATCAGTTTGGAAACTAGCATCTGTGTAACCATTTACAATGAGCTCATCTTCCAAACCTCCATAAACCAAGAAAGCATCCTTAGTTCTTCTTAGATACTTAAGAATGTTCTTAACAGCTGTCCAGTGACCCTCACCAGGATCAACTTGATATCTACTTGTTGTGCTCAAAGAATATGAGACATCAGGTCTAGTACATAGCATGGCATACATAATAGATCCAGTAGCAGAAGCATAAGGGATCTTATTCATTCTATCTCGCTCATCAGATGTCTTAGGACATTGATTCTTGCTAAGATGAATACCATGTGACATAGGCAAAAATCCCTTCTTGGAATCTTGCATGCTGAACCTCTTCAACACTTTGTCAATGTATGTACTTTGACTTAAGCCAATTATCCTTCTAGATCTATCTCTATAGATCCTTATACCAAGGATATATGCAGCCTCACCCAAGTCCTTCATTGAAAAAGAATTCCCTAACCAATTTTTAACCTTTTGTAAAGTGGGGACATCATTTCCAATGATCAATATGTCATCTACATATAGGACTAAGAACACGATAGCACTCCCACTAACCATCTTGTAAACACATGGTTCATCTTCATTTTGAATGAAACCAAAGTTCTTAACCGTTTCATCAAAACAAAGATTCCAGCTTCGAGATGCTTGCTTCAATCCATAAATGGACCTTTGAAGCTTGCAAACCTTCCCAGAATTCTCAGGATTTACAAAACCCTCAGGTTATGTCATGTACACATCCTCGAGTAAATTTCCATTAAGGAAAGCGGTTTTGACATACATTTGCCATATCACATAATCATAGTATACAACAATGGCAAGGAGAATCCTAATAGATTTAATCATAGCAACTGGAGAAAAGGTTTCATCATAGTTTATACCATGAGTTTGTTTGAAACCTTTAGCAACCAACCTTGCTTTATAGGTTTGTACATTTCCATCCATGTCAATTTTCTTCTTGAAAACCCATTTGCAACCAATAGTCTTAATACCTTTGGGAGGATCAATTAAGGCCCAAACTTGGTTGTCAAACATCGACTGCATCTCAGAGTTCATGGCTCCAAGCCATTTCTCTAAATCTGGACCTGACACAGCTTCAAGATAGGTAGTTGGCTCATCTTGATCTATGAGCAAAACTTCATGACTTTCAGTCATGAGAAATCCATATCTCTCAGGCTGGTGACGTGGTCTATTAGATATGCGCAGAACTTGTGTAACATTTTCAGTTTCCACAATGGCTTGTGGTTCTGAAATTGTTTCTACAGGCGGTTCAATATCTTCTTGTGGTTCTATAAATTCATCTAATTGAACTGTACTCCCACTAGTTCTTTTAGAAATGAATTCCTTTTCCAAAAAGGTTCCATTTCGAGCAACAAACACTTTGTTCTCAGATGGAATATAGAAATAATATCCTTTAGTTTCCTTAGGATATCCCACAAAGATACATTTAGCAGATTTTGGAGCTAACTTATCTGAAACTGGTCTTTTCACATAAGCTTCATAACCCCAAATCTTAAGAAAAGACAAACTAGGTGTTTTGCCAGTCCATATCTCATATGGCGTCTTTTCAACCGCTTTAGATGGTACACGGTTTAAAACAAAAGCAGCTGTCTCCAAGGCATAACCCCAAAACGATAATGGAAGATCTGCTTGACTCATCATAGATCGAACCATATCTAATAAAGTTCGATTTCTTCTTTCAGAAACACCATTCCACTGTGGAGTTCCTAGAGGAGTTAATTGTGAAACAATTCCATAATTTCTTAGATGTTCGTCAAACTCTTGGCTCAAAAATTCACCACCTCGATCAGATCGAAGTGCCTTAATAGTTTTACCAAGTTGATTTTGTACTTCATTTTGAAAAGTTTTGAACATTTCAAAAGCCTCATGCTTATGTTTCATTAGGTAGACATAGACATACCTACTGAAATCATCAGTAAACGTAATGAAGTAATTATATCCTCCTCTGGCACTAATGCTTAACGGGCCACATACATCTGTATGTACTAGTCCTAGCAAGTCATTAGCCCTTTCACCTTGTCCGATGAAAGGATTCTTTGTCATTTTGCCAAGTAAACAAGATTCACATTTATCAAATGATTCAAAATCAAATGAATCTAATAATCCATCTTGATGGAGTTTAGAAATGCGTTTCTCATTTATATGGCTAAGACGACAATGCCATAAAAATGTAGGGTTTAGGTCATTTGGCTTAATTCTCTTAGAGTTTATGTTATAAATATGATTCTCCCTAGAATCATCTAAGTCAAGGACATAAAGGCCATTAAAAGATCTTGCAATACCATAAAGCAAATCATCTTTATCAAAAATAGAACAGGTCTTATTTTTAATTAAAAATGAAAAACCTTCATCATCCAAAACTGAAACTGAAATAAGATTCCTACTCAGAGTAGGAACATAATAGCAATTGTTCAAATTTAACAAAAAACCATTAGGCATATGAAGTTCATAAGATCCTACAGCTAGTGCAGCAACTCTTGCTTTATTCCCAACTCGTAGGTCAACTTCGCCCCTTTTCAGTGATCTACTCCTTTTGAGTCCTTGCACATTTGTACAAATGTGAGAACCACATGCAGTATCCAATACCCATGAAGTAGAAGCAGATAAGTTAATTTCTATAACATATATACCTGAAGATGTAGTCGCACTACCCTTCGATTTCTTCAATTCAGCCAAATAAAGTGGGCAATTTCTTTTCCAATGCCCAGGCTCCTTGCAATGGTGACAAGTTCCTTCCTTAGGAACAGGTGCCTTGGGTTCTTTTGGCTTGGGCTGTCCCTTAGGCTTTGTAGCAACTGTTGCTTTACCCTTTGCCTTGCCTTTCTTCTTCATAGGCTTACCCTTATTGACATTCAATACATGGGTAGCCTTAGTGGGCTTTTTAATATTCCCTTCAGCAGTTTTGAGCATACCATGTAGCTCAGGAATGGACTTTTCCATGTTGTTCATATTATAGTTCATAACAAAATGTGAAAAACTGCTGGGCAAAGAATGAAGGATCAAATCCGTGGAGAGTTCTAAACTCAAGGGATATCCAAGTCGGGCAAGGTGATCAATGTAGCCCTTCATTTTCAAAACATGAGCGCTAACCGATTCGCCCTCTGACATCTTGCAGTCAAATAATGCAACAGCAGTGTCGAATCTATCCTGCCTAGCTTGCTGTTGGAAAGCTTGTTTGAGATGGACACTCATCTCATAAGCCTCCAAGTGTTCCAGATCCTTCTGAAGTTCTGGACACATAGTAGCAAGCATAAGACATCCAATGTCATTGGAATCATCCATATGCTTCTTATGCTTGTTCTTATCAGCATTAGAAGCATTAGCAGGACGTGGCTCAGGGACAACTTCATCAAGCACATAGGACTTCTTTTCTTGTTTGAGAACAATTCTCAGGTTCCTAAACCAATCAACAAAATTAGTCCCATTCTCTTTCAGTTTTTCCTTCTCAAGGATGGATCGCAGTGATAAAGTGGAGTTATTGTTGGTAGCCATTTCAATCTACAAAATATGCAAATTTTAATTAATAAAAGGTGATAAGTAATTAAAATCCCACTAAAATATAACCCTCAATCATCACAATGACATTTTAGTGGGCTAAGATCCAATTTTTACTTAATATTAAGTCAGCTTTGGCATGGCACTTAAAATCAAGTTATTATGGTAGGTAACCCCTTACCAATTACATCACATGTAACTCTTAGATAATATGGGATCGTGACATCATATGTCATAGCATGTTATACCCCATCTAATGCCTTAGGCCCAAAACCATTTTGATAGCCTAATTAAGTCTAACCAATTTTAAACGCATGAGCAGCACCATTACTCATCATATCTTACTAGGATAACCTAAAGTACTTTGCTTTGGCAAAATCTACATTTAGGTGATCTTAGCCTTGATAAGTGTTTAAGATATGGATGGCATTAAAACTTAGATTAATAGTGAGGGTTCATTCCATTTAATTTTGAAAACATGTTAAAATTAACATTTATATATCACATCCTATATGCATATATAAACTATCAAACATGACATCTCATACATATTCGATAAAAATAAACGTGACATAGTATGGCCAAACTAGATATGATCTTTATGAGACCAAATGAAGACCATATAGGCAACCCTAGGTGAAAAGAAAACCTATCTATTACAACATTTGCAATAGTACATTTCTTCATATCTTGAAAGGCAACTTCATCTCCATGGAATTTTTCATCTTCTTCTCCAGGCTTGAGTCTTCATTATTACATTAATAATAAAAACTAAATACTAAACTAGTAATAATAAAGTTACAAAAATAAATGACACGCAGGCCGTATTTATAATCCATAGATATGAATAAACAATCACATAGATCATAAGGCCATACTATGCACCATGCCAAGACATCAAATAATCATAGCATATTTCATATAAACATCTTAAAATAACCAAATAAGTTGACATTCATAATGTCACCGGAACGAACTATAAGGCGCTGTGCACACGGCAGTCCCGCTGGCCAATCAGCGGGCGGGGTCGAGGGGCAGAGCCCCTCGAAGCTAAACAGAATCATTAATCCAATTAATTATTTTCTGTCAAAACCCTTATTCTGTCAATCATATTAAACAGAATATAATAGCAATCTATTAATCATATTAACAGAGAACTATTACAAGAAACCTTAGAAAATGATTTACTCAATAATCATATTAATCAAAATCGAAATCTATGTATACATTCAATATGAATAAACGAATTGAATTAATCATATTAACCCTAATTCGAAACCATAACAGATTGTATACCAACCCTAATTCGACTTCACAGAATTGTATCTTATACAATTGGTCATCTTTGACATCATATATCAACAACGATTTAGGTTATATCTCATATAACAGATTCAAATCATCATCAAATGATAAAACGAATCCAATCATGCCATTCGAAAAACAATAGATCACATCAACACATCAACATGGCATATTTCGAATTAAATGGAATCAACAAGGGGCTCTGATACCACTGTTAGTAAATCAAAAAATCTGCAACCCTTTTGCCGCAGTGGAAAACAAAAATTATCTTTCAATTTATTCCTAGGATCCATGTGATCCATTCAGTTCGATAAAAGAGATTCGAAACTAACCTTTTGTGTAGCTTCAAATCGATTAACAGATGCTACCTTCTGAAGACGAACACCCTCTAGCGAAGTCCACACGAACGTACGCCGGTCTGAGTGCTAGCTCACCAACGGCAGTGGCTGAACCTTTTCAAAAACGAAACTAGGGTTTTTAGGTTTTTCTCTTCTTCCGTTTTTTTTTTTCAAAACGAATAATGATCAGATCATCATCCCTCTAGCCCTTTTAAAACCGTTTAAAAGACTTTCCTTGTCAAAATCCTAACTGTCCATATCCTATATGGACCCACGTTTTTAATAATTATTATCTAATAATAATTATTATAACAATATTATTATTAATATCTAATAATAATAATAATAATACTAACAACAATAATAAAAATAATAAAAATATAATTATTATTATTTAAGTACAGCCTACGTTCTATGTGTGTAACCTGATAGGCTCATATTAACTGGTAGTGTATTTCAATCTCTATTGAAATGCACAAATCATAATTGGCCTCTAGCAAGACATTACGACTACCCAATTAATCATGAGAATCATTATAAATGAAAACCTGAAATAGTACATGCCTTAATCCCTTTGTCACAAGATATCCAGTTTGAACATAAGTCATAGATACTTATATTGTCCAAACTTATGATTACTCGATCTCCAAGTTAACTGATAAACAAATAAGATTGTTCTTATATCAACTTATTTGAGCACGGCCATGCATTTCTCAGTTACACTTATCGAGGGGCCCAGAAGATATCTCTCTCATAGAGAGGGACAAATTCCATCTTGATTGTTCATTTTCCTCTACATTATTTATACCATGTTCAAGCATAACCTTTATAATTATCTAGTTACAGATAACGTTTGATCATGTCAAAACATAATATTCCTTATGTTGGAAACTATGACAATCTCAAGTCAAAGGATTAAATGAAAACTATTATGAGATACACTTATGACATTAAACCATGAAGTGATATCTATGTGGGTCTATCCAATACACTGTTCTCTAACATGTATCCATAATATTGATTTGTATCTTCATACCTATAATCATCTTACGATTATCAAATCAATATTACACTAGTTATATTTATTATTATCTCCATAACAATAATAAACCAGGGATATAATCATTATTATATATAACATGCAAACATAACAATGATAATAAAAACTTCTTTATTAATAACAAAATGAATAACATTAAGGTCCAAATCAATGGCCTAGGGCATATACACTAACATTCTGATCATGTAGCTCTAAAATATCTTTTAACAAAACAACATGCTAAACCGCGCTTAATTAGATGGGTGTTGTTATTGCAAGAATTTGATTTCCAAATCAAAGATACTAAGGGTAGTGAGAATGTTGTTGCTGATCATTTATCCAGATTACCCTTCTTCAGTGAAAATCTTGCATCTGATAGCATTCATAAAAATTTAGAAGCATTTCCTGATGAGCAGCTGTTTGTGGTATTTGATGCACCTTGGTTTGCAGATATTGCTAACTATCTTGCTTGTGGTATATTGCGTGCTAACATGTCATTTCAGGAAAAGAAAAGGTTTTTACACTTGAGTAAGTTTTCTTTTTGGGATGAACCTTATCTATTCCGGATATGCAAAGATGAGATAGTTCGCAGGTGTGTATCTGAGGAAGAACAACTGAGTGTTCTTCAATTTTGTCATGGCCTTCACTGTGGGGGTCATTTTGGAGGAAGAAAGACTGCAGAAAAGGTGCTTCAAAGTGGTTTTTACTGGCCTACCTTATTTAAAGATGCTCAAGAGTATTGTAAGCACTGTGATCGTTGCCAAAGAGTAGGTAACATTGGGAGGAGGAATGAAATGCCCCTTCAATCATATATTGTTGTTGAACTGTTTGATGTGTGGGGAATAGACTTCATGGGTCCTTTCCCCAAGTCCTTTGGTTATGAATATATTTTAGTTGCTGTTGATTATGTTTCCAAATGGGTGGAGGCAATCCCCACCCAAACTAATGATGCTAATGTGGTTGTTAAATTTGTGAAGGAAAACATTCTTAGCAGATTTGGCACACCAAGAGTGATAGTCAGTGATGGGGGAAGTCATTTTTGCAACAAGCTTTTTGAGAAGTTAATGTACAAATCTGGTGTGAAGCACAAGGTGGCGACCCCATATCATCCACAGACTTCTGGACAAGTGGAAACATCAAACAAGCAACTAAAAGGAATTCTAGAGAAAACAGTCAACACATCAAGGAAGGATTGGGCAAGTAGATTGAATGATGCACTATGGGCATATAGGACTGCTTTCAAAACTCCTCTTGGTATGAGTCCATACCGATTAGTTTTTGGAAAAGCTTGTCACTTACCAGTGGAGTTGGAGCACAGAGTGTATTGGGCAATCAAGACTCTGAATTTGGACTTGGACAAAGCGAAGAGAGAACGATTCCTGCAAATTTCAGAGTTAGATGAGCTGATAAATGAGGCGTATGAGAGCTTGAGAATTTACAAGGATCGCACTAAAGCACTTCATGACAGAATTATAGTGCGAAAGACATTGAGTCCATGTATGAAAGTTTTACTTTTTAACTCTCAACTCCGTCTTTTTCCAGGTAAACTCAAGTCTCGATGGAGTGGTCCTTTCGAGATAACTCAGGTGTATCCTTCTGGTGCCACTGAATTGCTTAACTCTCGAACAAGTGAGACTTTTAAAGTGAATGGACAGAGAGTTAAACCATACAATGAAGGATTTCAAGAAGTGAGGATCATTGACAGCACTTTGATCCATGATCCCTAGGCCTTGCATGATGTCTGTTTTGTTAGTTTTTGTCATAGATTTGTAGTTTGTTTATTATGATAATTATTGTTTTATTTAGGTATTTTGTTAGTTTTTATCGGCTTGTTTAGTGTTTTCATTAATTTTGATAGTTTTAGTTTTTTTTAGTGTTTATGTTGTTTTTGATCTAGTTTTTAGTATAGTGTTTATGTTTTGTTGGTTATTATTTATTTACTTTTTGTTTAAAGTTTGTTTGATGTTTTGCTTTAGGTTAAAAAGCCAAGGAACCAAGACTGAAGGAAGAATGCACAGTAGCTGACACAGGCAGAGGACACGGCCAAGTCACTGGCCGTGTCTCATATCAAATTAAAGAAGAAAGCAACTCACAGAAGCAGACACATGCAAGGGACACGGCCAAGTCTGTAACATCCCAAATCCCAGATTGGTAAGAAACAGACATAGAGGATATGATTTAGGCTTAGAACAAAGGAGGTCAGAACGTGACCTATAACTTGAGCTCGAATTTCATCCAAGTTAATGACAGAATTAGAGAGTCTCAAAGAAGACTTAATTGTTTATTTGTGTCTTAGCTAGATTTCTAACTTGAAATTACTCAATTTGGAGTTGTACAGAATAAGATATGATGGATTTAGTAGACAATGTGCAAGCTGCCTCAGGACAGCATAGTAGGCTTGATGTCGAAGGACCGTCAAAAATCAGATATAGCTCGGATCGACCTGAAATTTTGAAACAATGTAGCTCCAGATGTCTAGTTTAAGTGGGAATAAGAATTACTTAATTTGGAGTTGTGAGTAAAAAGATATTAATAAAGAAAAACAGCAAGGTCAGGAAGGGATATCAAAAGGACCTAAGTGAAAATTTCTCAAAAGTTAGGGGTAACTATGTAAACTTAAAAATTAAGAGTCGGAAGTTCTTAATAGTGCCCATATCCGACCCCGGAAGAATATTCTAGAGATTAATCGGGTCGCAATGACGTGTAACGGTTTTTCCAGAAAATGTCCCGTTAAAGAAAAACGAAGACATTTTGACTAGGGGCATTTTGGTCATTATCAATTAAAGTTATACATGAATTTAAAGTAGGAAATAAAAACATGAGTATGTAGAGGATGACAAGGGGTTAAATATGAAACGATCGTCAGTAGAAACAGAGTCAGAGAAAACCCGAGCAAAGAAAGGACCTAAAGGGAATTTTGTAAAAAGTTGAGGGCTTATTGGTAATTTTTCAAAATGACTTGGAAACCTAAAATAGACCTTATAAATAGAAAGTAGAGGTCGAGAGGATCAAAACTATATGTAGTATGACTCGTGGAACTGTACGGTTTAAAAGATATGATCGATTAATCGCCGGAACGTAAAGTGGGCTCGGTATCGTGTCGGGACCGGATGGGTAACCCGGGACAACTTTATGATATCCTATGGGAAGAGGGACAAGTGGAAAGAAGTAAAGGAAAAAGAAAACTATAAAAATCTAATGTTGGCCAATCAAAAGCAACCATTTAGCATGTGTAATAAATGAAGAAAGAGAAAGGTGACAAGTGGTCTTAAAAGGTTTAACCAACACATAAGGTGATCATCATTTCTTTTGTATATAAATATATGTGATATGAAGAACCAATTTCTCTTTTTTCCTCTCATCAAATTCGGCCAACAAGAGAAAATACCAAGGGACTTCCAAGTTTCTCCAAACTTTGATTTTTAAGGTAAGTTCTAAGGTTTTTAAGTGTGTAGACTTTAATTTTAGTATTAGTTTTAGGTAGTTATATAACTATTGGAAGATTGGAGATTAGGGTTCTTATGGTGGATTTGGAAAAATTTTAAGTAGTTATGATATTAATCAATTAAATGAAAGAATCAAGGTTTCTAAGGTTTAATAAGGTTAGATTAGGGTTTAGTTTGAAAAGAAATGGAGGATAGCTTATTAATCTAAATTGCTAAGGTTTATGTTTAAGGGTGTGTTCTTGAATTGATTGAAGGAGAAATAAAGAATTAAAGAAGGAGAAGAAGGAAAAGCCAAGAGGAGTTAAAGAAATAAGGTTTGGTACTTTACCTTTGAATAATTAATTTTGATTTGGTGCTTTACCATAAAAGAAACTCTATTTGCTTACAAACTTTGGTTTATGGAAGTTTTGAAGTTGATGTTTAAATATATTGATTGAGTTTAAATTAAATATTTGAGTTATGTTCTTGTTTTCTTATGGCAATTGGGTTGTTAAATTTAATTGAAACCAAATGTTTTGAGAAAATTTGGAAAGTTGATTTGGTAAGTTGTTTGGACTTTAATTAGTTTGATTTGAGTTAAACTTGCAAAAATTGCTAAAAGGAAGTGTTTGAATCTTCACTTTACTATTAAAGAAGCCTTAATATTGATTTGCAAAAGAAAAATAAACTATCCTATGCATTTCAAATGTTTGGGCCGAAATGGTCCCAAAAAGACAGCTTTCTGGATCTTTTTGTGGCAACTGTTTGGGGTAGCTAATGAATGACTTTTTCAACGAAATTTTACATGCAATTAGTCAACATATGAAATAAGTTTTCTGTAAAATTTCAGCCAAAAATAAGAACATTTACTTGGTCAAATTCATGACTGAAGTGGACTGAAGTTTTGACGAAAACCCAGATCTTACTATTCATTTGTTCATGCCATTTTGCGTTGCCGATTTTTCTCGCCGCAATACTATTCATTTGGTCAATTTGTGATCTTTTGAGGAATCCTTTGAAATGTTTGATGTGTTTATTGTGGATGTTAAATATGTGAAAAAGAGTAACGGTTTGACCAAAGAAAGTGGTGCACGGCATAAATGGCAAAGCGCAGTGAGAATTTAAATTGATTTCTTGAATCATTCTAAAATGAAGTTGAGACTTAAATTGAATCATTTTAATCTTCTTGCTCTACTGGATAGTGGGAGTGGTAGATAAGGGTATGGTGCACTATACTAACGCATGCAGTACTGCTCATTATTGTGATATGATATTTTATTCAGTGGTGAGGCCACTGAAGCCAATGGGGAGGCCCATTGGTTAACCAGGATGGGGAGGCCCATTCCTGTGATCTGATATTGGTGGCCACTAAAGCCAATGGGGAGGACCATTGGTTAACCAGGATGGGGAGGCCCATTCCTGTGATCTGATATTGGTGGTGAGGGCCACCTATGTTACAGTGGGGAGGCCCACTGCCTTATCACTATGGTTCCCTATATACCAGTAGAGCCTGAATCAAAGACATATTATTTTTCGTTAAACTACGTATTGCAAAATGAGTTGATTTATGGTTTTTTTTACATTTGTTGGAAGCATATTTACACTGAATGTACAGAAACTTCCATTGGTTTAAGGTTGGTTGAATTATGATTTAATTATTTCCTTTTATTGCGAATATTTTCATATACTACTTTTATTTTTATTGGTAAAGTACCCACTGAGCGACAACGCTCAGCGAGTTAAGTTTTCCTTCACTCATAGGTTGGAGCAGTAGATAAATCTTGGGGAAGCAACGACCAGACCACAGCAAATCTCAGGGGTAGATCTTTTAGATCCATTATGAGTTAGCTAGTTGTGGCATGTATATAAATAAATATAAAAGAGAATTTCTATGTTACAATGGTATGTTAGTAGTGTGTAATAATCATAAACCTTTACTTTATGTTGTATTAGAAGTGTGAACTCTTCTTGCAGATTTGTAGTTGAGGGTATAAGGTGATTTCATTGGGAGTGCATTAAATTTGATGGTATTCACATTGGTCTGTGTAAAATGTTTTCAAAAATAAGAAAAATCAGTTTTGTCGACACTTGGGACCACCAATTATAGGGGAAACTCTGGCAAAATTTTTTTTTAAAATATGCACTTAAAATTTGACTAAGTAAAATTGGTAGCAACTTTTGGATAGTGTGGCGCCTCTACTCGGCTTACACATGTAGGTTGGGAAGGGGTGTTACAAAGTCAGTGGCCGTGTCCCTCCAAAAGTACTCCAACACGGCCAAGTCACTCTGACTTGGCCGTGTCTCACCAATTCCAAAGGCAAAGAAGACTAAAAACTCACAGTGGAAGACACAGGCAAGGGACACGGCCAAGTCACCTGGCCGTGTCCCTCCAAAATGGTGCAACATGGCCAAGCACCTCTGACTTGGCCGTGTCACTCAACAAAGAAGAAAACGAAGATCAAAAGCATGCAGTAGTGGACACAAGCAAGGGACACGGCCAAGTCACTGGCTGTGTCCCTCCAAAAAGAACTCACACGGTCAAGTCACTTCTGACTTGGCCGTGTCCCTCATGAACCAAATACGCACGGATTTTTTAAAGCGGACGTTTCGTATAAAAGGCAAAAAGAAAAGCTAGGGTGTAGACTGTTGACGACTTGGAGAGTTGTTTGAGCTGTCAGAGAGCAAAGTTAGGGTTTTAACATTTGTGTTCTTTGATTTTGATTTCACTTTGATTAATCTAGCTTAGATTAGATTTGTTCTAGCCAACGAGACATCCTTCTTGCAAGATTGAACAAGAGATTCTTCAGAAACTTCAAGGAGTTTGTAACTTGGTTTTGTTCTCGAACTTATTCTCTTTATTTTCATTGAAATTGTATTAATGGATATTATCATGTCTATTTTGATTCCTTTGAACATTAATGAGATGAATATGTTTGATTGCATTATGAACTAATTTGATCTAGTCTAGGGTTTGTATGGATCTGCTATGATTGTATGAATTGGTTATTCTCTTAGCTAATAATTTCTTTAGCTTTGATTGAATGAAATATTGTTAATATATAATTGATTGGCCAACAATTATGTGTTTTAGGTATTAGATGATGGATTGAGAGAAGAAGTCTAATGCTGGAACAATTCAATTAAGGACTTAGGTGAATTAGAGATATAACCTATTAAAAAGATTATTTCAATTATAACAAGATTAGTTGAAAGAGGTTTGAATGCGAGAGCTTATTTCCTTGATTTGATTAATTGAGCTGTTTGAGATTTAATCTTTGAAATTAAATTAGTTAAGAGGAATAACCATTCATACATATAAGTAGTGGAGAAGTGCAAACCCTAGACCTTTTTATCAAGTGAATCAAAACATCAGCTTTATTTACTTTTATTTGTTTTAACTTCAATCAATCTTTTTCATTAGTTGTTAGCAATTTCAATTTCTTCATTACTTTTTATTTATAATCTGATAATCAATTAGTCACTTTATCTTCCTTGAGAGACGACCTTGGGGCGATCACCTTTGCTATAGCTACCTCGTATACTTGTGAGTGACGCTTTGTGGTAGAGTTAATTCGAGCGCAACAAGTTTTTGGCGCCGCTGCCGGGGAGGCTAATTGGCGAAATTGTTTATTAGGCAAAAATATTTTAGATTATTTTTCATTGTTTATTTTTTATTTTATTTTGTCTTTTGCTTTTAATAATTTCTTTTTCTAGAAAAATTCTGTTTATGCAAGGCAGGAGATCGCTCGAAGGAGAGCTACATCCATTCATTCCAGAAATTCAGAGAGTGAAAAGGAGCAGAGAAGAGTTTGAGCTCTACACCGGATTTGATACAGAGGAGGACACTTCTGAATTTGAGTCAGATTCTGCACAATCAGTTAAAATGGCTGAAGACAGACAAAGAACCATGAGAGATTTTGCTAGACCTATCATTGGAACTTCCACCTCTTGCATAAGACTGACAGATGCAGCAAGAAATTATGAGTTGAAGAACATTCACTACAACATGCTGCCATCATTCTATGGAGTTCCAAATGAAGATCCTTTGAACTTTATTAGGGATTTCTACTCCACCCTCATCACTTTTCCATTGGGAGGATTAACAGAGGATCAGTTGAGGATGCGGTGTTTTCCATATACTTTGAAGGATAGGGCAAAGAGTTGGCTTATGATGTTGCCCGAGAACTCACTGACAACTTGGGAGCAAGTTTATAACAAGTTCATGGGCAAGTTCTATTCACACCAAAAGACAGCTGAGTTGAGAGGGAAGATTGCTACATTCTCTCAATTTGAAGGAGAGCCATTTCATGAGGCTTGGGACAGATTTAAGATGCTATTAATCCAGTGTCCACATCATCACTACCCCCCTTCAACTTCTTAATCAGTTTTTCTATGACGGTCTCACCCAGCAATTTCAGAACACTGTTGATAATGTAGCTGGAGGAGCTATGGGAGAAAAGACAGCTGATGAAACCTATGAGATTTTTGAGATGTTGGGAGCTAACTCTCAACAGAAAAGTGTAAGGGGAAGAAGTAAAGGAGTGAAACAACTGGAGGCCAATAGTGAAATGGTCAGTCAAATAGCTGAATTGACAAGGAAGGTTCAGATGCTAAACATGAAGAACAACATTTCTTCATCTACTCAAGAAGTGTGTGGAATTTGTGGGACATTAGGGCATGGAGCAAATAGTTGCCCCTTTGCATATGAATCATATGGGAATGAAGCTGAGCAAGTCAATGCCATGGGTGTAACACCCCTTCCCGACCTACATATGTAAGCCGAGTAGAGGTGCCACACTATCCTAATGTTGCTACCAATTTTACTCAGTCAATTATTTTTTTAGTTTCGATTTTTACAGAAATTTTGCCATAATTTTGCCTAAAAATTGAGTCCCAAGTGTTGACAAAACTGGTTTTTTTCTGATTTTTAAAACATTTACCCAAACCAATGCAAACAAAATCATTCTCAGTACACTCCCAATAAATCCCCCCTTATAACCTCAACTACAACCTGCAAAAAGGATTTACACTTCTAGTACAACATAAAGTAAAAGTTTATTATGAAATACAGTAAATAAAATATTTGTTCACTATGTAGCGGAAAATAACAATATTTACAAATTCATATATATCCAAACTCAAGTTTTACAACCCATAAAATTTATACATTTCTTTGGCAGTCAGTCTTTGATCTTTAAGCCCACTATCAACACCTTAAAATCTATACTCGACTCGGCCTAGAGGAACTCTCTGGTTCTTCCCTGTCACCTGCGCGAAGAATCACATTCGCGCTAAGCCAACGGCTTAGTGGTACAAATTACAGTGCTATGATGCTTTAATGCCATGCTAATGTCACGCAATCAAGATTCAAGATCAATTCAAGAGAATATTATATTTCAAATCTTACCGGTTTCAATAATGTATGTATAGTAGTCATCTCATTATTCATTTGTTTCACCATTCAATAGTCACATTTAAACAAACACAAGCATGGGCCCAAAAATAATCTAATATGCTATTCAAAGTTCAGAGTTACTGTTTTGGTCTATAATCATAATCATCAATACATTTATCCATGGATATTCAACTAGATTTGAGTTTACGACCCAGTCATTTCACCCAATCTAGTTTTGAATAATTTGTTTTTGAGGTTTACGACCCGGTCATTTCACCCCAAAAACATCACATTTCACATTTTTCAACTGGAATCGGCTTACGACCCGGTCATTTCACCTATCCAGTGATTCATAGGCATGCCGCCAAAACCAGAACTCTGAAAATTGAATAAACATATTAGGCACACAATCATTTCATTCATTTGTTTATCAATATATTTTCATTTTATTTCTCATTTCCTATTCCACAATTAATTAGGCAACCATGCCTCCATTATATATTTCATTTGCATATCATAGCCAATAACCATGGCATCATATCTCAAATGATCTCAAATCACAATAAAACAATTCTTCATAATATCATATCTTTCACATTTCATTTCATCATCGCATCTTTTACATTTCATATTCCATATTTCATTTCATCATTCAAATGGATATAATCAATGGCATTAACACATATTTTACATACTCATCACAACATTCACATCATACCAAACATACATTATTAATATGCATTAACAATGTATTAGATTTCTTAACACATTTACAATCAAATATATGTTAAATCTCAACATCATATGAATGTATGAAATAATGTAATTTGTACTTACCTTAAAACCAACTCACACCAATCTATACACTTACTCTTCCAAGAATCCTCAACACTTAGGTAAGGGCAATTCAACCTCTTCACAACCTAATCCAAAAGGAGTATTAGCAAAATGACCATATGAATAGTACATTCTGGTTTTAGACTCCACTCTATCCTTATTTTGAAATATTGTATAAAATAATCTACTTGACTAAAAATTCTAAAATTTTTACAGAACTAAATTTTACATCTTAAAATCATTCCTTTAAAATTTCAGATCAAACTGAACACAAAATCTTGGTCAAATAGTTCACCGAACCAGACTGCCCCAATTGCCCTGCATCCTGGCAGCAGTTCTGAACTTTGTGAATTCCATAAATTAAATTCGATCAACGTGGTTCCAAATTATTTTTCTAAAATACTAGACTCACTAAGAAATAACATATCCAAAATTCAATTGAATATGATTTTTCTACATTTTATTAAAAATTCCGAAATATAGCTGTCTCAGTTAAGGTACCTGCTGGAACAGGTTTAGTAAAAATAATCTTTCCAAAATCATAACCATTCCAAAATCGAATCAACATATTTTTCAGTCATTCTAGACTCATAGAGGCACAACATATCAAAAATTCACTTCAAGAATATTTTTCTATATTTAATTAAAAATCATACAAGTCACAGCCTTTACTAATTGTAAAACAGAAAAAATTTCACTAAACACAACTCTTACTCTTCCATCACCAACACCAACCTAACTTCTTATCTTTAATTCCATTTCAACACTTTTACACACACCATACACAAACACACTCCAACCATCAACAACACTCCATCAAACTCAAACAAAATTCCAAATAGAACAAGAGAAAACTTACCAAAAATGATGAACTTCTTGAATTTCTAACTTGTTTTCTTCTTTCAATTAGCTCTTAAACTTCAAAAACCCTCACTTGCTCTCTTGTTTCCTTGAGGTCCGGCCAACACAAAGAGAAAAGGAAAAAAAATGACAAAGTGAAGAGACAAAGTCAAATTTCCCCTCTCTTTAAACCTCCACCAAGCAATTTAAAAAGAAAATTATCTAAATACCCTCTTCTATACAATTAAACTCCCTTTCACTTACTTGCCCTTTTTAGTAATTTCATACATAACCAAAATAAATATCCTCTTCCTTTGACCATCCATTTGACTTGTGTATATGTTATATATATGTCCATATATACAACATATACACTCCTCTTTAAATTATTTTCTCTTTCCAATAACATATACATTTTAATTCAAATAAAACAACAATTATACTAAAACTTCTAGGGCACATTTTGGGATATTACAATTCTCCCCCTCTAAAAAGAAATTTCGTCCTCAAAATTACCTGATATCAAGTCTGAACTAGTTGAGGATACTGATCTCGCATCGCTTGCTCACTCTCCCAAGTTGCCTCTTCTTTACCGTGATTCTTCCAAAGAACTTTTACAAGTGGCACTTTCTTATTTCTCAACTCTTTCACTTCATGTGCCAAAATAGCAATTGGTTCTTCTTCAAAAGTTAGATCGGGACTGACCTCAATAGATTCAACTGGTAAAACATGAGATGGGTCAGATCTATACCTTCGCAACATAGAAACATGGAAGACATTATGGATTCTATCCAACTCAGGCGGCAAAGCAAGACGATAAGCAACTGGTCCAACTCTTTCTAATATCTCATACGGTCCAATGAATCGAGGACTCAGCTTCCCTTTTCGACCAAATCTCAATATCTTTTTCCAAGGAGACACTTTCAAAAATACTTTATCTCCAACATCAAACTCTATGTCTCTCCTCTTCAAATCTGAATAAGACTTTTGTCGGTCTGAAGCTGCTTTCAACCTATCCCGAATCATCTTCACTTTTTCTTCAGTCTCTTTAATCAGATCAGGACCAACCAATTTGCCTTCCCCAATTTCATTCCAACATAAAGGCGTTCTACATCTTCTTCCATACAATGCCTCAAATGGTGCCATTCTAATACTGGATTGATGACTGTTGTTGTAAGCAAATTCTACAAGTGGCAAAAATCTGTCCCAACTTCCAGAGAAATCAATGACACAGCTTCTCAACATATCCTCAATAATCTGTATCACTCTCTCTGACTGCCCATCTGTCTGCGGATGAAAAGCAGTGCTAAAATGCAATCGAGAACCCAAAGCACCATGTAAACTCTTCCAAAATCTTGAAGTAAATCTAGGATCTCGATCAGACACTAAAGAAATTGGGACTCCATGCAACTTTACTATCTCATTGATGTACAATTCAGCTAACTTCTCAAGTGAAAAGTCCATCCGAACCAGAAGAAAATGAGCAGTCTTTGTCAACCTATCAACAATCACCCAAAATGGCATCATGCTTCCTCTGTGTCATAGGCAAACCAGACACAAAATCCATTGTGATTCTCTCCCATTTCCATTCAGGCACCGTTAAAGGTTGAAGCAACCCTGTTGGAACTTGATGTTCAGCTTTCACCCTCTGACATGTGAGACATTTGGACACAAATTCTGCTATGTCTCTCTTAATACCAGACCACCAATAATGCTGTCTCAATTCATGGTACATCTTTGTACTTCCCGGATGCATAGCAAAAACCGATTGGTGTGCTTCCTCCAAAATAACCTTTTTCAAACTATCATTATTAGGAACACACAATCTATCCTTAAACCAAAGGCTACCATCACTTCTCACAAAGAAATCTCGGCTCTCCCCATTTTGGCAATCTGAAACAATCTTCTGAATTTTCTCATCTGTCAATTGAGCCTCCTTAATCTGATCCAATAATACTGGTCTCAATTGCAACTGAGTCAACAATGCACCATCATCACATGCTTCAAAACTAGCATGTAACGCTCTCAACTCAACAAGCAACGAGAGCGAATAAACAGCCAAACCTGCTAGAGACTTCCGACTCAAGGCGTCAGCAACTACATTTGCCTTACCAGGATGATAATCAATCAAATAGTCATAGTCTTTGATCAGCTCTAACCATCGCTTTTGCCGAAGATTCAGCTCTCTCTGGACACCCAAATATTTCAAACTTTTATGATCCGTATAGATAAAACATTTCTCCCCATACAAGTAGTGTCGCCAAATCTTCAAAGCAAATACTATAGCTGCCAATTCCAGATCATGTGTTGGATAATTAAGCTCATGCGGCTTCAACTGCCGAGAAGCATAAGCTACAACTTTACCCTCTTGCATCAAGACACATCCTAAACCATTATGTGAAGCATCACTGTAAATCACATATGGTTTATCTAACATGGGTAAAGTAAGAACAGGTGCTTGAGTCAACATTTCTTTCAACTGATCAAAACTAGCTTGACACTGATCTGTCCACACAAATCTAACTCCCTTTCGAAGCAATCTGGTGAGTGGAGTAGCTATCAAAGAAAAACCTTTCACAAACCTTCGATAATAGCCTGCCAAACCCAGAAAACTTCTAACTTCAGTCTCTGACTTTGGTGGACTCCAATTCAAAATGGCCTCAACTTTACTCGGATCAACTCTTATACCATCTGCTGAAACTATATGACCGAGAAAAGTTACTTGGTCAAGCCAAAACTCACACTTTGACAGCTTAGCATACAACTGTTTCTCTCTCAAGATCTGTAACACAATTCTCAGATGCTTGTCATGTTCCTCCTCATTACGTGAATACACCAAAATATCATCGATGAAAACCACCACAAACTGATCTAGATAGGGCCGAAACACCCTATTCATCAAATCCATGAAAGCTGCAGGTGCATTCGTCAATCCAAAAGGCATTACCAAAAACTCATAATGCCCATATCTTGTGTGGAAAGCTGTCTTAGAAACATCTTCAGCTCTAACCCTCAATTGATGGTACCCTGATCTCAAATCAATTTTGGAAAACACCGCTGCTCCCTTCAACTGATCAAAGAGATCATCAATTCGAGGCAAAGGATACTTATTCTTGATAGTTACTTTGTTCAATTGCCTATAATCGATGCACAACCTCAAAGTACCATCCTTTTTCTTTACAAACAACACAGGAGCTCCCCACGGAGAAACACTAGGGCGAATAAACCCTTTATCCAACAACTTCTGCAACTGTACCTTCAACTCTCTCAATTCAGCAGGTGCCATTCAATAAGGAGTGATAGAGATGGGAGTAGTACCAGGCAACAAATCGATACCAAACTCAACCTCTCTCTCAGGGGGTAACCCTGGCAACTCCTCTGGAAATACATCTGAAAACTCAGCAACTGTGGGTATACTATCAAGTTGAGAACCCATTACTCTGGTATCCAAAACATGAGCAAGATAAGCATCACACCCTTTTCTAATTAACTTTATGGCTGAAACAGCTGAAACCAACAAGGATGCAAGTTGTCTCTGCTCACTAGATACCAATATACTTCTACCATCACCAATTCTCAAAGTAACACATTTCTTCTGACAATCCACCACGGCTCCATGCTTAGACAACCAATTCATGCCTAAGATCAAATCATATTCTTTAAAAGGCATTTCAATTAAATCACCAAGAAACTCCTCACCTTGAACCACAACAGCACTCTCACGATGCACCTTACTCACCACAACACTATGTCCTAAAGGATTGGTCACTAAGACATCAAATCCTAAGGACTCTGAATGCAATTCAGACACAGGCAAGATAGATGCACTTATGTATGAATGAGTAGATCCTGGATCAATCAAAGCAAGAACTGAAATGCCAAATAAAGAGAATGTACCAGCTATAACTGCTGAAGCATCTGTCTGCCTCTGCATCACATATACTCTCTGAGAAGATCCGGCCTCATCTGGCCTGCTGCCCCTGGATGAAGATCCTCCTCTCTGACTAAACCCAAGTCTACCACCTCTACTGAAACCTCTACCCCCTCGACCACCTCTGCTGACACTAGGTCGAGAAGCTGCAGTATCAGCCTGCCTATACTCCTGCATCTCAGGACAATCTCTAACAAAATGAGCTGGTGATCCACATCTAAAACACCCAGCTAATCCACCAATCTTCCAACAAACACCCCCATGGGTCTTACCACCATGCTCACATACAGGTGGAATAGACCTTTGAATCACTGGAGTCGGGGCACTAGCTACAGAAACTGTCGGTCTCGGCCTCTGCCTCTGATACTGAACTGATCTGCCCGACTGTCTCTGGGTTCTACTGGTTCTCGGAACAAAACCTCCTCGACCCCTCTTCATAGATGAAGACCCTGCCTCAAACTGGGGTCTCCTTACCCTGGTCTCTTCCTCAGTAGCAGCTGCTGCAATACCCTGGGCTCTCTCCACACTCCTAGCTGCTGCAACAAGCTGGGAAAAATCCTGGTATCTAGAACCAGCCACATGACACATAATAGAGGGCCTCAATCCCCCCTCAAATCTTCTGCACCTGTCTATCTCGTCTGAAATAATACCTCCAGCATAGTGACTCAACCGGATGAACTCGATCTCATATTCTGTCACAGTCCTGCTATCCTGCTTCAAATTCAGAAATTCCATCTTCTTAACATCTTTATACTCCCTCGGAGTATATTTCAGCTCAAACTCCCATAGAAAATCACTGTAGGACAATGTAGGTGGATCATCCATAGCATGAGGAACTGTCTTCCACCAATCATAGGCATCTTTCTGCAGGAGGGATCTGGCATAGTCAAATTTCTCATCCGAAGTGGCTTGCAACTGTATGAATATTCTCTGTACCTTATCCAACCACTGCTCAGCCACTGCAGGATCGATAGTGCCCAAGAAATCTTCAGCCCCATATTTTCTTAACTTGTCATAATGTCTTACCGGCATCTGAGGCTGTGGTGGTGGTGGTGGTGGTGGTGGTGGCGGCTGCACTGGAGCTCCCTCAACAGTTCTACCATATGCCTTAACCAACCCGGCGGAGCCTCCTCTGCAGCTGATCTCTCTGGCATAGAAACAGGTGCCTCACTAACTCTCTCAAATCTAGCTCCATCTCTACTCTCTTCAGGAGCTACACTTTCCGCACTACCCTCAACAGACTGTCGTGAATGAGATGCCATCTCTACCTATATCTGCAAACACAGCAGAATATTCCTCATTAAAGATCAAAGACTGCCATACCAAAACATGTATTTTACTCAAAAACCCACTTTAAAAAATCAAAATATTCTTTTTCTTACAATTGACCTAAGTTGAGAATCTCAAACCTAGGCTCTAATACCAAAAATTGTAACACCCCTTCCCGACCTACATATGTAAGCTGAGTAGAGGTGCCACACTATCCTAATGTTGCTACCAATTTTACTCAGTCAATTTTTTTTAGTTCCGATTTTTACAGAAATTTTGCCATAATTTTGCCTAAAAATTGAGTCCCAAGTGTCGACAAAACTGGTTTTTTTTTCTGATTTTTAAAACATTTACACAAACCAATGCAAACAAAATCATTCTCAGTACACTCCCAATAAATCCCCCCTTATAACCTCAACTACAACCTGCAAAAAGGATTTACACTTCTAGTACAACATAAAGTAAAAGTTTATTATGAAATACAGTAAATAAAATATTTGTTCACTATGCAGCGGAAAATAACAATATTTACAAATTCATATATATCCAAACTCAAGTTTTACAACCCATAAAATTTATACATTTCTTTGGCAGTCAGTCTTTGATCTTTATGCCCACTATCAACACCTTAAAATCTATACTCGACTCGGCCTAGAGGAACTCTCTGGTTCTTCCCTGTCACCTGCACGAAGAATCACATTCGCGCTAAGCCAACGGCTTAGTGGTACAAATTACAGTGTTATGATGCTTTAATGCCATGCTAATGTCACGCAATCAAGATTCAAGATCAATTCAAGAGAATATTATATTTCAAATCTTACCGGTTTCAATAATGTATGTATAGTAGTCATCTCATTATTCATTTGTTTCACCATTCAATAGTCACATTTAAACAAACACAAGCATGGGCCCAAAAATAATCTAATATGCTATTCAAAGTTCAGAGTTACTGTTTTGGTCTATAATCATAATCATCAATACATTTATCCATGGATATTCAACTAGATTTGAGTTTACGACCCAGTCATTTCATCCAATCTAGTTTTGAATAATTTGTTTTTGAGGTTTACGACCCGGTCATTTCACCCCAAAAACATCACATTTCACATTTTTCAACTGGAATCGGCTTACGACCCGGTCATTTCACCTATCCAGTGATTCATAGGCATGCCGCCAAAACCAGAACTCTGAAAATTGAATAAACATATTAGGCACACAATCATTTCATTCATTTGTTTATCAATATATTTTCATTTTATTTCTCATTTCCTATTCCACAATTAATTAGGCAACCATGCCTCCATTATATATTTCATTTGCATATCATAGCCAATAACCATGGCATCATATCTCAAATGATCTCAAATCACAATAAAACAATTCTTCATAATATCATATCTTTCACATTTCATTTCATCATCGCATCTTTTACATTTCATATTCCATATTTCATTTCAACATTCAAATGGATATAATCAATGGCATTAACACATATTTTACATACTCATCACAACATTCACATCATACCAAACATACATTATTAATATGCATTAACAATGTATTAGATTTCTTAACACATTTACAATCAAATGTATGTTAAATCTCAACATCATATGAATGTATGAAATAATGTAATTTGTACTTACCTTAAAACCAACTCACACCAATCTATACACTTACTCTTCCAAGAATCCTCAACACTTAGGTTAGGGCAATTCAACCTCTTCACAACCTAATCTAAAAGGAGTATTAGCAAAATGACCATATGAATAGTACATTCTGGTTTTAGACTCCACTCTATCCTTATTTTGAAAAATTGTATAAAATAATCTACTTGACTAAAAATTCTAAACTTTTTAAAGTACTAAATTTTACATCTTAAAATCATTCCTTTAAAATTTCAGATCAAACTGAACACAAAATCTTGGTCAAATAGTTCACCCAACCAGACTGCCCCAATTGCCCTGCATCCTGGCAGCAGTTCTGAACTTTGTGAATTCCATAAATTAAATTCAATCAACGTGGTTCCAAATTATTTTTCTAAAATACTAGAATCCCTAAGAAACAACATATCCAAAATTCAATTGAATATAATTTTTCTACATTTTATTAAAAATCCCGAAATATAGCTGTCTCAGTTAAGGTACCTGCTGGAACAGGTTTAGTAAAAATAATCTTTCCAAAATCATAACCATTCCAAAATCGAATCAACATATTTTTCAGTCATTCTAGACTCATAGAGGCACAACATATCAAAAATTCACTTCAAGAACATTTTTCTATATTTAATTAAAAATCATACAAGTCACAGCCTTTACTAATTGTAAAAGAGAAAAAAATTTCACTAAACACAACTCTTACTCTTCCATCACCAACACCAACCTAACTTCTTATCTTTAATTCCATTTCAACACTTTTACACACACCATACACAAACACACTCCAACCATCAACAACACTCCATCAAACTCAAACAAAATTCCAAATAGAACAAGAGAAAACTTACCAAAAATGATGAACTTCTTGAATTTCTAACTTGTTTTCTTCTTTCAATTAGCTCTTAAACTTCAAAAACCCTCACTTGCTCTCTTGTTTCCTTGAGGTCCGGCCAACACAAAGAGAAAAGGAAAAAAAATGACAAAGTGAAGAGACAAAGTCAAATTTTCCCTCTCTTTAAACCTCCACCAAGCAATTTAAAAAGAAAATTACCTAAATACCCTCTTCTATACAATTAAACTCCCTTTCACTTACTTGCCCTTTTTAGTAATTTCATACATAACCAAAATAAATATCCTCTTCCTTTGACCATCCATTTGACTTGTGTATATGTTATATATATGTCCATATATACAACATATACACTCCTCTTTAAATTATTTTCTCTTTCCAATAACATATACATTTTAATTCAAATAAAACAACAACTATACTAAAACTTCTAGGGCACATTTTGGGATATTACAATGGGGGATTTCAACCAAGAGCTCGGAATGATCCTTATTCAAATTCATACAATCCTGGTTGGAGGAATCACCCAAATTTTTCTTGGGCAACAAATAATTCTCAGCAGCCTTTCCATTTGCTCCAGAGACAGAACCAACAGCAGGGCCAATCCTCAAATCAAGGGCAATCTAAGATAGAGAGCTTGGAGGAAAGTTTACAAGCTTTCATCAAAGTCAGTGTTCAAAATCAAGAGATGACTAATAAGAGGTTGGGCTCATTGGAAGCATCCTTTAAAAAAGTGGAGACTCAAGTAGGACAACTTGCACAACAGATGCAGATTCAACAGAAGGGGAAATTCCCAAGTCAACCTGAGCAGGCACATTCAGTGACTGTTCTTAGGAGTGGTAAGGAAATTAACAATAATGTTGAAAATGATTTTGTGAATGCAGGTGACCAAGAGAACAAGGAGGAAGGAGAACCAGAGAACAAAGGTGATGGAGTTATATCAGTGGAGAAATCACCTTCAGCAGATTTACATAAGGCAAACAATCCGTAGCGGCCTCCTATACCATTCCTAGCAGGTTGAAAGATGATCAAAAAGATAAGCAATTTTCTAATATCTTCAACATGCTGTCTAAGGTAAGTATTAACTTACCCTTACTTGAAGCAGTAAAGAATATGCCGGCTTATGCCAAGTTCTTCAAAGACCTGATCACCAAGAAAAAGAGGTATGAGCCAAACGAAAAGGTGATAGTTTCCGAGGTAGCTAGTGTTGTTCTGCAGCATAAACTACCTCCCAAACTAAAGGATCCTGGTAGCTTTATAATTCAACTTTCTATGGGGAATGGAAAGGGGACTGAGGGCATGTGTGATCTAGGAGCTAGTGTGAATTTGATGCCTTATTCTGTTTATAAAGAATTAGAATTAGGGGAACTTAAACCGACAAAAATGGTGTTGCAATTAGCTGATAGGTCTTTTAGATTCCCGAAAGGGGTTATAGAAGATGTGTTAGTTAAGGTTGGAGGGTTAATAGTACCTGTGGATTTCATAGTTCTTGACATGGAAGGGAGTAACCCTGCACCATCAGCACACACTATTTTACTGGGTAGGCCTTTCATGGCTACTACCAACACCTTAATAGACGTTAAAAATGGTAAGTTGTCAATGATTGTCTTAGGCCAAACTGTTGAATTTTCTAATTTTAACACTTCTCCTATTCCTACAACTGCTTTATATGAGGAATGTTCTTTAATTAATAGTGTTGAAGCAGTTGTTTCAGAAGTTGTGTTGCAGACAAACTCCCCGGATAAATTGGAGCTGACACTGACTTTAGAAGAGGGAGCTAAACCAGTGGGGGAGTCCCAAAAGTGCCTTAACCCAAAGGCATATGAGAGCTCGAGGAATTATAAGGATCACACTAAAGCACTTCATGACAGATTTATTGGGCGACAGACATTGAGTCCAGGTATGAAAGTTTTACTTTTTAATTCTCGACTCCGTCTGTTTTCAGGTAAAAACAAATCTCGATGGAGTGGTCCTTTCGAGGTAACTAAGGTATGTCCTTCTGGTGCCATTGAATTGCTTAACTCTAGAACTAATAAGATTTTTAAAGCAAATAGACATAGAGTTAAACCATATAAAGAAGGATTTCATGAAGTGAGGATCATTGACAGCACTTTGATCCACGATTCCTAGTCTTGCATGATGTCCAGATTTATGACATTAAAGAAGTGCTAAATGGGAGGCAACCCATCGGTTTGCATTTATTTTTCATAGTTGTAATTTTAAATTTAGCGAGTATTAATTTTATGTTCGGTTTAAATAAATGGACTGTGCTTTGATCGGTTTTTCTTTACTTTGTGTTTTAGGGTGTTTAAAGAAAAAGGTTTGCAAAATCGTTGAATAAAAAAAATATTAAAAGTTTATAAAAGGCAGAAGGTGACACGGCCAAAGGACTTGGCCGTGTCCCTTGGCCGTGTCACACACTGGACACGGCCAAGCTTCCTCAAAAATTTTTCGATTTTGCAAATTTTGTACAGAATAGGACACACCCAGGGGACACGATCCCTCCAAGACTATCAGACACGGACATGTCACCTTGACTTGGCCGTGTCCCTTCACTTTCACACACCAGACACGGCCAAGTCCACAACAACACGGCTGTGTCCCTCATTTTTACACTTAAAAAAACCCGATTTTGCCCAGTTATTTCCATTAAATCCCTAATTTCTTTTCTTCGTCTCTTTCTCGCTCTCTCTCTTACTGTATCGCCATAGCCATAGTTTTGATTTCAAAACTCCAAATCTTCCATTTACACATCAAATTTCTTCACCCAAACTAGAGATAATCACTTAAAACTTCCTCTTTACTCATATAATTTTGATTTAATTTAGTTTTGGGTGTTAATTTTTCAGATCTCAAGATGCCAAGAACTAAAACTGTCTCACACTGCAAGACGAAGAGGCCTACAACCGAAGGAGCTTCTTCCTCTTCATCAACTTTATCTTCGAAGAGAGCAAGTCTTTTGGCTCGGGGTTTTTTCCCGATAAGGTATGTTAACGATGAATCTCTTGATGCCTTGCAAATTATGACTAATTTTGAGCGATATGTACAATTTCTTGGATGGGAAATTCTAGTCACCTTGAGACCTTTGCAGTTTGAGGAACTTACTTTAGAATTTTTGACATCTCTCAAGGTTGACAGAAATGATAAGAAAATCTGCACTAGATTGATGTTTAAATTGCTGGGTTAATCTTATGTGCTAAATATTGACCAGTTAAATGATATATATGGTTTTCATCAGCACGGGGAAAGGTCGGTACCCAAAGAATTTAAACAACCATTTGCTTGGGGAGCTTTAGGCTCGGGTACTTATGTGGCCAAATCGGCCAAGGCATCTAAGTTAAGAAATTCCGCTTTGAGATATTTGCATAGGTTTATGGCTTGCGGATTCTTTGCTCTGAAGGAGAGCCCGGGTGTGGTTGAAGTGAGTGAATTATTTTTCCTGGATTGTGCTGTGAATGCACTGCATGTTAGTGCCAGCTATTGGTTAGCCGATGTTTTTGATTTTGTGGCTAACAAAAGAAAGGGGGCAATTTGTGTTGGGGGGTTGGTTACCACGTTAGCAGTAGCCCTTGTTGAGGATTTTGACCCGAGTACTAGTCGCATGACTAGAATTTTGGGCAATGACTCTTTGGACTTAGCTACACTTGAGAAGATGCACATGGTGGTGCATAGGAGAGGGACTTATGTGATGCCTTCAGATGAGCCTGCAGCACCGGGGGACAGGCAGAAGAGAGCACGGGTCCAAGAGGAGTCCGACTCGGATTCTCTTAGCCTAAATGAGGATGCTCCGATCTCGAAACATCAAGAGGTACTTTTGAGGATTGAGACCCTGGAGGGCAAAGTGGATCGACTGGATGGCAAGGTGGACCGTAACCATGCTGAGGTATTGCAGCAGTTGGAACAAATTAATAGCAGCCTTGCGAAGATCTTGAGTCTCCATCCCCCAGCTGCATCATCTTCCCGCCCACCTTTTCCAGAGATTTTGAGTCCTTGCTTTATTTTGTTTAATGTATTTTTGTTATAATTTTTTTGTTTTTGTTTTAATGTTAACGTTTAATATTTGGATATTTTATTTTTATATATTGTACTTTTGTTTTTGAACTTTTGTGTTTGTGATGGAAAGCTAGGATTTTGCCTCACCAGGTACGATGGAAGACAGGTTGTCCTTTGACTCTTTTTATTTATTATTCTTGATTTACATTGAGGACAATGTAAGTTTTAAGTGTGGGGTACTCTTTAAGCTTTCCTTTAATTTTTGTTTTGTTTGTCTTGTGTTGCTTATTGTGTTTGTTGTGCATGGCATAATTGTTGAAAATTTATTGATCTTTTCTTTGATTCTAGCATTATAGTTGAGACTTTAGTATCAGCATAGAAATGAGCATTTGAATTCATTCGGGATAAATTTTTGCATTCTGCAATTCATGACATATAATCTTTGTGAACCCACCTGTGTGAGTTTTGAGCCTCATAAATTTGATATTATTGTCAATTGATTTTCTTTTCTTAAGTGTGCACCTTCATGATTTAGCATCTCTAGAGTTTGTTTTTGTATACTAATTGAACTCGCATTATGATTTAATCTCAAGGTTTAAAGTGATGAAGGCAAATTAGGTTAGCCCTTTAGCTTAAAAAGACCTCCCTTAATATTAAATTCCTTAGTGTGCCAAGTTGAGCCTTTGACCTTTTCATGTTTGATCAACACAATTCACAGCTTAACTTTCTCTTATTATCATCATACATGCATTAAGGAATGGAGTTCTTATTATATGACAATAGGGTGGTTTATTTCAAAGTGTGGGGTAAGCAAATAAAAAAAATAATAAAAAAATAAGAATATGGTATTGCTATTTGGGGTGAAATGCATACTTTGCACTTTGTATTTGATTAAGAGTTGACTATTCTTTTCCTCTACATGTTAAGCTAGATGATCTATGCAATGTTATATTATATATATATATGTATAAAAAAATTTATAAAATAAAAGAAAAAGAAAAAAGAGAAAATAAAAAAAAAGAGAAGAAAATAAAAGAGTATATATATATGTATACAAAAATTTACATATGTTCTAGCATTTGTTTGCAAAAGAGGAATGTCGGCTTGTGTATTTTTCTTTGAGTATGCAAGTATGTGAAGTATTAATGGGATTGTGAGTATGCCATTTGGGGGAGTTATGAGTGCCTTAGCAAGAGTAGTGTCTAATTTAGATACTCCATTTCTTGATGCTCCAGCTTAAATGTCTTTTCTCACACCTTCACCTTAGCCCCATTGCATCCAAATAAAAGACCTTCAGATTAATTCTTGAGAAAATCAGTGAGGGAGATTGGATAATTAAGCAAGTTTATGGTAGTATGTAATTATGAGTGGTTTGAGTGATTAACTTTTGAAATCGAGTGAAACACTTAGATGAGAGATAAGATTTGTATGTCTGGATTAATGAATGAGTTAAGAAAATCTTGATTGAAGGAAAGTGCAATTATTTATGCTGTCTCTTAAAGTATTTCATCTATATGCTGGAATTATAGTTAGGGTTGTTTGAGTTTTTAATTTATGCCATGTGAATTTGCTTGAGGACAAGCAAAGTTGTAAGTGTGGGGTAGTTATTTTGTTAGTTTTTGTCATAGATTTGTAGTTTGTTTATTATGATAATTATTGTTTTATTTAGGTATTTTGTTAGTTTTTATCGGCTTGTTTAGTGTTTTCATTAATTTTGATAGTTTTAGTTTATTTTAGTGTTTATGTTGTTTTTGATCTAGTTTTTAGTATAGTGTTTATGTTTTGTTGGTTATTGTTTATTTACTTTTTGTTTAAAGTTTGTTTGATGTTTTGTTTTAGGTTAAAAAGCCAAGGAACCAAGACTGAAGGAAGAATGCACAGTAGCTGACATAGGCAGAGGACACGGCCAAGTCACTGGCCGTGTCTCATATCAAATTAAAGAAGAAAGCAACTCACAGAAGCAGACACATGCAAGGGACACGGCCAAGTCAGTGGTCGTGTCCCTCCAAAAATACTCCAACACGGCCAAGTCACTCTGACTTGGCCGTGTCTCACCAATTCCAAAGGCAAAGAAGACTAAAAACTCACAGTGGAAGACACAGGCAAGGGACACGGCCAAGTCACCTGGCCGTGTCCCTCCAAAATGGTGCAACACGGCCAAGCACCTCTGACTTGGCCGTGTCACTCAACAAAGAAGAAAACGAAGATCAAAAGCATGCAGTAGTGGACACAAGCAAGGGACACGGCCAAGTCACTAGCCATGTCCCTCCAAAAAGCACTCACACGGCCAAGTCACTTCTGACTTGGCCGTGTCCCTCATGTACCAAACACGCACGGATTTTTTAAAGCGGATGTTTCGTATAAAAGGCAAAAAGAAAAGCTAGGGTGGAGACTGTTGACGACTTGGAGATTTGTTTGAGCCGTCATAGAGCAAAGTTAGGGTTTTAACATTTGTGTTCTTTGATTTTGATTTCACTTTGATTAATGTAGCTTAGATTAGATTTGTTCTAGCCAACGAGACATCCTTCTTGCAAGATTGAACAAGAGATTCTTCAAAAACTTCAAGGAGTTTGTAACTTGGTTTTGTTCTCGAACTTATTCTCTTTATTTTCATTGAAATTGTATTAATGGATATTATCATGTCTATTTTGATTCCTTTGAACATTAATGAGATGAATATGTTTGATCGCATTATGAACTAATTTGATCTAGTCTAGGGTTTGTATGGATCTGCAATGATTGTATGAATTGGTTATTCTCTTAGCTAATAATTTCTTTAGCCTTGATTGAATGAAATATTGTTAATATATAATTGATTGGCCACCAATTATGTGTTTTAGGTATTAGATGATGGATTGAGAGATGAAGTCTAATGCTGGAACAATTCAATTAAGGACTTAGGTGAATTAGAGATATTACCTATTAAAAAGATTATTTCAATTATAATAAGATTAGTTGAAAGAGGTTTGAATGCGAGAGCTTATTTCCTTGATTTGATTAATTGAGTTGTTTGAGATTTAATCTTTGAAATTAAATTAGTTAAGAGAAATAACCGTTCATACATATAAGTAGTGGAGAAGTGCAAACCCTAGACCTTTTTATCAAGTGAATCAAAACATCAGCTTTATTTACTTTTATTTGTTTTAACTTGAATCAATCTTTTTCATTAGTTGTTAGCAATTTCAATTTCTTCATTACTTTTTATTTATAATCTGATAATCAATTAGTCACTTTAGCTTCCTTGAGAGACGACCTTGGGGCGATCACCTTTGCTACAGCTACCTCGTATACTTGCGAGTGACGCTTTGTGGTAGAGTTAATTCGAGCGTAACAATGTCTAGCTATATGACATTAAAAAAGCGCTAAATGGGAGGCAACCCATCGGTTTGCATTTATTTTTCATAGTTGTAATTTTAGATTTAGCAAGATTTGATTTCATGTTTAGTCTAAATAAATGGAATGGGTCTATGATCGGTTTTTATTTTTCTAATGTGTTTCAGGGTTGATCAGAGAAGAGGTTTGCAATTTCTTTGATATTTGGTGTTATAAAATTAAGATTTCAAAGTACAAATAAAAATAAAAAAAAAGAGTTGAAAGTGGCAGAAGGGGACACGGCCAAAGGACTTGGTCGTGTCCCTTGGCCGTGTCACATGGGACACGGCCAAGCCTCAACCTTTTTTATTTTTTACACTTTGTCACAGTAAGTGACACGGCCAAAGGACTTGGCCGTGTCCCTTGGCCGTGTCACATGGGACACGGCCAAGACTTCACCAATTGCTCTTTGTTTTTTATTTTGCACCTCTTTTTCTAGTAGCAGACACGCCCATGGGACACAGCCAAGTCACTGGCCGTGTCCCTCAACACACACAAGACACGACCGTGTCACCTAGACTTGGCCGTGTCTCTTCACTTTCACACACTAGACACGGCCGTGTTAACCCTAACTTGGCCGTGTCTCTCACTTTTTCACTTTAAAAAATATGATTCTTTCACCTTTTTCCTCATTCAGTCCCCATTTTCCTGTTTGTTCATCTCTCTCGCTCTCTCGTTCTCTCTCTCGCAACCTCCATTCTTTGTGATTCCAAGCTTCAAATTCTCCATTAAACCTCAAATTTCTTCACCAAAATTAGAAATAATCAATTAAAACTTCTTCTTTGCTCATAAAAGTTTGATTTACTCAAGTTTTGGTGTTGAATTTTTCAGATTTCTCAAGATGCCAAGAACAAAGATAGTTTCACATCACAAGAAGAAGAGGCCTACAACTGAAGGAGCTTCTTGCTCTTCATCAATTTCATCTTTGAAGAGAGCAAATATTTTGGCTCGGGGTTTTTTCCCGACGAGGTATGTTAATGATGAATCACTTGATGCTCTGCAAATTAGGACTAATTGTATCATTATGTGCAAATTCTTGGGTGGGAGAATCTAGTCTCCTTGCGACCTTTGCAGTTTGAGGAGCTGACTTTGGAATTTCTGACATCTCTTAAGGTTGAAAGAGATGATAAGAAAATCTGCACTAGAATGAGTTTTAAATTGCTGGGTAAATCATTTGTGCTTAATATTGAACAATTGAATGCTATATATGGTTTTCATCAGCATGGGGAAAGGTCGGTACCTAAAGAATTTAAACAACAGTTTGCTTGGGGAGCATTAGGCTCGGGGACCTATGTGGCCAAATCGGCCAAGGCGTCTAAATTAAGAAATTCCGCTTTGAGGTATTTGTAATATCCTCATTTATGCCCTAGAAGTTTTGCATATTGTTGTTGCTGTTATTGTTATATATTGGATTGAATATATGTGTTAAATTGTAAGAGAAAAGAAATTGAGAAGAGAAAGTATATGTATATGTATTTTGGGAAGAAATAGGGTTTAGAGACAAATTTATATGTTGTGTATATGTTAATATATATGACATATAAAGTGGTCAAAAGGCTTGGTCAATGCAAGAGAAGATATTTATTTGAGATTGGTAAATTACTTAATTGGGCACATATAAGACAAAAAGATAATTATGTGAATAAGGGCACTTTGGTAATTGCTTGGATAAAATCATATGGTGGATATTTAAAGAAGGTTTGACTTGTGTTTTCTTGATCATTTCTTCTTCTTCTTCTTGTTGATGGCCGGCCCTCCATAGCCAAAGAGAAAGAAAGAGACAAGTGATGGTTTTGATGATTTCAAGCTTAAATTGAAGAAAGATTAAGTGTTCAAGTGTTGATTTAAGAAGTTTTTAACTAAGGTAAGATCTTTTCTCTAATATCTTCAATTCTTTTGAAGTGGTATGATTAAGTTGCTTATGGTATGATTGTAAGTATTGATTTTGCTTGATAGATGAGAAGTTGGGTTGGTGTTGGTGATGGAAGAGTAAGATTGGTGTTTAGTGAAATTGTTTCTGTTTTAGGATTAGTAAAAGCTGTGACTTGTATGATTTTTAATTAATTTTAGAAAAATGTTCTTGAAGTGAATTTTTGATATGTTGTGCCTCTATGAGTCTAGAATGACTGAAAAATATGTTGATTCGATTTTGGAATGGTTATGAGTTTAGAAAGATTAGTTTTAGTAGAACTGTTCCAGCAGGTACCTTAACTGAGACAGCTATATTTCGGGATTTTTAATAAAATGTAGAAAAATCATATCCAATTGAATTTTGGATATGTTGTTGCTTAGTGAGTCTAGTATTTGAGAAAAATAATTTAGAACCACGTTGATTGAATTTGATTTATGGAATTCACAAAGTTCAGAACTGCTGCCAGGATGCAGGGCAATTGGGGCAGTCTGGTTAGGTGAACTATTTGACCAAGATTTTGTGTTCAGTTTGATCTGAAATTTTAAAGGGATGATTTTAAGATACAAAAATAAATTCTGTAAAAATTTTAGAATTTTTAGTCAAGTAGATTATTTTATACAAATTTTCAAAATAAGGATAAAATGGAGTTTAAAACCAGAATGTACTATTTATGGTTAGGGTTTTAATTCTTTGTTCTTCTTGCATTGCTTTGGTTTTCCAAAGGTAGGTTGGTCCTTAAACCTAACTCTAAACACTTTAAACACACTTGAATCAATGAATGTTATAATCAATTGTTCTTTGCCCTAATTGCATTGTTGAGATTGAACAATGTTATGTTGTGCATTGTGAATGGTAATGTGTTTCATGAGTAATGTGGAATGAAATGTTGATATTTATGAATGATGCTATGTGAGATATAATGTGATCATGGATGAGATATATATATATACTTGAATAATGAGATGTTATATTGTGAAATGAAATGTGAAGCCATTGTTATTGGCTAAGATGATGTAATTGAAAGAAAGAAGGCATGTTTGCCTAAATGTGATGAGAATTGAGAATGGAAATGAATTGTTTGTTTAATATGTTATTCAGTTTCAGTGTTCTGGATTTGGGTGGCATGCCTAAGAAATGATGAAAGGTAACAGTCTTGCCGGGTTGAGGACCTCCTCATAGGTGTTGAGTTGATGGTCCAAGAGACTGGGTCTGTTACACTATGAGATATATGATTTGTAACAGTCTTGCCGGGTTGAGGATCTCCTCATATGTGTTGAGTTGATGATCCAAGAGACTGGGTCTGTTACACTATCCATGGATAGAGATACATGTATATACATTGCCTACGGGCGTGATTATTGTGACTATGAACCAAAGCAGTAACTCTGAACTCTGAATATCGTATTAAATACTTGTTGGGCCCATAGGTGTCAAGGTTATATGAATGTCCTAAATAATGTTATGAGTTTAATGAAATGAGATGTTGGTTATGGAGTATGATTGATTAATGTTGAATGTGAAAAGATGTTGAAATGTGGTATGCTCATATGACTATGATTTGTGAAATGCATAATTGTGTGGTTAACTTTATATTTATGATGTTGATCTTATCAATAACATATGTGGCATTGCATTTCATTAAAGCATACCGTTAGCATGTTTTATCTTACTAAGCCGTTGGCTTAGCGCGATAGTGTTTAATCGCGCAGGTAGTAGAGTGGATAGAGTTGAACCCGAGAGTTCATCAAGACCTAGTGAGAGTAGACCTTGAAGAATCCATTTTGGGAGCTTAAAGATCAGAGCAGACTTGCCAATCATGTATAAATTTTATGTGTTGTAAAACTTGAGTTTTGATGTATATGAATTTGTAAATATGTAAATATTTTATAACTTCCGCTGTGTAATATTTAAATATGGGGGTTGTCACAAAATCTTTATTTTAAGTTGTACTAGAAGTGTAAATCCTTTTTGCAGGTTGTAGTTGAGGTTACAAGGGGGATTTATTGGGAGTGTACTGAGAATGATTTTGTTTGCATTGGTTTGTGTAAAATGTTTTTAAAAATAAGAAAAAAACCGGTTTTGTCGACACTTGGGACTCAATTTTTAGGCGAAACTATGGCAAAAATTTTGTAAAAATCGGAACTAAAATTTGACTAAGTAAAATTGGTAGCAACATTAGGTTAGTGTGGCGCCTCTACTCAGCTTACATATGTAGGTTGGGAAGGTGTGTTACAATATTTGCATCGTTTCATGTCTTGCGGATTCTTTGCTCAGAAAGAGAGCCCAGGTGTGGTGGAATTGAGTGAGCTATTTTTCCTGGATTGTGCTTGTAATGCAATGCCTGTTAGTGCCGGCTATTGGTTAGCTGATATTTTTGATACTGTGGCTAATAAAAGGAAGGGGGCAATTTGTGTTGGAGGGTTGATTACCACATTAGCAGTAGCCCTTGTTGAGGATTTTGACCCGAGTACTAGTCGCATGGCTAGAATTTCGGGTAATGACTCTTTGGATTTAGCTACACTAGAGAAGATGCACATGGTGGTGCATAGAAAAGGAGCTTATATGATGGCTTCAACTGAGCCAGAGGCACCGGGGGACAGGCAGAAGAGAGCACGGGTCCAAGAAGAGTCTGACTCGAATTCTCTTGATCTAGATGAGGATGCTCCGGTATCGGAACATCAAGAGGTGCTTAGTAGGATTGAGGCCTTGGAGGGAAAGGTAGATCGACTAGAGGGCAAGGTGGACCATAACCATGCTGAGGTCTTGCAGCAGTTGGAACAGATTAATAGCAACCTTGCAAAGATTTTGAGTCTACACCCCTCGGCTGCATCATCTTCACACCCGCCTTTTCCATAGATTTTGAGTTCCTTGCTTTAATTTGTTTAGTGTATTTTTGTTTTTCATGTTAACATTTTATATTTGGATATTTTATTTTCATATATTGTACTTTTGTTTTTGAACTTTTGTGTTTGTGATGAAAAGTTAGGGTTTTGCCTCACCAGGGTACGATGGAAGACAGGTTGTCCTTTAACTCTTTTTCTTTATTATTCTTGTTTCCATTGAGGACAATGTAAATTCTAAAGTGTGGGGTAATCTTTAAGCTTTTCTTTAATTTTTGTTTTGTTTTGTTTATTGTGTTTGTTGTGCATGGCATAATTGTTGAAATCTTATTGATCTTTTCTGTGATTTTAACATTATAGTTGAGACTTTAGTATCAGCATAGAGATTAGCATTTGAATTCATTCAGGATCAATTTTCACATTCTGCAATTTATGACATATAAATCTTTGAGAACCCACCTGTGTGAGTTTTGAGCCATATAATTTGATATTATTATCAGTTGATTTTCTTTTCTTAAGTGTGCACCTTCATGATTTTGCATCTCTAGAGTTTGCTTTTGCATACTAATTGAACTCACATTATGATTTAATCTCAAGTTTTAAAATGATGAAGGCAAATTAGGTTAGCCCTTTAGCTTAAAAAGACCTCCCTTAATATTAAATTCCTTAGTGAGCCAAGTTGAGCTTTTGACCTTTTCTTGTTTGATCAACACAATTCACAGCTCAACTTTCTCTTATTATCATCATACCTACATTAAGGAATGGAGTTTTATGATATGACAATAGGGTGGTTTATTTCAAAGTGTGGGGTAAGCAAGTAAAATAAAATAAAATATAGTATTGCTAGTTGGGGTTGAATGCATACTTTGCACATTGTATTGGATTAAGAGTCGATTATTCTTTTCCTCTACATTTTAAGCTAGATGTTCTATGCAAAATTCATATTTTGTATATATATATATTAAAAAAAATTATATGATATAAAAAAAAGAGAGAAAATAAAAAAAAAGTATATATATGTATACAAAATTCTTATATGTTCTAGCATTGGTTATCAAAAGAGGAATGTCGACTCATGTGTTTTTCTTGAAGTATGCAAGTATGTGAAGTATTAATGGATTGTGAGTATGCCATTTGAGGGAGTTATTAATTTCTTAGGTAAGAGTATTGTCTAATGTAAATACTCCATTTCTTAATGCTCCAGCTTAAATGTCTTTTCTCACACCTTTACCTTAACCCCATTACATCCAAATGAAAGACCTTCGGATTATTTCTTGAGAAAATCAGTGAGGGAGATTGGATAATTAAGTAAGTTTATGGTAGTATGCAGTCATGAGTGGTTTGAGCGATTAACCTTTGAAATCGAGTGAAACACTTAGAAGAGAGATAAGGTTTGTATGTCTGGATTAATGAATGAGTTAAGAAAATCTTGATTGAAGGAAATTGCAAATATTTATGTCTGAGTCTTAAAGGATTTCATCTTATATGCTGGAATTGTAGTTAAGGTTGTTTGAGTTTTTAATTTATGCCATGTGAATTTGCTTGAGGACAAGCAAAGTTGTAAGTGTGGGGTAGTTGTTTTATTAGTTTTTGTTATAGATTTGTGTCTTGTTTATTATAATAATTATTGTTTTATTTAGGTATTTTGTTAGTTTTTTATCGGTTTGTTTAGTGTTTTCATTAATTTTGGTAGTTTTAGTTTATTTCAGTGTTTATGTTGTTTTTTTTATCTAGTTTTTAGTATGGTGTTTATGTTTTGTTGGTTATTGTTTATTTACTTCTTATTTAAAGTTTGTTTGAAGTTTTGTTTTAGGTTAAAAAGCCAAGGAACCAAGACTGAAGGAAAAATGGACAGTAGCTGACACAGGCAGAGGACACGGCCAAGTCACTGGCCGTGTCCAATACCAAGTTAAAGAAGAAGAGCAAGTCACAGAGAAGGACACAAGCAAGGGACACGGCCAAGCTTGTGGCCGTGTCCCTCCAAAAAGGCTCCAACACGGCCAAGTCACTCCAACTTGGCCGTGTCTCACTTAGTTCCAAAGGAAAAGAAGATTAAAATTAAACAGAAGCAAACACAGGCAAGGGACACGGCCAAGTCACTGGCCGTGTCCCTCCAAAGACCACCAACTCGGCCAAGTCTCATCCATCTTGGCCGTGTCTCTCATGAACCAAAGACGTAGTGGATTTTTTTAAAGCGGAGAATTCATATAAAAGAGAAAAAAAGCTAGGGTTTAGGGGGTGGAGATTTTGAGAGCAGATTGAGCCGTCAAAGAGATTTATGTTTTGATAACTTTGTTTTCTTTGATTTTGATTATATTTTGATTAAACTAGCCTAGATTAGATTGTTCTAGCCATTGATACATCCTTCTTGCAAGATTTGAACAAGAGATTCTTCAGAAGCTTCAAGGAGTTTGTAATTTGGTTTTGTTCTTGAACTTTATCTTTTTAATTTCATTGGAATTGTATTTATGGATATTATCATGTTTGAATTGATTTCTTTGAATATTAATGAGATGAGTATGTTTGATAGCAATATGAACTAATTTGATCTAGTCTAGGGTTGTATGGATTTGCTATGATTGTATGAATTGGTTATTACTCTTAACTCAATTATTTCTTTAAGCCTTTATTGAATGAAATATTGTTAATATATAATTGATTGGCCACCAATTATGTGTTTTAGGTATTAGATGATGGATTGAGAGATGAAGTCTAATGCTGGAACAATTCAATTAAGGACTTAGGTGAATTAGAGATATAACCTAGGAAAAGATTATTTCAATTGGAACAAGATTATTTGAGAGAGGTTTGAATGCGAGAGCTTATTTCCTTTATTCAATTAATTAAGTTGCTTGAGATTTAATCTTTGAAATTAAATTGGTTAAGAGGAATAACCGTTCATACATATAAGTAGCAGAGAAGTGCAAACCCTAGACCTTTCTATTAAGTGAATCAAAACATCAGTTTAGTTTACTTTTATTTGTTTTAAACTTCAATCAATCTTCTTCATTAGTTAGTGATTTAAATTTATTCATTACTTGTTATTTATAATCTGATAATCAATTAGCCACTTTAGCTTCCTTGTGAGACGACCTTGGGGCGATCACCTTTGCTACAGTTACCTCGTATACTTGCGAGTGACGCTTTGTGGTAGAGTTAATTCGAGCGCAACAGATTGTGAGAGCAGTGTTGGTTTGGACATCAAGATTATAGATGAACTGCCAGCATGTATAAATTCAATATTTTTGTAAATATTGATTTTGATGTAAACATATGTATATTCTGCTGCATATTTTGCCGCATATTAAGCAAATGTTTTGGATAAACTTTTGGGTAATGATGATATATATATATGTATTTTAACAAGGAATGTTTTATCTATTACTTTCTATAATATAAGTTAAATATTTTAAGTTTATTCAGATTGACTTATGATGATTTGAATTAAAGTTTAAAGATTGGTTTGTTTAAAATGGATTGTGACATTCTTGCATCTTGTATAAGTATATTACATATGTGGGTGTATGTGGTGTACGTATATGGGGTATAAGGGTGTTACACGTCCAGTGACATAGGCGTGTACCTGGTCGTGTCATAGCTACTGTCAATGAATCAAGCTCAAGTTACCCCTCAAAAGAAAATTTTCCTCTACATATTCAAGTGAACTCAAAACAACACACCACCAACCAATGATAGAAGAATTAAAAATCAATGAAACAAACTAAAAAAAGAAAATTAAAGAAACAAATATCAAAAATAAATAAAATAGTGGGTTGTCTCTCACCCAGCACTTCTTTAATGTCGTATTAGTTTGACATTTTGGATTAGTTCAACCCTAGCCTTGGAGGTATAAAGCCTCCTTCAACTCATTCAAGTCTACCCCTAAATATAGTTTAAGTCTTTGCCCATTAACCTTAAAATTCCCTTTTTTTGGATGAGTAATTTTGATTGTCCCATAGGGAAAAACTTCTTTGACTGTAAACAAACAAGACCATCTTGATTTTAACTTACTTGGAAAAAGTCAAAGCCTCGAATTGTATAATAATACCTGATATCCAACTTGAAACTCTTTTCGTTCCTTAATGTAAGCATCATGCCATCTCTTAGTCTGCTCCTTATACATCCTTGCATTGTCATAAGCTTGTAATCTCCATTCATCTAGCTCATTGATCTATAATTTCCTCCTTTCACCTACACTAGCTAGATTAAGGTTAATCTATTTTATAGCCTAATAAGCATTATGTTCAATTTCCACAGGTAAATGACAAGCCTTTCCATATACTAGCCTAAATGGCATAGTACCCAATGGAGTTTTGAATGCAGTCCTAAAAGCCCATAGAGCATTGTCTAATTTCTCAGACCAATCCTTTTGGGATCACTCTATAGGTTTTTTAAGAATCCTTTTTATTTCTCTATTTTTGTTCTCAACTTAACCACTAGTTTGGGGATGGTTAGGAGTAGAAAACCTATGTGTAACACCTAGCCTTTTGAAAACTTTCTCAAGTTGAGCATTACAAAAGTGAGTACCCCAATCACTTATGATCACTTTTAGTGTACCAAATCGAGAAAACAACTTTTTCAAAAACTGTATCACTATTCTAGCATCATTCGTTGCTAAAGCTTGGGTTTCAGGCCATTTAGAGACATAGCCTATAGTAATGAGAATATATTTGTTACCAAAAGAACTAGGAAATGATCCCATAAAGTCAATCCCCCATACATCAAAGACTTCACATACTAAAATTTCATTTTGGGCCATCTCATCACGAGATGAGATGTTTCCAGTTCTTTGACAATGATCACAACATTTCACAAAGTCATATCTATCCCTAAATAGAGTGGGCCAATTTTATCCTGATTCTAGCACCTTTTGAGCAGTCCTATTGGCTCCCATACCACTAGCTAGTCCAACATGACAATGACAAAGAATATTCATCATTTCGGGCCATGCCATGCAATGCCGAATCATGTGGTCTTTACATAACCTAAACAAGAAAGGATCCCCCCAAAAGTAATATTTCAAGTCAGAAAAGAATTTCTTCTTTTCTTGATAAGTCATATCTTTAGGGAGTTCTATAGCAGCCAAGTAATTAGTAAAATTTGTAAACCAAGGCACTTCAAAAGTTGAACCACTTACCATGGCATAAAGCTACTCATCGGGGAAATGATCATCAATGTTCCCTTCTTCAAACTTCTCCAAGGTTGGGTTCTCTAAGTGAGAAAGGTGATCTGCTGCCAGATTTTTAGCTCCCTTTTTATCTTGAATCTTTCGAATCAAATTCCTGCAATAACAAAACCCAACGAATTAGCCTAGGTTTTGCATCCGTTTTGGTAAATAAATACCTCAAAGTCGAGTGGTCCATATACACAATCACTTTGGATAAGATCAAATATGATCTAAACTTGTCAAAATCAAAAACCACAGCTAGAAGTTCTTTCTCTGTAGTTGTGTAATTGGCTCAGGCTGCGTTCAGTGTCTTGCTTGCATAATAGATGGGATGAAAATACTTCTCTTTGCGTTGACCCAAAACTGCCCCCACTGCAATATCACTTGCATCACACATTAGTTCGAATGGTAAATTCCAATCGGGAACCACCATGATTGGAACATGGGTCAATTTCTCCTTAAGATTTGTGAAAGATCTTAATCATTCCTTGTCAAACACAAAATCAACATCCTCCTCAAGGAATCTTGTTAGAGGATGAGCTATCTTAGAAAAATTGCATATAAACCTTCAATAGAAGCCTACATGTCCCAAAAAACTTCTGATGGCCTTGACTAATGTAGGGGGTGGAAGTTTGTCAATGGTTTCCACCTTAGCCCGATCCACCACAATACCCTTGCTTGAAATCTTGTGTCCCAACACAATTCCTTCTTGAACCATGAAATGATATTTTTTCTAATTAAGTACCAGGTTTGTTTCCTCACATCTTATCGAGACCCTCTCAAGGTTTTCTAAACATTCTTCGAACTAGCTGCCACAAACCAAGAAATCATCCATGAACACCTCCATAATATCCTCAATAAGCTCATCGAAGATTTCCACCATGCACCATTGAAAAGTTGCAGGTGTGTTGCATAATCCAAATGGCATCTTTCGATATGTGAATGTTCCATATAGATGGTGAATGTAGTTTTCTCTTGGTCTTCTTGGGCAATAGGAATTTTGAAGTAGCCTGAAAGGCCCTCCAAAAAGTAGTAGTACTCATGCCCAAAAAATTTCTCCAACATCTGAATGAAGGGCAAAGGAAAATGGTCCTTCCTAGTTGCATCATTCAACTTTTGGTAGTCGATGCAAACCCTCCAACCGGTAACTATTCTTGTTGGAATTAGCTCATTATTTTCATTGGGAACCGCCATCGTCCCTCCTTTCTTTGGTACTACCTGAACTAGGCTCACCCAAGAGCTATCTGAAATCGGATAAATAATTCCTGCATCAAGTAGCTTGATTACTTCAGCTTTAACTACTTCTTTCATCTTAGGGTTTAGTCTCCATTGTGGTTGCACCACTGGCTTGAATTCATCCTCCATTAGTATTCTGTGAGTGCAATAGGATGGACTAATACCCTTGATGTCTGCTATCTTCCAAGCTATTTCTTGCTTATGCTTTTGTAACAACTCGATGAGTTTTACCTTATGCTCAGAAGATAGGTGGAACTCAAAATAATTGGCAATTTATTCTCCTCTCCCAGGAATCCATATTCAAGATGATCCGGAAAGATCTTAATTCTAAATTGGGTGGATCAATCACAGATGGTTGCAACTTTTGATCTTTTGGCATTTCAATGGTTTCATATGCCTGACTCTTAAATGATTTGCTTGCTTCAAGATAAGCAAGCTGCTCAAGTGCTTCCTGATCCTCAACATTATCTTGCAATAAACACAACTCAAGGAGATCCTTGGAAACAATGTTAGTAACACAATTTAAGGTTTCATGCTCAATGATATCATTACATGAATCCACCTCATTGAGTGTCAATGGGTGCTTCATAGCATAATGTATATTAAAAATAACTTTCTCGCTTCCCACTCTTAAGGTCAATGTGCCATCATGGACATCAATAAGGGCATGGTTGTATTCAAAAATGGCCTACCAAGGATAAGTGAAACATCTACATCCTCATCTACATCAATGATAACAAAATCATTGGGGAAAATGAAATCCCCAACTTTTACCAACACATCCTCTATAATACTATGGGGGTGAATTACAGACTTATCAGCAAATTGAATGGTCATGAGTGTTGGTTTAGGTTATCCAACACCTAACTCTTTAAACATGTTGTAGGGCATAACACTTATGCTAGCCCCTAAATCAGCCAATGCACTCTTAATTTCAAGATTACCTATCAAACATGGAATAGTAAAATTATCAGGATCTTTTAATTTCTTAGGTAACCTCTTTTGCAAAATTATTGAACTCTTTCTTTAAAATTGCACCAAAGATACTTCCTTAAGTTTCCTTTTGTTAGAAAATATATCTTTCAAAAGTTAGCATATTTGGGCATCTACGATAAAGCTTCAGCAAATGGAATATTATTGTGCAGTTATTTAAAGAGCTCAAGAAACTTACCGAACTGAGCATCCATCTTGTCCTTGTTCAACCTTGCTGGATATGGCATTCAAGGTTGGTATTCCTTCAATATTCGACTGGGTTCTTGTGGTTGATTCCCTTTCTCATTTTCCACTGCAGGCTTCTCACCCGAAGCGACAGTAGGGTTATCTTCTTTTTCTTGTGTCTCAACCTCTTTTTTTTTTTTTGTGTCTCAGCCTCTTTCTCAACCACACCACCCTTAATTTCCTTTCCACTCATTAGAGGAATTGCCTTCAACTGCTCCTTCGGGTTTGCCTTAGTATTGCTAGGTAAGCTCCCTTATGGTCATTCACTAAGTAACTTGGTAATTTTCCCCACCTGATTTTCCAAATTGTGAATGGAGGCCTGCTAATTTCTAAGGGTGGTTTCTGTTGATTGAAATCTGATTTTTGAAGCTGCTATAAACTTCTCCATCATGTCCTCCAAATTACTTTTTTTTGGAGGGGCAGCTTATTGATATTGAGGCTACTAAAATCCAGGGGGAGGCCTTGGATTATTCTGGTTACTCCAAGAGAAATTATGATGATTTTTCCACCCCGGATTATGTGTTGTTGTAGGGGTTGTTCTACTGTTGCCTAGGCATATTTCCAACATAATCCACCTACTCTTGTCTAGCAAACATATTGTCACTTTGACAATCTTAACTTTGATTTCCACCCCCACACCATTCACAAGACATCACCTATATTGATTTCCCCGAAGATGAAGCTAAAGAATCAATTTTTTTTATTCATTGCTTCCAATTGTGCTGTCAAAGCCATCACTGGATCCAATTGATATGAACCAATGGCCCTCAATTTTCCTTGTTCCCTTGGAGCTTGCCAGTAATAATTGGTAAGGGCCATATCTTCAATCAAATACCTTGCTTGTTCAGGTGTCTTATTATTTATGGTACCTCCGCTAGCTGCATTAATGGATTGCTTGCTTGCATAATTCAATCCATTATAGAAAGTTTAAATATAGAGCCACAACGGAAGCCCATGATGAGTACACCTTCTCAATAAATCTTTAAACCTCTCCCAAGCATCATAAAGAGTCTCACCATCTTGTTGGAGAAAAGATGAAATATCATTCCTCAACTTGGCAGTCTTGGATGGTGGGAAGTATTTTTCTAAGAACTTTTCTACCAATTGACCCCATGTGGTAAAAGTGTTTGGGGGGAAAGATTTCAACCATTTCTTTGGTCGATCTCTAAGTGTGAATGGGAACAACCTCAACCTAATTGCATCTTTGGAGACATTTTGTATCTTGAACGTGTCACATATTTCCAGAAAAAGTCTCAATATATGCATTAGGATCTTCATATGGGAACCCATCAAACTAGCAAGTCTGCTGCACCATTTAAATTACATTTATCTTTATCTCAAATTTGTCTGCAGCAACTGCTGGCCTCTGTATGCTTGAATCAGCCCCATTAAGAGTGGGCTTTGTGTGAGTGGGGATTTTTGCCCCCACTCCCACGTGGAATGATTCTTGTGACTTCGGCACTGTTAGGCTCAGGGCCTTAGAGAATATGGGCCTAACCCGAAGAAAATAGGGTCGCCATTTGGACAAGCCGGGAAAAAGAAAGGGGTGGATGACTCGATTCCTAAGGAATCCCCAACCCCCTATTAGGTTCGAAAATTTGAGTACATATGGGGAAAGTGAGAATGACCCAGCACCCCCCACAACTCCCGGTTCATTGGACCAGCCTCCTTTTTAGGTCTTAATATTACAAAATTCTTAAATATAATGACATTACCCATACTACATGCAATCATAAGAATAAATAAATATTTTATTAAAAATCATAGCAATGTCCAAACAAAATAAATAAATGGACGCCCATCCAAGGATGGAAACATGTCCTTACATCGTCCAATGTCTAAAACTAAATATAACACCCACCGAAAGGTGGAAAACGTGTCTTTTACATTAATTCCAAAATATGAAAATAATTTAAATTGCATAAAGATTAATTAATGACGTACCCAATCATGGAAACATACATCTTACAATTTTAATACTAAGATAAACAAATAATAATAATAATAAAGAAACCATCCATCCATGATAAATAAATCAAATATCAAAATCAAATAAATCAATCATTAAAACATATAATAAACTACATAATCAAATATAAAACTAAATAAAGCAATAAATGTATAAGTTTAGGGTTTGTATCTTAAATTAAGGTTTTTAGTGTAACATCCCGAATTCCAGATTGGTAAGAAACAGACATTGAGGATATGAATTAGGCTTAGAGCAAAGGAGTTTAGAACATGACCTATAAATTGAACTCGAATTTCATCCAAGTCAATGACAGAATTAGAGAGTCTCAAAGAAGACTTAATTGTTTATTTGTGTCTTATCTAGATTTATAACTTGAAATTACTCAATTTAGAGTTGTACAGAATAAGATATGATGGATTTAGTAGACAATGTGCAAGCTGCCTCAGGACAGCATAGTAGGCTTGATTTCAAAGGACCGTCAAAAATCAGATATAGCTCGGATCGACCTGGAATTTTGATACAATATATCCCCGGATGTCTAGTTTCAGTGGGAATAAGAATTACTTAATTTGGAGTTGTGAGTAAAAAGATATTAATAAAGAAAGACAGCAAGGTCAAGAAGGGATATCAAAAGGACCTAAGTGGAAATTTCTCAAAAGTTAGGGGCAACTATGTAAACTTAAAAATTAAGTGTCGGAAGTTCTTAATAGTGCTCATATCCGACCCCGGAAGAATATTCTCAAGATTAATCGGGTCATAACCGTGGGTTTCAATTTTTCTTGAAAATGCACGGTTTGTAAGTTAAGGGCAATTTTCCGATAAGGACATTTTGGACATTTCCACTGGAGGGGCGATTTTGTAATTAAATATAACTTTGGGGGCAAAATATTAAAAGAACAAAAAAAAAACCACTTTCAAGTGGCCAAATCCTAGCCATTAAATCCAAATGTGTTGGACAAATCATGGCCATTGAAAATAAACCAAATCCTAGCCATTAAATCCAAATGTGCTGGACAAATCATGGCCATTGGAAATAAACCAAATCCTAGCCATTAAATCCAAATGTGTTGGACAAATCATGGTCATTGAAAATAAACCAAATCCTAGCCATTAAATCCAAATGTGTTGGACAAATCATGGCCATTGAAAATAAATAAATAAATTAAATGGAAATTAAATTATAAATAACTAATTATGGTCTTCCAAACACAAGTAAGGATCAAAAAGACACCACCATCACCACTTTTCTTCTTCTTTAAGTCGTGCTCCCCCTCCCTTCCATTTTCAAGGAGACAAGTTTCAAGTCCAAGCCATTTCTCAAGTGAAATTCAATAGGAAATAAGGTAAGATACCATCCTAAGTCTTATTCTTTCATTAGAATTAGGTATTAGCCTATGTTTAGGAAGATTTGATATTATGTTCATGTTGGGAAAGAATTAGTAAGTTGATGATTATGGTGAAAAATGATAAACTACTTAAAGAAAATGATGAAAATGGTGATTATTAGTAAGAATAAGTAAAGGATTGTTAGAAAATCATAAGGTAGCATCATGTTCATATCTAGGGTTTGTTCTTACATATGTGACATATTAAATTCATAGGAAATCAAGGAGATTAGAGAGAAAAGGAAGTGAAATAGATAAGAAGAGCAAGGAAAAGCAAGGTTTGGTACTTAACCTTTGAATAATTACTTTTGATTTGGTGCTTTACCATAAAAGAAATTCTATTTTCTTACAAACTTTGGTTTATGGAAGTTTTGAAGATGATGTTTAAATATATTGATTGAGTTTAAATTAAATATTTGAGTTATGTTCTTGTTTTCTTATGGCAATTTGGGTTGTAAAATTTAATTGAAACCAAATGTTTAGAGAAAATTTGGAAAGTTGATTTGGTAAGTTGTTTGGACTTTAATTAGTTTGATTTGAGTTAAACATGCAAAAATTGTTAAAAGGAAGTGTTTGAATCTTCACTTTACTATTAAAGAAGCCTTAATATTGATTTGCAAAAGAAAAATAAACTATCCTATGCATTTCAAATGTTTGGGCCGAAATGGTCCCAAAGTGACAGCTTCTGGACTATTTTTGTGGACATTGTTTGGGGCAGAAAACGAATGAATGTTTCAACGAAATTTTACATGCAATTAGTCAACATATGAAATAAGTTTTCTGTAAAATTTCAGCCAAAAATAAGATCATTTACTTGGTCAAATGCATGACTGAAGTGGACTGAAATTTTGACAATAACCCAGATTTTACTATTCATTTAGTCATGCCATTTTGCGTTGCCGATTTTTCTCGCCGTAACACTATTCATTTGGTCAATTTGTGATCTTTTGAGGAATACTTTGAAATGTTTGATGTGTTTATTATGGATGTTAAATATGTGAAAAAGAGTAATGGTTTGACCAAAGAAAGTGGTGCACGGCATAAATGGCAAAGCGCAGTGAGAATTTAAATTGATTTCTTGAATCATTCTAAAATTAAGTTGAGACTTAAATTGAATCATTTTAATCTTTTTGCTCTACTGGATAGTGGGAGTGGTAGATAAGGGTATGGTGCACTATACTAACGCATGCAGTACTGCTCATTATTGTGATATGATATTTTATTCAGTGGTGAGGCCACTGAAGCCAATGGGGAGGCCCATTGGTTAACCAGGATGGGGAGGCCCATTCCTGTGATCTGATATCGGTGGCCACTGAAGCCAATGGGGAGGCCCATTGGTTAACCAGGATGGGGAGGCCCATTCCTGTGATTTGATATCGGTGGGGAGGCCCACCTATGTTACAGTGGGGAGGCCCACTGCCTTATCACTATGGTTCCCTATATATACCAGTAGAGCCTGAATCAAAGACATATTATTTTTCGTTAAACTACATATTGCAAAATGAGTTGATTTATGGTTTTTTTTACATTTGTTGGAAGCATATTTACACTGAATGTACAGAAACTTCCATTGGTTTAAGGTTGGTTGAATTATGATTTAATTATTTCCTTTTATTGCGAATACTTTCATTTACTACTTTTATTTTTATTGGTAAAGTACCCACTGAGCGACAACGCTCAGCGAGTTAAGTTTTTCTTGACTCGTAGGTTTGGAGCAGTAGTTAAATCTTGGGGAAGCAACGACCAGACCACAGCAAATCTCAGGGGTAGATCTTTTAGATCCATTATGAGTTAGCTAGTTGTGGCATGTATATGAATAAATATAAAAGAGAATTTCTATGTTACAATGGTATGTTAGTAGTGTGTAATAATCATAAACCTTTACTTTATGTTGTATTAGAAGTGTGAATTCTTCTTGCAGGATTGTAGTTGAGGTTATAAGGGTGGATTATTGGGAGTGTGCTTGAGTTGAATTGTGAAACAAAATGTCTTTCAAAAATAAGAAAAATCAGTTTTGGCGACACTTGGGATCCAAATTTCTAGGCAAAACTATGGCAAAATTTCTGTAAAATCGGAACAAAAATTTGACTAAGTAAAATTGGTAGCAACTTTTGGATAGTGTGGCGCCTCTACTCGGCTTACACATGTAGGTCGGGAAGGGGTGTTACATTTAGAATTTTAATAACTAAATTAGGATTTAAAATAAAGGAAGTTAAACACAAAAACTTATCATACACAAATAAATATTGACCCCTTCAAAGAGCCCATACGGCGGTCCCTAGTTTTATATTTAGAAAATAGAATTTGATTTATAGAACTAACAAAATAATATTTAAGTTACTGGGTAAGTTGAGCAAAAAATGATTAATTAGGGTTTGACTTTTAGAACTAGGGTTTTAATTTAAAAAAAAAAACTAACATTATCATTATTTTTAAAAGATTTAAGCTACTTTGATAATTATGTAAAAAGGAATTAGCTAGGGTTTTAATGAATTAGTTGCTACTAGATGAAGATGATTTTTGACAAACAAGATTAAATAAACGTACCTACATTTTTTGGCTCCACCATAATTGCACCGTTGAAATTTTAGGGAAGCTTCATTCAAGACAACACAACCTTATTGCCTTGTGAATTGGAGTTTTCTTTTTGTTTTTGGATGCTTTGGGTTGCTTCAAAGATCAAGAGTCTAATGATAATTCTTGGGTATTTTTTGTCACCCTCCATTCTGCATTTTAATGCTAGTATTTATAGAATTTTTAAAGTAAAACATAATATCTTAAGGAAGTTCAAGCTATTTAGGAAATTAATTGACCTTTCCGAGTGAAAATTAAATTTTAGCAAAAAATTGGCCAATGCGTTGGCATGGGCTGCTAAAACGCGAGCAACGGGAAAGAAACGGGCTGAGATGCGGATAATTAGGCAAGCACCTGCGAGGCGCTGCCCAATTTGTCTCAGCATGCAGCTGCGGTGAATTGGGGTAGGCCAATTTGTCATAGCTGGAACCTACAGCGAATTGGCCCAGGCCAATTCGCTGCAGGTTACACCTGCGGCAAATTGGCCTAAGCCAATTCACCGCAGGCCGAGCAAATTGCCTTGCCACATGTCGCTCATCGATTGGCCCATCTAGTTTTTTAATTTTTTATTATATATATTTTTTAAAAAAAATAAATAAAATGAATAATAAATATTAAATAAAATAAAATAAATAATAAATACCACAAAAATTATTTCGGACTTATTTTACAATTTTGGACTAGACTTGGTAAAAAATTACGGGTCTACACTTAGTAAATTCCTGCATTCTCCTTGGCTTATTTCCTGCCATCGCTTCAAGTTCTTCTTCTGAGCTTGAATCTTCCAAGTGTGGTTTTATTTCTGCCAGAATTGCTTCCCTTTCTTCCTTTCACTTTCTCTTGAATGTTCTCGCTAGCTCTGGATCTAATTCAAGTAATTGGAAAGAGCTACCTTGGGTCATAAAAAAATAGAAATAGAAACTAAATCAACAGTCTTGATTATATTACTAATATTGAAAACCGTCATTCCCGATAGTTGCGCGAAAGACTTAATGGCGAATCGGTGCTATCGCAGTGTTACCGCAAGTGCACGGGTCGCGCAAGTAATAAAGTAGTGAGTAAAATATCATTCCACTGGGACAAGGTCAAGTACTAGTGCAAATTTCAACTGTTGTTTAGCAAATCAATAGTTTTTGTGATGATTAAAGTAAAAGATGAATTATTTAATAAATTAAAGTAAAGAAAAATTGAATATTATGAAAAAAATTGATGATAAAAATACTATCCAGATATTAAATCCTCCTAGCCATAAAAATATTTATGAATATCAATTCAATTAAATCAAATAATAGAGTTGAATTGGCATTCCTCTAAATTAGATCAAAACCTTTCTTGAGTGAATTAATCCCTAATCACTAAGTAGAATGCTAGGAATCTCTTCTCATGCATAATTAAATAGATCCTGCAATAAGAACAAGGAAATTTGAACCAAAGGGTCTTGTAAGTCTGTCTCTAGCTCTCCAATCAACCCTCAATCCTAATAAAAATTCTATTCATATCAAGCTTTCGCAAGTCAATATTATGAAAATTGCAACCAATCAATAAGCATGTTATTATCAATTGGAAATAAGAAATTAAGAATCAAAAGTATAAAACCACTCAATCAAATGACTTAATTTAATAACAACTATTCAATCCATACAACAAGGCTAAGGTTTATCAATACCTAGATAGAAACACTTTAGCTCATGTTCATAACCAGAAAACCAAAATAAAAGAAATAAGTAAAAGAATTCAAACAATCCATAATGAATGATTTGTGTTTCTTCACTTCAATCCTTGAATCTTGATTTAAATCTCGCATGAATTGGATCTTCACCTTCACTCTCAGTTGCCAAAAACTCTTTTTCTCAGGAATTTAGCTCTAATAATAAAAATTGAATCCCTAATTCACACTTTAGCTCAGATTTTATAGCCCATAAATTTTTCTTGGCATGCCCATTGACACATGCGTGTCTGTGGGCTTGTCAACAAAGCTGTTTCAAACTTTAATGACATGGGCAGTGACACACCCATGTCCTTAGGCATGTCATTGCTACTACAATGCTAAGTTAGGGACACAGTCAGAGACACGCCCATATCAGTGGACGTGCCACAGCTTCTGTAAGGGAGGATGGCATGTTCAGTGATACACCCATATCTCCGGGCGTGTCGACGCTTTTGTAAAGTAGTTGAATGACACAGCCATTGACACGCCCTTGTCACTGGGCATGTCAATTGAAGAATTTACCCAAAATAGCTCCTTTCCTTGTCTTTCATCTGTGATTCCTACCTAAATAACCTTAAGGTTCCAACGTGTCAAAGGTTCCTAGAATCAACCCTAATAAACACTTGAATAAACAAATTAAACTCAATTTGACAATAAATATATTAAGAAATAGGGGCAAAAATATCATCAACTATACACTTATCAAGAGCATCTTGAACTTGTAAGGAACTTCTTCATCTTGCTCAAATAGCTTGTCTACTTTTGACACCTCTTCAGCTTTCAACTTCTTTTCGAACTTCTTTTCCAAATTAGCAATCATTTTTTTTAAAACCAGTAAACTTAATCTTCTCTCTGACCTTCTTCTCTTTTAACTTTTTATTTTTTGTCTTTGAAGTACATATCCCAATCAGCATTATCCATTACTACCTTGTCTTCATCAAAAGCTACTTTTGTTACCTTCACCTTTCGTTTGTCCTTTTGCTTCTTAGTACTTGCAGATGCCTCAGCAGTTTTTCCCAATAGTGCAGCCAATTGGCTCTTCATAGTCTCAGCCAGGGCCTCATTCAGTTCTTCCATCTTGGCATTGAGGGCGTCGTCCACCATCCTTTGAATATGGTTAGGTTCCATTGCTTTCAGTGAGAAGCTAACTGAGTTGCTACTAGATTCTACTTCACTAGTGTAGGTTGGGTTGTCATACGCTCTTGAATTATCATATTCTAGGTCTATGAGCTAGAAAGGATCAATGCCATGTAATGCAATGTGTGTATGCATGTATGCATGTATGCACAAGTAACAAACAAACGCAGATAATTAAAACATTCCTTCCAACCTTATAACTTTCATACACGAATGATGAGTCTCTTTTCCTAGGTATATGGCCAACAAAATATCAACATGGGATATTCTATTTTGAAAAATTTGCTCGGATGATTTTAACCAATAGTTATATTTCCAAACATAGAAGTCAGTCCATGATAATTCCCATTAATTAGGCTTTTATGCTATATTGGATTAACTAAAAATATCTTTTATGCTATATTGAATTAAAACAATATTAAGAGGTTTATTATAAATAGATTTCCCATTTGGAAAAAGAACTAATGATTCATGCCAAAAATAAGCCATGATTAATGATTCTTGGTATAAATTAGGCCCACAATTGATTTTTGGTATTCCATAATTAACCTAAATAGTTGTAAGCTCATTAAAGAAAAAGGTTTTAATTTAGATGAAGTGCAAAAATAGTTTTGTTTCAAAGCCCATTGCAAAAAAGATTTTAGAAAAAATGGATTTTGGGCTTTGTATTTGGGCCATGAGGTAGAAGAATTTTTGACCCATCTTTAAAAGTTTTATGTCCAAAGACCATCTTAAAAAGTTTTGAAAACAATTTTGGTCTTTTGGGCAAAAAAGAATAAAACTATTTTGAGCTTACAACATAAGTAGGTCATATTAGAAAAAGAACAAACCAAATAAGATGGTTCAAACTAAGATATATCAATCATAGTCAAACAATAATCATTTGGGTAAAAATCTAAGGAAAGTAGCTAGGCCAATTACATGAGGTTTAGTCTTTGGGTTGAAAAGCTTTGGGCTCCCATAGCAAGTATATACCAAAAAGTACAAGGCTATGAGTGGTTATGCCATGCTCGATCTCCATACCTTGAGTGAAAGTATGGTATCCTATACATAACACAATATTAGTAACACAGACATTCTAACTCACGCACACAATGTAATCTAAATGATACAATGGATAATATCATAATAAGAAAGAATAAAATAATATAAAGATCAATAGAATCAACTTCTCTTATCCCCAATGGAGTCGCCACTATGAGCAGGGATTTTTGCCCCCCACTCCCATGTGGAATGATTCTTGCAACTTTAGCACTATTAGGCTTAGAGCCTTAGATAACATGGGCCTAAACTCAGAGAAAATGGAAAGGGGTGAATGACTCGATTCCTAAGGAATCCCCAAACCCCTAATGGGTTTGGAAAGTTGGGTTTGTATGGGGAAGGTGAGAATGACCCAGCACCCCCATAATGCTTGATTCATTGAAACCGGCCTCATTGTCAAGTCTAAATATTATTAAATTCTGAACTTATTGAAATATCATCCATATTATATGCAATTATCAAAATAAAATAATCATCCATCATCTTTATTAAAATAAAGCAATCAAAATAGGCACACATCCAAGGATGGAAGCATGCCTTTACAACAATTGTCTAATGTCCTAAAACTAAATAAAATAGGACACCCACCATTTGGTGGAAACATGCCTCTTACATTAATCCAAAACTTAAAATAAATTAAATTACATTAACCTTAACTAATGAGGTACCCACAGAGTGAAAACATACCTCTTACATTTTTGAAGCACTAACTAATTAATCAAATGAAATTAAATCATTTAAATGCTCTCCACAATTAAAAAGTAAATCATCCATGACAAATAAATTAAAATAAATAATCTATCAACACATATAATAAATCATAAAATCTAGGCTTTAATGCTACATTGAATAACAAACGTACAAAATTAGGGTTTTAATTTATGAATTAGTGTTTTAGGAAAATATGATTAGGGTTTTGGGGTTTTGAAAAACAAAGTTAAGGTTTTGGTTTTAAAGAATAAAATTAGGGCTTTGGTTCTAAAGAATGGAACAAGGGTTTTTGATTTTAGAAAAATAGGATTGGGGTTGTGGTTTTAGAAAAACTTAATCTCTGTAACTATATTTATAAATTTTGGACCATTGTATTATGTTTTAATTCAAATTAATATTGCATGAAATCAGTTGCAAAAGAACAAACTAATGAAAAAAGACTATTTGATGAATGTATAAAATTTTAAATAGAGAATTTTTTAACTAATATTGATAATTGATAGTGTATAGTGATAAAAGTAACATGGATAAATACCATAAGTAGAGAATAGTGAATAGCATATCTTAAAAATTTACTGAAGAAATTATTTTTACGGTTTTACAGGATTAAAAATCAAATTAAAATCATAAGATAAGAAAGAGGGTGCACCATAATTAAAATGAGATTAGCTACACTAGATTGAACTTATATATATATATATGGACATGTGTGTGTGTGTATAGTCTTCTTCTCCCTTCTCCCATCTTCCTTGCCAGCTACCACCACCATCACCATCTTCTTTATTTTCTTTTTCCTTTCATAAAAGAATCAAGGGAAATCTATCTTTTCCAATATTTTTTTTAAGAGAATTAGTTAGAGTAGGTGAGATTATCAACAAGTGATCAAAGAAAAAGAGGGAAAAGAGAGAAGAAGAGGGATTTTGAAAGAGGTATGTGCTTATGTATTTTAATTTGCAAATATTTGAATTTCTATGAGTTTTAATGTTTGAATTGATTGATTGAGTCATTTATAATGAATTATTTCTTGAAAATATTGATTAAATGGATTGATGAGTGAAAAATGAATTAAAAGAACTTATATGTGGTGAGTATGATTCTTAATTCAAACTTTATAGAAATTGGGTAGTTTGATGTTGTTTAGCCATAAGTGATGATTAAAAGCTTGATTAATTGAAGTTTTAGTAAATTATTAGATGTAGAGTCTTTTTATGTCAAAAAAAAATAGATTTGATTCATTTTTATCATAGGTCTTGAATATATTGAGTTAAAATGGTTAAGTGTGCAAAATGCATAATTTTTACCTGACATGTCCAGTGACATGGTAGCTACTATATTGTAAAATAAATGACATACCCAGTGGCGCGCCCATGTCATTGGGCATGTCAAAGCTTCTATAAAATGGGTAAATGACATGGTCATTGACATGCCCATGTCGTTGGGCGTGTCACTTGAAGAAATTTGACCAAAATAGCTCTTTTCTTGTCTTTCATCCGTGATTTCAGCCTAAATGACTATAAGGCCTTAAAATGTAAAGGATTTTTGAAATCAAACTAATTAATAGTGTAATAAATTGTGAATATATAATAAATAAGTATAATACCAAGTGTTGATCAAAGAATTATTCCACTGAAGTGATATACATAATTTAATGTAAATTAAAACTAATGAATTTCCTAGATCATACTGATTTTAGATCTAGCTTTGGATAAAATGGCTAGCCGGAGGGAGGATAGCCATTAATAGATACATTGTGTCATCAGTGACAGTAGGCATAATTGCCATTATACATTCTAAAGATTTGGCATTAGAATTGCTACACTAACACTTTATCCAAACCTATGATTTGAATTTAGTGTGTATGGGCATATTTAATGAAGTTATCTATATTGAAAATATATGTGAATATGATGTTATAAATAATGAAAGAAATGCAAAACAATAATATAAGTCAATTATTTAAAATTGACTTACTGTGTTACAGTGTGAAAGTGATTGATAATGTATATATATTAATATTTCAAGTGAAAGTTCTAATGCACGAAATAGAAATGTTACATTCAAAATATTGAATTGATTAATAACTTTTGAATTGTTATAATGATTGAAAGTTTATATAATGATAAAAGATACGAAGTGCTCCAATGTATAGTATTAAATCTAAGTGCCAAAATTATAGAATGAATGAAATTATCATATATGTGAAACTAAAAAGTAAGACTTACTAAAAAACAAATAAGTATATTATGAGCAATGTTAACAAATGAGAAAGTAAGTCTTAAATAAAATGATTTAAAAAGAGAAAAGTTGCAATACTGAAAGGGTAGTATAGCCTGATGACTTTTATAAAGTTAACGTTATTATTTTGTGTAATCAAAATATTATGTTGGTTTGTTATTGAAAATATTTAGTATATTGAAATGTTTATTAAAACTGAGTATTATTACTATATTTTTGTAAGTATTTTTCTTTAATACTAAGTGCCAAAATATGTTTATACAAGCACCACTAAGCTTTGCTTAGCGTGTTAGAATTATTTTCTGACACGCAGGTATCATGTCATCGGAGCAAGTTAGAAGTAGAAATAAAGATCTCAGAAATTATCTACAGTATATACAAAGATCTTTTATATGCTGTACTTGTAAGTTATGAAGTATATATATATGTAATTTATCTTGTCTATTTTAAAGATTGTACAAATTTGTAAACGTGAAAGAAAAATATGTATTTAGAGAATGAAGTTATAGATTTTTGTGATTGATTATCAAATCAAGTAATGCATTATATCATTTTTTTTTTGGATTGAAAAATGTATGATGGTTATCTAATTTATAATTAGTATTTAGTTTATTGGAGATTAGTTTAAATGTTGAATTCATAAGTTCTATATTATACATATTGTATTATTATTCAAAAAATTTTGTTAGTTGGAAGAGAACTTTGTCAATGAATTGGTTAGAGCACTAACAGTATATCGAGTAACATTCTATAATAGTTTTATATGGGAATTGACAGGGGATGCTACATTTAGTGGTATCAGAATGTGGTTTAGGTGTTTCTGGCATGTAAAGTTATGGGAGAAGTGAAATGCAAAGTGGATATGTGTTTTGATACTTTTGATATTTCATATGTTTATGGTAGTAGAATGTTTTCTAAGAATTGATTAAGAATTCATAGTGTATTTTTTGGAGTACACTAGACCTATTTGTGAAAAAGAAGGATATAAAAAAGAAAACAAAATATATTAGTTAAAGAGATATATCAAAGTAACACAGTGGAAGTGTAATAACTTATTGGAATATGAGGATTGAATTATAACAAATATATAAAATTTGAGGATGAAATTTCTTACGAGGGTGAGAATTGAGATGCTCTATAATTTTAAGTACTGATTTTTTGCATTAAATTAATACATGAGTGTAAATTGGATTGATTGTGATATTGTGTGTATCTGGAGTATTTGGAACTAATAGTAATAAGGTTAAATAAGTCTTAATAAGAGTAAAATTAAATCCAAGTATGGATAATATTGATATTTCTAGAAAAGATTTTAAAGAGGTAAGAAATTATGAAAATATCCTTATAGGCCCGAAATGAACTCGAGTTGTAATTTAAATGTGAAATATGGATAATGGGGGTTTTAAAGTAGTTAAAGTAATTATTTTTACAATGTTTCGGGGTTAAAAATTGGAGTAATAGTTAATTAAAGAAAATGAGTACATCGAAACTATTGTATGAGTGAATGCATTGGATAAAAATTCTAAAGCCTTTTTAAAGATTTCTAGTGTATTCTATTGTCTTCTAAAACGCCATACTCATAATCTCCATCTCCATCTTCATCACTTTTTCTTCTTCTTCCATTTCACACCATAGAAATCATGGAGAATTGGTAGAAAAAAAAAATTATCAAAATAAAAGATTGAAATGAAAAGTGATGGAAGAGTATTTTTAAAGAGGTTAGTGCTTGTATAATACTTATTTTGCTATTTATTGAATTGATCTTGATTTTTATTATGAAAAGAGATTTGTGAATTGATAAAACACTATTACTTATGAAATATATTGTGTATTAAATAATTGTGGACAATATGAGTATAAAAATTTACTTCTATGATAATAAAGTTATTCTTGCAATATGTAAATGTGTATTTATTGATTATTAATTGAAATAATGTTTAAATCCATCATTGAATAATTTATGAGTTGAAATATTGATAACTTATCGATTAAATCATAAAAAAATTCCTAGAGTAGTATGCATGATCATTCGCATGATCATGCATATACCTATGTATATTTTTTTTCCTAAAAAAAATTAAAAAGAAATTCTAGTAGAAATGCGCATGATCATTTGCATGGTCATACGTATGCTTGTGAATATTTCATGTAACGACCCTCCCCGACCAGGTCGGCTGCCCTGCCCACTAGTGGCTTACAACCTGGCCTTTTCACCACCTGGGCTCGGAGTCCGCAGGAGGCAAGCGATCGCTACAGTACTGGACAGCCCTCGCGGCCCACCCAGCAGGAATTTGTTTATTTGGCCCCAAGGGGTCGCCTCCCTGGATCGAACCCCTGACCTCCCACTTAAGAGAGCCAGCGAGAACCATCCAGTACCATTTCTGCTACTAGCAGAAATGGTACTGGATGGTTCTCGCTGGCTCTCTTAAGTGGGAGGTCAGGGGTTCGATCCAGGGAGGCGACCCCTTGGGGCCAAATAAACAAATTCCTGCTGGGTGGGCCGCGAGGGCTGTCCAGTACTGTAGCGATCGCTTGCCTCCTGCGGACTCCGAGCCTAGGTGGTGAAAAGGCAGGGCCATAAGCCACTAGTGGGCCGGGCAGCCGACCTGGTCGGGTTGGGTCGTTACAGTTAAAAAGGCGCGCAGAAATGGTACTGGATGGTTCTCGCTGGCTCTCTTAAGTGGAAGGTCAGGGGTTCGATCCAGGGAGGCGACCGCTTGGGGCCAAATAAACAAATTCCTGCTGGGTGGGCCGCGAGGGCTGTCCAGTACTGTAGCGATCGCTTGCCTCCTGCGGACTTCGTGCCCAGGTGGTGAAATGGCCGGGCCATAAGCCACTAGTGGGCCGGGCAGCCGACCTGGTCGGGGAGGGTCGTTACAGTTAAAAAGGCGCCTTTTTAACTGTAACGACCCTCCCCGACCAGGTCGGCTGCTCGGCCCACTAGTGGCTTACGGCCTGGCCATTTCACCACCTGGGCACGGAGTCCGCAGGAGGCAAGCGATCGCTACAGTACTGGACAGCCCTCGCGGCCCACCCAGCAGGAATTTGTTTATTTGGTTCCCTAAGGAGTCGCCTCCCTGGATCGAACCCCTGACCTCCCACTTAAGAGAGCCAGCGAGAACCATCCAGTACCATTTCTGCTACCTTTTTAATTGTAACGACCCTCCCCGACCAGGTCGGCTGCCCGGCCCACTAGTGGCTTACGGCCCGGCCATTTCACCGCAGGAGGCAAGCGATCGCTACAGTACTGGACAGCCCTCGCGGCCCACCCAGCAGGAATTTGTTTATTTGGCCCCAAGGGGTAGCCTCCCTGGATCGAACCCCTGACCTCCCACTTAAGAGAGCCAGCGAGAACCATCCAGTACCATTTCTGCTAGTAGCAGAAATGGTACTGGATGGTTCTCGCTGGCTCTCTTAAGTGGGAGGTCAGGGGTTCGATCCAGGGAGGCGACTCCTTAGGGAGCCAAATAAACAAATTCCTGCTGGGTGGGCCGCGAGGGCTGTCCAGTACTGTAGCGATCGCTTGCCTCCTGCGGACTCCGTGCCCAGGTGGTGAAAAGGCCGGGCCGTAAGCCACTAGTGGGCCGGGCAGCCGACCTGGTCGGGGAGGGTCGTTACATTTCAATTCTTCAAACATTGAGAAGAAATCTCAACAGTGAGGCACATAATCATTTACATGGTCATGCATATACTTGTGTCCTCAAAACTTTGAATCGAGATTTCAATAGAGATGTGTATGACCATTCGCATGGTCATGCATCTGACTATGCATACTTCTGTTCTTCAAAATTCTAAAAATAATTCAAGTAGTGATATGCATGTTCGCTTGCACAGTCATGCATTTGCCCATGCATATTTATACCCTCTTGGACATTCACAAAGTAGGGTTTATGGGTGGAATTAGTAGTGAATTATTGAATACATCTTGGAAACAGTTATAATTTATGAAAGATTACTTATAAGATTGTAATGAAATCAATCCATTAAATAATGAAACTTAGATGTGGAGAAAACTTGAGGAATGTATGGATAAATGTAATTGGATATTTGAAATAAGTGTAATGTTAGAGAAAAGATAAAAGATTATTACAAGTGATTAGTGGATTTCACATTATTTATGAAGAAATAAGATAATTTATGAAGCAAGGTAAGAAGAATGATTTATTGAGGAATCATTGATGATTTTAAATAGTTTGAAGAGTAAGATAAATAAAACAAAGAGGTGTATACACGAATTGATTGAGTAATGAAAGTAAGAATGTGAGATTTGCATATTATGTACTTATGGAATGCTTGATAGTAACATCATTTGGTGATTGAAGATAAGTTATAGATTTCATATAGAAGTGTTAAAGAGTTAATCGATACTAATTGATTACAACATAAAGAAAGGAATTGATAATGTGAAAAGAAAAGAATGTAGTGAGATTTGAAGGTAGTTTAACCCTTCTAGTGAAATGATGTACTGTAGATCAAGTTAGAAATATATATATATATGTGTGTGTTTATGTTAAGCATAGTGAATACATTATATATGTATATTTACTCTTAAAACAAAAGAATAGTTGTGAATTCTTAAAATGTTAAGAAAAGAATTAAACAAGTAAGAGTGGAAATCTATTTAGATTTCAGTGTTACAGTGGAAACATGGAAGTGATTTGAAAGTTAAAGATTGATGAATAAATTAAATTTATCAAAGTAATCGAAAACAAAAATAATGTGTATATATGTTCATATGATAAATGCTTTGAAATAATTGCTCATATCTTATACATTTACATTAATAAGCAAACAATTTAAAAAGAAAATTTTCTATGCCAAAAGATATTATGATTGAAAATAATTTGAAGTAGTGAAATAAATGTATTGCCCAATTATACTGATGTTAAATCTAGTTTCCAAATTAGCTGAAGGAAGAATATTTAAAGTGACAGTGGGCATTTTATGCCATAGTGACAGTGGGCGCTCTGTGCCATAGAGGACACATTATATGTCCCAGTGATATTGGCTTTTATGCCAATAGTGGACGCTTTGCGTCATAGAGGATCTTTGATCCCATTATCATTACAGTAGGCATTAGTGCCATAATGGGCCTTTGGCCATACCATTACAATGGGCATTCGTGCCACAGTGGGCCTTTGGTCATATCGTTACAATGGGCATTTACTTACTATCAGTGACCCGCTATTCGAAACTAGGATTTAAAGTTCAGTATATGAGGGAAAGAAAGAAATATATATATATATATATATAACAGTGGAATGTAATGATACAATATATATATATATAATATTCTAAAGAGAATTAAAGGCAATTACTGAATTGAGCTTGAATAGTATAAGTGTGTAGAACTACATCTTCTGCAATTCTATAATAAGATTATTCGGGAAGTGTTACATTAAATGATATCAGGCATAAAAAAATATTATCTAAATTAATAAAATAATTAATTTTATGCGAGATTTAAGATTAATTATGATTTAAATGGCTTATTGCCATAACAGGTAAATATCGAGGATGAAATTTCTTTAGTGGGGGAGAATTGTGATGTACAAAATTTTAAACAAGAAACTTTTTAACTAATATTGATAATTGATATTGTATAGTGATAAAAGTAACATGGATAAATACTATAAGTAGAGAATAGTGAATAGCATATCTTAAAAATTTACTAAAGAAATTATTTTTACGATTTTGCAGGATTAAAAATCAAATTAAAATCAAAAGATAAGAAAGAGGGTGCACCATAATTAAAATGAGATTAGCTACACTAGATTGAACTTATTATATATATATATATATATATGGACATGTGTGTGTGTGTGTATAGTCTTCTTTTCCCTTCTCCCATCTTCCTTGCTAGCTACCACCACCACCACCACCACCATCTACTCTATTTTCTTCTTCCTTTCATAAAAGAATCAAGGGAAATCTATTTTTTCCAATAATTTTTTTTAAGAGAATTAGTTACAGTAGGTGAGATTATCAACAAGTGATCAAAGAAAAAGAGGGAAAAGAGAGAAGAAGAGGGATTTTGAAAGAGGTATGTGCTTATGTATTTTAATTTGTAAATATTTGAATTTCTATGAGTTTTAATGTTTGAATTGATTGATTGAGTCATTTATAATGAATTATTTCATGAAAATATTTATTAAATGGATTGATGAGTGAAAAATAAATTAAAAGAACTTATATGTGGTGAGTATGATTCTTAATTCAATCTTTATAAGAATTGGGTAGTTTGATATTGTTTAGCAATAAGTGATGATTGAAAGTTTGATAAATTGAAGTTTGAGTAAAGTATTAGATGTAGACACTTTTTATGTAAAAAAAAAAATTAGATTTGATTCATTTTTATCATAGGTCTTGAATATATTGAGTTAAAATGATTAAGTGTACGAAATGCAAAATTTTTGCCTGACATGGCCAGTGACACGACCATGTCACTGGGCATGTCATAGCTACTATATTGCAAGATAAATGACATGCCCACTGACATGCCCATGTCATTGAGCATGTCAAAGCTTCTATAAAATGGGTAAATGAAATGGTCATTGACATGCCCATGTCGTTAGGCGTGTGACTTGAAGAAATTTGCCTAAAATAGCTCTTTCTCTTGTCTTTTATCAGTGATTTTGGCCTAAATGTCTATAAGACCTTAAAGGGTAAATGATTTTTGAAATCAACCCTAATTAGTAGTGTATATAAATTTTGAATATATGATAAATATGTGTAATACTAAGTGTTGATCAAAGAATTTTTCCATTGAAGTGATATACATTATTCAATGTTAATTAAAACTAATGAATTGTCCAAATTATACTAATTTTAGATCTAGCTTTGGATAAAATGGCTAGCCAGAGGGAGGATAACCATAGTGATAGTGGGCACATCATGCCATTAATGGACACATTGTGTCATTAGTGACAGTGTGCATAATTGCCATTATACATTCTTAAGATTTGGCATTAGAATTGCTACACTAACTCGTTATCCAAAAATATATGTGAATATGATGTTATGAATAATGAAAGAAATGTAAAACAATAATATAAGTCAATTATTTAAAATCGACTTACTGTGTTACGATATGAAAGTGATTGATAATGTATATATATTAATATTTCAAGTGAAAGTTCTAATGCACGGAATAGAAATGTTAGATTCAAAATATTGAATTGATAGATAACTTTCTAACTGTTATAATGATTGAAAGTTTATATAATGTTCTAAGATACGAAGTGCTCCAACGTATAGTATTAAATCTAAGTGCCAAAATTATAGAATGAATGAAATTATCCTATATGTGAAACTGAAAAGTGAGACTTACTGAAAAACAAATAAGTGTATTATAAGCAATGTTAACAAATGAGAAGTAAGTCTTAAATAAAATGATTCAAAAAGAGAAAAGTTGCAACACCAAAAGTGTAGTATAGCCTTATGACTTTTATAAAGTTAAAGTTATTTTGTGTAATCAAAATATTATATTGGTTTGTTATTGAAAATATTTAGTATATTGAAATGTTTATTAAAACTGAGTATTATTACTATATTTTCATAAGTGTTTTTCTTTAATATTAAGTGCCAAAATATGTTTATACAAGCACCACTAAGTTTTTCTTAGCGTGTTAGAATTTTTTTTTCTGATACGCAGGTATCATGTCATCAGAGCAAGTTAAAAAGTAAAATTAAAGATCTCAGAAATTATCTAAAGTACATATAGAGATCTTTTGTATGCTGTACTTGTAAGTTATGAAGTATATATAAATGTAATTTATCTTGTCTATTTGAGAGATTGTACAAATTTGTAAATGTGAAAGAAAAATATGTATTTAGAGAATAAAGTTATAGATTTTAGTGAATGATTATCAAATGATGTAATGTATTATATTTTTTTTTGGATTGAAAAACATAAGATTGTTATCTGATTTATAATTAGTATTTGGTTTATTGGAGATATTGGAGATTGATTTAAATGTTGAATTTATAAGTGTTGTATTATACAGATTGCATTATTATTCAAAAATTTTTGTTTGTTGGAAGAAAACTTTGTCAATGAATTGATTAGAACATTGACAGTATATCGAGTAACATTCTATAATAGTTTTATGTGAGAATTGTCAGGGGATGTTACATTTAATGGTATCAGAGCGTCTTTTATGGCATGTGGAGTTATAGGAGAAGTGAAATGCAATTGTTTAAGTTATGTGAATCAAATGAATGTATATGTGTTTTGATACTTTTGATATTTTATATGTTTATTGAAGTAGAATATTTTCTAAGAATTGATTGAGAATTCATAGTGCATTGTTTGGAGTGCACTAGACCTTTTTGTGAAAAGATGGATATGAAAAGACAATAAAGTATGAGTAGTTAAAGAGATACATCAAAGTAACACAGTGGAAGTGTAATAATTTATTTGAATGTGAGGAATGAATTATAATAGATATATAAATTTTGAAGATGAAATTTCTTACGAGGGTGAGAATTGTGATGTTTTAAAATTTTAAGTACTGATTTTCTGCATTAAGTGAATATATGAGTGTAAATTGAATTTATGATATTATGTGTATCTTGAGTATTTGGAACTGATAGTAATAAGGTTAAATAAACCTTAATAAGAGTAACATTAAATTCTAGTATGGATAATATTGGTATTTTTTGAAAAGATTTTGAAGAGGTAAGAAATTACAAAAATATCCTTATAGCCCCAAAATGAACTCGAGATGTAATTTAAATGTGAAATATGGATAATGGGGTTTTAAAGTAGCTAAAGTAATTATTTTTACATTGTTTCGAGGTTAAAAAATGGAGTAATAGTTAATTAAAGAAAGTGAGTACATCGAAACTATTGTATGAGTGAGTGTATTGGATAAAAATTCTAAAGCCTATTTAAAGATTTCTAGTGTCTTCTATTGTCTTCTAAAATGTCATACTCATCATCTCCACCTCCCTCGTCATCTCTTTTTCTTCTTCTTCCATTTCTCACCATAGAAATCATTGAGAATTGGTAGAAAAAAAACATCATCAAAACAAAAGATTGAAATGAAAAGTGATGCAAGAGTATTTTTAAAGAGGTCAGTGCTTGTATAATATTTATTTTGCTATTTATTGAATTGATCTTGATTTTTATTATGAAAAGAGATTTGTGAATTGATAAAACACTATTTCTTGTGAAAGATATTATGTATTAAATAATTGTGAAAAATATGAGTATAAAACTTTACTTATATGATAGTAAAGTTATTCTTGCAATATGTAAATGTGTATTTATTGATTATTAACTGAAATAATGTTTAAATCCATCATTGAATTATTTATGAGTTGAAATATTGATAACTTATCGATTAAATCATAAAAACAATTCCTACAGTAGTATGCATGATCATGCATATTCCTATGTATATTTTTGTTCCTAAAAAAAATTTGAAAAGAAATTCTAGCAGAAATGCACATAATCATTTGCATGGTCATACGTATGCTTGTGCATATTTCTATTCTTCAAACATTAAGAAGAAATCTCAATAGTGAGGCACATAATCATTCACATGGTCATGCATATACTTGTGTCCTTAAAACTTTGAAAGGATATTTCAATAGAGATGTGTATGACCATTCGTATGGTCATGCATCTAACTATACATACTTCTGTTCTTCAAAATTTTAAAAATTATTCAAGCAGTGATGTACATGATCACTTGCACGCTCTTGCATTTTGTTAGGAAATTAAGGAGATCACTGCAAACAAAAACACGCAGCGGAAAAATATTTGATCTCTGATTTCCCACCAGGATCCATGTTGTTCGTTTAATTCGACAAAAGTGTTCAAAGAACTAACCTGTTGATGATTCGAAATCACAGTTTTGAAGAGATGCCTCGATCGCGAAACACCCTCTATCGCGTATCCACACGAATGCTACCGTTTGGAGTGCTAGCTCTCTGCAACAGCGAAGGCTGGAAAAACGTTTTCTCTAAAAACGTATTAGGGTTACCTTTTTCGTTCCTCTTTGTTTTTTATTGTTACCTCTGAGAAGACTTAACGTCTGGAGTGAATATAATCACTCCAGAATCCAATTCAAAATTGGATACGGAAAGTCAAATTCAGAATCCAAGTCTAATTAGGATTCTGAATACATTATCTAATAATAAATATAATTGGATAAGGTAAGTCAAATTCAGAATCCAAATCTAATTAGGATTCTGAATATATTATCTAATAATATATATATATATAAAAACGAAAATAATAATAATAATAAATATTAATATCTAATATTAATATTATTAATATTATATCCAGCCCAAAACGCATTCTTGTGTGTGACCCGATATGCCCATATTAATTGGCAGTCAATTTAATCTCTATTAAATCAACAAGTCATAATTGGCCTCTAGCAAGGCGTTACAACTACCCAATTAATATAAGGAATGTCCAATTTGCCTAATAATAGTATATGCATTAATCCCTTTGTCACACGATATCTAGCTTGAACATAAGTCATGGTCAACGTCATACTTATATTGTCCAAACTTATGATTACTCGATCTCCAAGTAGACTGATAAAAACAAATGAAATTGATCACATTATCAATTCATTTGAGCACGGCCATGCATTTCACAGTCTCACTTATCGAGGGGCCCAAAAGATATCTCTCTCAAAGAGAGGGACAAATTCTATCTTGATTGTTCATTATCCTCTACATAATTTCTATCATATATGAACATAACCTTTATTACTATCCAGTTACGGATAATGTTTGATCATGTCAAAATATAATAGTCCTTATATTGGAAACTATGACAATCTCAAGTCAAAGAATTATTACATAACTATCATGAGATTTACTTATGACACTAACCCATGTAGTAATCTCATGATGGGTCTATCCAATACATTGTTCTCTAACAAGTATTTATGAAATTGATTTGTATCACTATACACATAACCATCTGATGATCATCAAATCAATGTTCATACTGGTTAAGAATTATTTATTTTTTTTATCTCTATAACAATAATAAACCAGGGACAAATATCAAAATTGTGTAACATGCAAACAACAATAATGATAATAAAACCTCATTTATTAATAATGAATGTATAACATAAAGATCCAAACAAATGGCCTAGGGCACATACACTAACAATCTCCCACTTGCACTAGGCCTACAAATTTCTAAGACCCATAGATCTAGTGTGCTGATCATGCTTGACCCGTGAGAGAGGCTTTGTTAATGGATCTGCTATGTTATCATTTGTGTCAACTTTGCATATCTTGATATCTCCTCTATCGATAATGTCTCGAATGAGGTGAAAACGCCTGAGTATATGCTTAGATCTTTGATGAGATCTAGGCTCTTTTGCCTGTGCTATGGCACCATTGTTGTCACAATAAATGTCCACAGGATTTGCAATGCTAGGCACCACTCCTAGCTCAGTGATGAATTTCTTCAACCAGACTGCTTCCTTAGCTGCATCTGATGCTGCTATATACTCAGCCTCTGTTGTAGAATCAGCCACAGTGCTTTGTTTTGAACTCTTCCAACTAACAGCTCCACCATTCAATGTGAATACAAAACCTGACTGCGATCTAAAGTCATCTATGTCAGTTTGGAAACTAGCATCTGTGTAACCATTTACAACTAGCTCATCTTCCAAACCTCCATAAACCAAGAATACATCTTTAGTCCTTCGAAGGTACTTAAGAATATTCTTGACAGCTGTCCAGTGACCTTCACCAGGATCAGCTTGAAATCTACTAGTTGCGCTTAATGGATATGAGACATCTGGTCTAGTACATAACATGGCATACATAATAGATCCTATAGCAGAAGCATAAGGAATCTTATTCATTCGATCTCGCTCATCAGATGTCATAGGACATTGACTCTTGCTGAGATGAATGCCATGAGACATAGGCAAGAATCCCTTTTTGGAATCTTGCATGTTGAACCTCTTCAACACTTTATCTATGTATGTACTTTGACTCAGGCCAATTATCCTTCTAGATCTATCTCTATAGATCTTTATACCAAGGATATAGGCAGCCTCACCTAAGTCTTTCATTGAGAAAGAATTCCCTAACCAAGTCTTAACATTTTGCAAGGTAGGGATATCATTCCCAATGAGTAATATGTCATCCACATATAAGACTAAAAACACTACTGCACTCCCACTAACCATCTTGTAAACACAAGGTTCATCTTCATTCTTGATGAAACCAAAGTTCCTAACTGTTTCATCAAAACGAAGATTCCAGCTTCGAGATGCTTGCTTCAATCCATAAATGGATCTTTGAAGCTTGCAAACCTTTGTAGAATTCTCAGGATTTACAAAACCCTCAGGTTGTGTCATATACACATCCTCAAGCAAGTTTCCATTAAGGAAAGCGGTTTTGACATCCATTTGCCATATCTCATAATCATAGTATGCTGCAATGGCAATGAGAATTCTAACAGACTTAAGCATAGCAACTGGTGAAAAGGTTTCATCATAGTCTATACCATGAGTTTGCTTGAAACCTTTTGCAACAAGCCTTGCTTTATAGGTCTGCACATTCCCATCCATGTCAGTTTTCTTCTTGAAAACCCATTTGCAACCAATAGTCTTAATACCCTCTGGAGGATCAATTAAAGACCAAACCTGGTTGTCAAACATAGATTGCATCTCAGATTTCATGGCTGCAAGCCATTTGTCTGAATCTGGACCTGACACAGCTTCTTGATAGGTAGTAGGCTCATCTTGATCTATGAGCATTACTTCACTATCATCAGTCACAAGAAATCCATATCTCTCTGGATGACGACGTGTCCTATCAGACCTGCGAGGGATTTGTGTTACATCTTCAGACTCCACAACTATTTGTGGTTCTGAAATAGGCTCTATAGACGGGTCAATGATTTCTTGTGGTACTTGAGTTTCCTCAAGTTCTACTATACTCCCACTAGTTCTCTTAGAAAGAAATTCCTTTTCCAAAAAGATCCCATTTCGAGCAACAAACACTTTGTTCTCTGAAGGAGTATAGAAATAGTATCCTTTAGTTTCCTTAGGATACCCCACAAAATTACATTTGATAGACTTTGGAGCTAACTTATCTGAAACTGGTCTTTTCACATAAGCTTCACAACCCCAAATCTTAAGAAAAGACAAACTAGGTGTCTTACCTGTCCATATCTCATATGGTGTCTTTTCAACCGCCTTAGATGGTACACGGTTCAGAATGAATGCAGCTGTCTCCAAGGCATAACCCCAAAAAGATAAAGGAAGATCCGCTTGACTCATCATTGATCGAACCATATCTAATAGAGTTCGATTTCTCCTTTCAGAAACTCCATTCCACTGTGGAGTTCCTGGAGGAGTCAGTTGTGAAACAATTCCACAATCCCTTAGATGATCATCAAACTCTTGGCTCAAATATTCACCACCTCGATCTGATCGAAGTAGTTTAATTGTTTTACCAAGTTGATTTTGTACTTCATTTTGAAAAGTTCTAAACATTTCAAAAGACTCATGCTTATGTTTCATTAGGTAGACATAGCCATACCTACTGAAATCATCAGTAAAAGTAATGAAGTATCGAAATCCTCCTCTGGCACTAATGCTAAAAGGACCACATACATCTGTATGTATCAAGCCCAATAAATCATTAGCCCTTTCACTATGACCAGTAAAAGGATCCTTTGTCATCTTACCAAGCAAACAAGACTCACATGTTTCAAATGATTCAAAATCAAATGAATCTAATAATCCATCTTGATGGAGCTTAGAAATGCGTTTCTCATTTATATGGCTAAGGCGACAATGCCATAAATAAGTAGGGTTTAACTCATTTGGCTTAGTTCTCTTAGAAGTTATGTTATAGATATAATTACCATTAGAATCATCAAGATTAAGGATATAAAGGCCATTATAAGAATTTGCAATACCATAAAGCAGATCATTTTTATCAAAAATAGAACATTTCTTATTCTTAATCAAAAATGAATAACCTTCATCATCCAAAACAGATACTGAAATAAGATTCCTACTCATAGTAGGAACATAAAAGCAATTGTTCAAAATTAACAAAAACCCATTGGGCATAACAAGCTCATAAGTTCCTACAGCTATAGCAGCAACTCTTGCTCTATTGCCAACACGTAGGTCCACTTCGCCCTTCTTCAGCATCCTACTCCTTTTGAGTCCCTGCATATTTGTACAAATATGAGATCCACATCCGGTATCTAATACCCAGGAAGAAGGAATAGATAAATTAATTTCTATAACATAAATACCTGAAGATGTAGTCGCACTACCCTTCAACTTCTTTAACTCATCCAAATAGAGTTGACAATTTCTCTTCCAATGCCCAGGCTTGTTGCAATGGAAACAAGTCCCTTCCTTAGGAACTTTAGCCTTAGGTACAGGTTTTGGTTTAGCTTGTCCCTTGGACCCTTTAGCACCTTTTGCCTTACCCTTGCCTTTAGTATCTTTGGCTTTCTTTTTCATTTGTTTAATATTGACATTCAATATTTGGGTAGGCTTTTTGATATTGCCCTCAGCAGTTTTGAGCATACCATGTAGCTCAGGAATGGATTTCTCCATGTCATTCATGTTATAGTTCATGACAAACTGTGAGAAACTGCTAGGCAATGAATGTAGGATCAAATCCGTGGAGAGTTCTAAACTCAGGGGATATCCAAGTCTAGCAAGGTGATCTAGATAGCCTTTCATCTTCAAAACATGAGCACTAACAGATTCACCTTCAGACATTTTGCAGTCAAATAATGCAACAGCGGTGTTAAACCTATCTTGCCTAGCCTGTTGTTGGAAAGCTTGTTTGAGATGCACACTCATCTCATAAGCCTCTAAGTGTTCCAGATCCTTCTGAAGTCCTGGACACATAGTAGCCAACATAAGACATCCTATGTCATTGGAATTATCTACATGCTTCTTATGCTTACTCTTAGCAGCATTAGAAGCATCGGCAGGAGGTGGGTCAGGGATAGCTTCATCAAGCACGTAGGACTTTTTCTCTTGTTTGAGAACAATTCTCAGGTTCCTAAACCAGTCAACAAAATTAGTCCCACATTCTTTCAGTTTTTCCTTCTCAAGGATAGATCGCAGTGATAAGGTGGAATTGTTATTAGCAGCCATCTGTTGATAAATATGCAAAGTCAAATTTTAATTAATAATGAGGTTAAAATTATTTAAACTCCTACTAAAAAATATAACCCTCTAAAGAAATATTTTAGTAGGCTAAGATCCGTATTTCACTTAATTCTAAACTCAGCTTTGGCGTGACGCTTAAAATCAAGTTATTTAGGTAGGTAACATCTTTACCAATTACATCTCATGTAACTCTTAGTAATTATGGAATATTGACATCATATATCATAGCATGTTGAATTCCATCTAATGCCTTAGGCCCAAAACCATTTTGATAGCCTAATTAAGTCTAACCAATTTTAAAACATATGAGTAGCACTATTACTCATTCTACTTAGCTAGGAATGTTTAAAGCATATTGCTTTGGCAATACCTACTTTAATACAATCTTAGTTTTGATAGGTGTTCAAAACGTGGATGGCATTTAGACTTAAATTATTAATGAGGGTTCAACTAAATTATTATCATGTCTTGCATTACATATCATTATATTTTAGCATCCTATATGCATATATATAATTTATCACATAAGCATCATATACCAAATGACAAAATATGTAAACGTGACATAGCATGGCCAAACTAAATATGATCTTCAAGAGACCAAATGAAGATCATAAAGGCAACCCTAGGTGAAAAACCTATCTATTACAACACTTGCAATATTACATATCTTCAAAACTTGAGCTTGTGCTTCCATCACCATGGAACCATCTTCTCCTTGGTATGAATCTCCATCACAAACATTGTAGCTTGAATCTTCATATATTACAATAAAAGAAAATCTAACTACTAGTAAAATAAATTACAACAAAATAAACGACACGCAGGCCGTATTTACCCAAAATAAAGATATGAATAAACCAATCACATAGGTCATAAGGCCATGCTATGCACCATGCCAAGACATCAAACAAACATAACATATTCATCACCAACATGTTAAATAGAAACAAATATATTGACATTCTTAATGTCGCGGTAACGAACTATAGGGCGCGAACATACGGCGGTCCCGCTAGCCGGTTAGCGGGCGGGGCTCCCGCTGGCCGGTCAGCGGGCGGGGTTCCGAAGGGGCAGCGCCCCTGGGCGGGGTCGAGGGGCAGCGGCCCTCGAAGCCAAACAGAAACGTTAATCTCATTAACATTTTTCTTTGGCGAAACCCTAAAACAGAACCGTTAATCTCATTAACCTTCTTACTGTTTTATTTCGAATATGTACAACCCATTACAGAATCATTACCAAATGTTTATATCACATATAAACTTAATCGTTTTCATCATATGAAAATCATTTTAATCAACCAATCATATATACGTGATCATCTCATGAAAACGAAATTAAAAACACCAATCCTTTCTCATCATATGAAAAACGAATTAGGGTTTTACAGAAACGAAACCAAAAACCAATCCTTTCTCATCATATGAAAAACGAATTAGGGTTTTACAGAAACGAAACCAAAAACCAATCCTTTCTCATCATATGAAAAACGAATTAAGGTTTTACAGAAACGAAACCAAAAACCAATCCTTTCTCATCATATAAAAAACGAATTAAGGTTTTACAGAAACGAAACCAAAAACCAATCCTTTCTCATCATATGAAAAACGAATTAAGGTTTTATAGTTAACATGCCATACGAAATCAATATATCTCATGTAATCATATCAACATGGCATTTTCGACTTAAACGAAAACAACAAGTGGCTCTGATACCACTGTTAGGAAATTAAGGAGATCACTGCAAACAAAAACACGCAGCGGAAAAATATTTGATCTCTGATTTCCCACCAGGATCCATGCTGTTCGTTTAATTCGACAAAAGTGTTCAAAGAACTAACCTGTTGATGATTCGAAATCACAGTTTTGAAGAGATGCCTCGATCGCGAAACACCCTCTATCGCGTATCCACACGAATGCTACCGTTTGGAGTGCTAGCTCTCTGCAACAGCGAAGGCTGGAAAAACGTTTTCTCTAAAAACGTATTAGGGTTACCTTTTTCGTTCCTCTTTGTTTTTTATTGTTACCTCTGAGAAGACTTAACGTCTGGAGTGAATATAATCACTCCAGAATCCAATTCAAAATTGGATACGGAAAGTCAAATTCAGAATCCAAGTCTAATTAGGATTCTGAATACATTATCTAATAATAAATATAATTGGATAAGGTAAGTCAAATTCAGAATCCAAATCTAATTAGGATTCTGAATATATTATCTAATAATATATATATATAAAAACAAAAATAATAATAATAATAAATATTAATATCTAATATTAATATTATTAATATTATATCCAGCCCAAAACGCATTCTTGTGTGTGACCCGATAGGCCCATATTAATTGGCAGTCAATTTAATCTCTATTAAATCAACAAGTCATAATTGGCCTCTAGCAAGGCGTTACAACTACCCAATTAATATAAGGAATGTCCAATTTGCCTAATAATAGTATATGCATTAATCCCTTTGTCACACGATATCTAGCTTGAACATAAGTCATGGTCAACGTCATACTTATATTGTCCAAACTTATGATTACTCGATCTCCAAGTAGACTGATAAAAACAAATGAAATTGATCACATTATCAATTCATTTGAGCACGGCCATGCATTTCATAGTCTCACTTATCGAGGGGCCCAAAAGATATCTCTCTCAAAGAGAGGGACAAATTCTATCTTGATTGTTCATTATCCTCTACATAATTTCTATCATATATGAACATAACCTTTATTACTATCCAGTTACGGATAATGTTTGATCATGTCAAAATATAATAGTCCTTATATTGGAAACTATGACAATCTCAAGTCAAAGAATTATTACATAACTATCATGAGATTTACTTATGACACTAACCCATGTAGTAATCTCATGATGGGTCTATCCAATACATTGTTCTCTAACAAGTATTTATGAAATTGATTTGTATCACTATACACATAACCATTTGATGATCATCAAATCAATGTTCATACTGGTTAAGAATTATTTATTTTTTTTTTATCTCTATAACAATAATAAACCAGGGACAAATATCAAAATTGTGTAACATGCAAACAACAATAATGATAATAAAACCTCATTTATTAATAATGAATGTATAACATAAAGATCCAAACAAATGGCCTAGGGCACATACACTAACACATTTGCCCATGCAACTTTTTACCTTCTTATACCTTCACAAAGTAGGGTTTATGGGTGGAATTAGTAGTGAATTATTGAATACATCTTGGAAACAGTTATAATTAATGAAAGATTGTTTATAAGATTGAAATGAAATTAATCAATTAAATAATGAAACTTAGATGTGGAGAAAACTTGAGGAAAGTATGGATAAATGTAATTGGATATTTCAAATAAGTGTAAGGTTAGAGAAAAGATAAAAGATGCTTATAAGTGATTAGTGGATTTCACATTATTCATGAAGACATAAGATAATTTATGAAGCAAGGTAAGAAGAATGATATATCGATGAATCATTGTTGATTTTAAATAGTTTGAAAAGTAAGATAAAGAAAACAAAGAGGTGTATACATGAATTGATTGAGTAATGAAAGTAAAAATGTGAGATTTACATATTTTGTACTTATGGAATACTTGATAGTAACATTATTTGCTGATTGAAGATAAGTTATAGATATATATAAGTGTTAAAGAGTTAACTGATATTAATTGATTACAATAGAAAGAAAGGAATTGATAATGTGAAAAGGAAATAATGTAGTGCGATTTGAAGGTAGTTTAACCCTTCTAGTGAAATGATGTACTGTAGATCAAGTTAGAAATATATATATATATGTGTGTGTGTGTGTGTGTGTATGTTAAACATAGTGAATACATTATATATGTACATATACTATCAAAATGAAAGAATAGTTGTGAATTCTTAAATTGTTAAGAAAAGAATTAAACAAGAAAGAGTGGAAATCTATTTAGATTTCATTATTACAATGGAAACATGGAAGTGATTTGAAACTAAAGATTGATGAATAAATAAAATTAGTCGAACTAATCGAAAACATATATAATGTGTATATATGTTCATATGATAAATGTCTTTGAAATAATTGCTCATATCTTATAAATTTATAGTAATAAGTAAACATTTTAAAAAAGAAAAATTTCTATACCAGAATATATTATGATTGAAAATAATTTGAAACGGTAAAATAAATGTATTGCCCGATTATACTGATGTTAAATCTAGTTTTCGAATTAGCTAAAGGGTGAATATTCAAAGTGACAGTGGGCATTTTATGCCATAGTGATAGTGGGCACTCTGTACCATAGAGGACACATTTTTTTTGTCCCAACGATATTGGCTTTTATGCCAACAGTGGACGCTTTGCATCATAGAGGATCTTTGATCTCAGTATCATTACAGCAGGCATTCATGTCATAGTGGGCCTTTGGCCATATCATTATAGTGGGCATTCGTGCCACAGTGGCCCTTCAGCCATATCGTTACAGTAGGCATTTAGAAAGAAAGAGATATATATATATATATAACAGTGGAATGTAATTATACAAATTATATATATAAATAAAATATTCTATAGAGAATTAAAAGCAATTACTGAATTGAGCTTGAATAGTGTAAGTGTGTATGAAATTTCTTTAGTGGGGGAGAATTGTAATGTACAAAATTTTAATCAGGGAATTTTTTTAAACTAATATTGATAATTGATAGTGTATAGTGATAAAAGTAACATGGACAAATACTATAAGTAGAGAATAGTGAATAGTATATCTTAAAAATTTACTGAAGAAATTATTTTTACGGTTTTACAGGATTAAAAATCGAATTAAAATCAAAAGATAAAAAAGAGGGTGCACCATAGTTAAAATGAGATTAGCCACACTAGATTGAACTTATTATATATATATGTATGGGCATGTGTGTGTGTGTAGAGTCTTCTTCTCCCTTCTCCCATCTTCCACGCCTACTACCACCACCATCACCATCTTCTCTATTTTCTTCTTCTTTTCATAAAAGAATCAAGGGAAATCTATCTTTTCCAACAATTTTTTAAGAGAATTAGTTAGAGTAGATGAGATTATGAACAAGTGATTAAAGAAAAAGAGGGAAAGAGAGAAGAAGAGGGATTTTCAAAGAGGCATGTGCTTATGTATTTTAATTTGCAAATATTTAAATTTCTATGAGTTTTAATGTTTGAATTGATTGATTGAGTCATTTATAATGAATTATTTCTTGAAAATATTGATTAAATGGATTGATGAGTGTGAAATAAATTGAAAGAACTTATATGTGGTGAGTATGATTCTTAATTCAACCTTTATAAGAATTGGGTAGTTTGATATTGTTTAGCAATAAGTGATGATTGAAAGCTTGATTAATTGAAGTTTGAGTAAAGAATTAGATGTAGAATCTTTTTATGTAAAAAAAAAAATTAGATTTGATTCATTTTTATCATAGGTCTTTAATATATTGAGTTAAAATGGTTCAATGTGAGAAATGAAGAATTTTTGCCTGACATGGCTAGTGACACGGCCATGTCACTGGACATGTCGTAGCCACTATATTGCAAGATAAGTGACACGCCCAAGTCGTTGGGCTTGTCAAAGCTTTTGTAAAATGGGTAAATGGCACGGTCATTAACGCGCCCATGTCATTGGGCATGTCACTTAAAGAAATTTGCCCAAAATAGCTCTTTTTCTTATCTTTCATTCATGATTTCAGGCTAAATGACTATGAGGCCTTAAAGTATAAAGGATTTTTGAAATCAACCCTAAATAATAGTGTAATAAATTTTGAATATATGATAAATATGTGTAATACCAAGTGTTGATCAAAGAATTATTCCATTGAAGTGATATACATAATTCCATATTAATTAAAACTAATGAATTGCCCAGATCATACTGATTTTAGATCTAGCTTTGGATAAAATGGCTAGCCAGAGGGAGGATAGCCATAGTGATAGTTGGCACTTCGTGCCATTAATGGATATTATGTCATCAATGACAGTGGGCATAATTGCCATTATACATTCTTAAGATTTGGCATTAGAATTGCTACACAACCCATTATCCAAACCTATGATATAAGTTCAGTGTGTATGGGCATATTTAATGAAGTTATCTATATCAAAAATATTTGTGAATATGATGTTATGAATAATGGAAGAAATGGAAAATAATAATATAAGTCAATTATTTAAAATCAACTTACTGTGTTACAATGTGAAAGTGATTGATAAAGTATATATATTAATATTTCAAGTGAAAGTTCTAATGCACGAAATGGAAATGTTACATTCAAAATATTGAATTGATTAATAACTTTCTATGTGTTATAATGATTGAAAGTGTATATAATGATATAAGATACAAAGTGCTCCAACGTATAGTATTAAATCTAAGTGCAAAAATTATAGAATGAATGAAATTATCCTATATGTGAAACTGAAAAGTAAGACTTACTGAAAAGCAAATAAGTGTATTATGAGCAATGTTAATAAATGAGAAAGCAAGTCTTAAATAAAATGATTCAAAAAGAGAAAAGTTGTAATACTGAAAGTGTAGTATAGCCTGATGACTTTTATAAAGTTATTGTTATTATTTTGTGTAATCAAAATATTATGTTAGTTTGTTATTGAAAATATTTAGCATATTGAAATATTTATTAAAATTGAGTATTATTACTATATTTCATCAGTATTTTCTTTAATATTAAGTGCCAAAATATTTTATACAAGCACCACTAAGCTTTGCTTAACGTGTTAGGATTATTTTCTGATATGTAGGTATCATATCATCAGAGCAAGTTAAGAAGTGGAATTATATCTTTATTTTGGATTGAAAAATGTATGATAGTTATCTAATTTATAATTAATATTTGGTTTGTTGGAGACATTGGAAATTGTTTTAAATGTGAATTTATAAGTGTTGTATTGTACATATTGTATTATTATTTGAAAATTTTTGTTAGTTTGAAGAGAACTTTGTCAATCAATTGATTAGATCACTAATAGTATGTCGAGTAACATTCTCTGATAGTTTATGCGAGAATTTTTAGAGGATGTTACAATAATAATAAGTGAACTACTGTAAAAAATAGATGAGTTAAGTTACAAAGACAAACCTTCGTTCGTTGATTCCACCAAAACTGAAAGTGTATTGATCCAAACTTTCTACTTTCCTGGCCTACACCAACTTGTAGCTTTGGTTGGATGAAGCAACTTGAGACGATGATGAATGGTCACTGCCTCTCAATTGCCATGTGTTAATTTTTTTGTATGCTTTTCACTCCTGTTTCTTAATTATTTTTTGGCTGCTAGCTCATTAATTCATGTGTTGCTCCTCTCTACCTATTCTTTTCATCCTGTATTTATAGTAAATACATTAGGTTAAAACCTTGTAACCAAGTCTTTAACTTCCTATTTAGAAAGGGTTGAGGTATATCTAATTAGCCTATTTTTAATTCGAGACCAACTGTGAGCAAGTCAAATTTAAGTCAATTTAATTTAAGGCAAACCAAGACCATGTCAAACTAAAACAATCTTAATCTGACATGGAATCAAAGCCCATATCGAATTGGCAGTCTTAATTCGACAAGGACAAGCTCCACATCGAATTAGTACCCTAATTCGATATGGAGTCTGCCTAATTGGTCCCATATTGAATTGGGGTCCCAATTCAATATGGGAAAGCCCCAATTTGATATGGGGCTATCCCATGTCAAATTAGGACATGGGGCAGCCCTATATTATTGAATTGGAGCTTTCCCAATTCGATATGGGGCTGCCCCATGTCGAATAGGGTGTCCCAATGCCCCATGTCGAATTGAGTGTCCCAATTCAACATGGGGATACCCATATCAAATTGGGGCATCTCAATTCGATATGGGGTGTCCCATGTCAAATTGAGATGTTCCAATTCGACATGGGTACAACCATACCGAATTTGATGCCCAATACAAGGCCCACATCGAATTAAATTCAACCAAACCATCAAATTAGACATATTTAGGGTTTTGAATCTCTAGGCCTCATAGAATTGTACCAATCTAATCGAAGGCTTTAAAATAGGTTCAAGCTATTAAGAATGGACCAAACTTGACTAGGCCTTCTTTAATTAGGATTGGACTAGATAAGGCCAAAATCAAGGTCTACATTTTGCTTGTTTGTTTAATTTATAACATGATTCATTATTTTCCATAATTGTATGTAATATGAATAATGCTATAATAATGTAAGAATTTAATAATATTTAGACCTAAAAAGGAGGCCATTTTCAATGAACCAGGCATTATGGGGGTGTTGGGTCATTCTCACATTCCCTATGCGTACCCAACTTTTTGAACCACCCAAGTAAGGAGTTGGGAATTCCTTAGGAATCGAGTCATCCAGCCCTTTCTATCTTCCCGGCCCGTCCGGGTGGCAACTCCAAATTCTCCAGGTTTAGGCCCCCTGTTGACTGAGGCTCAGAGCCTAATAGTGCCAAAGTCATAAGAACTATTCCACTAGGAGTGGGGGCGAAACTCCCAGCTCATACTGGCGACTCCATTGGGGATAAGAGAAGTTGATTTTGTTGGTCTTTATTTTTTTATTCTTTATTATTATGGTATTATTCATTGCATCATTTAGATTGCATTGTGTGTGAATTTGAGTTAGGATACCTTGTGGAACCTATGTTATGTGTATTTGTGTAATACCATACTTTCATTTAAGGTATGGAGATCAAGCATTGTATAACTGCTCTTAGCCTTATACCTTTTAGTATATGCTTGCTATGGGAATCAAAGCCTTCTTACCCTAAAGATTAAAGCCTATGTAATTGGTCTAGTAAATTTCCTTAGGTTTGATCTAATTGTTTGTTGTTTTACTATGGTCTCTTAGTTGAATTACGGCCCATTTTGTTTGCTCTTTCCTAATATGACCTAATTATGGTATGAGGCAAAAAAAATTTATGGTCAAAAAGTTCTTTTAAGCCCAAAGCATAAAATCATTTTCAAAACATTTTTGAAATCCTTTCAACAAAACTTGGTCAACAATTACTTTCTTGTGGCCCATGTATGAAGCCCAAATTAATTTTTAAAACAAACTTTTTTACAATGGCTTTAAAGTGTTTTTAAAATGGGCCCAAAGTTATTTTTCACTTTATGGCCCTTTTTTGTTAAAAATATTTTTTAAACAAGCTTTCAATTAGTTAGTTCAATTGTGGAATATTAAAATCAATTGTGGGCCTTATTTATACCAAGACATGTTAGTTATGGGCTTGTTTTCTGGCATGAACCATTAATTGCTTTTCCAAGTAAGATGTCTATTTATATTAAACATTTTAATTTAGTTTAATCCAAGATATGGCAAAAATGTTGCTTGAATGTTTCAATAAACCAAAAGGATTAAGGCTTAATTAGTGAGAATTATCATAAACTGACTTCTATTTTGAAAAAAACAACTATTAGTTATTTCATCTAAGTGATTTGAAAATAAAAAATATCCCCTTGCTGATATCTTTGTTGACCATGACACCTAAGAAAAGAGATTTGCCAATCGTGTGTGGAAGATATAAGGTTGGAAGGGATATCTTGACTTTACTTATTTGCTTGTTACACATGCATTATGTTACATTGCATTGATCCTTTCTGCCTCACAGACCTGAAGTTCAGCAATTCAAGGGCTTACGATAACCCTACCTATGAAGGTAACTCAGAATCTAGTGAAGGATTAGTCAACTTTACACTGAAACTAATGGATCATGATCAAGTTCAAAACCTGGTGAATGAGGCTATTGCATCTAAGATGGAAGAACTGAAGGGGACCCTGGTTGAGGCAGTAAGAGGCCAGTTAGTTACACTATTGCAATGCAATAGTGTCGAAGCATCTGCCAGTACTAAGAAGTAAAACAATAAAGGGAAGGCTAAGGTAGGAGAGGTAGCCTTTGATGATGAAAAGGTGGTAATTGATGATTATGACTAGGACCAATATTTTCAAGACCAACAGGATTAGAATAAAGAAAGGAAAGTGGAGAAGACTGAATATGCTAATATTGAAAAGATGATTACTGACTTGGAAAAGAAGTTTGAAAAGAAACTGAAGATAGAAGAGATGTCAGAGGTAGAAAAATTGTTTAAAGATGATGAAGCAGTTCCTTATAAATTCAAGATGCCTCCATTTGCAAAGTTTGATGGAACTGGAAATCCCCACTTGCACGTCAAGCATTACATCACTGCTATACAGTCTGCTAGAGCTACTAAGGCTCAAGTTCTAAGGTATTTCATGCTTTCGTTGGATTCTATTGTACAAAACTAGTTCAACACCATAGAGGAAAGTACTCAAAAGAACTAGGATTTTTTGTACAAAGCCTTCATCTAGCAGTATGGGTACAATGCTGAATTGGAAGTGACTCTGATGGAGAAAGAATTAATCAGGCAAAAGCAAATGAGAACTTTGTTGACTATGTAAAGAGGTGGAGGAACAATGCCGCTCTTCTCAAAAAGAGGCCTGATGAATCTGACCATATCAGAATGATAGTAATAGGTGTCATGCCTAACCTTCGTGAAAGATTGTCTCTTACTCTTACTAGAGATTTCAAAGATCTTCTCCAAGCTAGCTTACAAATCAAAGAGTGGGAATGGGAGAAGAATCGCTTTTCTGAAAGAAGGAATGAAAGAGGAAATTACCAATCTGGCAGTCAGAGTACATAAAAAAATGGAAGTCAATGCAACTACTAGTCAAGCAAAAAGGAGACATTTTTTAGATCTAGGAAGACCTTTATCTTAGGTTTTCAATAAGCTTCAGAAGCAAGGGCTATTGTAGCCACTGACTCCTCGACCATTATCTAATCCTCTTCCACCAAACTTTGATGCCAATGCCTTATGTCAATTCCATCAGACATGATTAAGGCACGAGGTCCAAGATCTAATTGTTGGTGGTAAGCTGCCTTCATGGTAGGGGGAGGATTGAGGGAAGATTTTATTTTATCCTCTTTCCAAGATGAGAGTGTGGAATATGAGAAGAGAGAAAAAAAAAACTCAACTCAACAAACTTCCCTTTGCTTGATTGATGCTCATCTTATTTTCTTTCTTTGGTATTTCTTTAAAACAACTATGTTTTTAAAATTAAGATTGTTTGAATAAATTACTTTTATTGCATTTATAATTTTGCTGGCTTTTGACATTTTGATGCTCAACCAATGATGAATCTAGCTTGATATTTATAAATTAGAATGTCTATGCATCATTATTCGAATGACTTTACTAGGTGAGGGAATTGTTCTATAGCATTGAGTTGTGTATTCTTACATACAGAGGGCTCCTGCATAATTACTTGTGTCTAGGTTCTAGTTGGTCTTAGAATATACTTTGATGAACTTTTGAGGCAAAATTGAATTCTGCTTATTTAAGAGAGGGATGATCTAGGTATTATTTGGTGAGCCAACAACTAGTATATACCCTGTTAAAGTCAATTCTTAGCTTGTCCCTTTGAGCTTTCATGAGATTATAGCTTGTTTTTTATTTTCTTGTAAACCTTGATAACTTACCTTGAGCTTGTGTGGCACTTATGACGATTCTAATGATCACTGAGCTATCAAGAAGCAAAAAGATCAAAGAAAAGGATGCATAGTCAATATCATAAGGATAACTAAAGTTCACCTAAACTAGACCTAATATCTCATATATATTTCATCTTTGAGATGGCATCTGGGTAATGAAAGAATCCATCATAAGTGAAGCAGGCTCATGCTCTTCCACAGTTAAAAAGATAAGATAGTATGAATAGGACTACTTTTTTAGAATTAGGACTGTAGACCTTTGATTTTGGCCCTAAGATAGTTCGGTCCTAATTAAACATGGCCTAAGTACTAATCGGTCCATTCTTAATCAATTAAATCTATTTTAAGATTTTATCTTGATTGGTCCAATTTTTATAAAGGCCCAAATAAGTCCGGTTTAGTTTCTAAAACTTTAAAATGCTAACAAAGCAATTTTTAAAACCTAAAAATGGTATGGAAGGCATTTTGGTTCGATATTGGATCATGCATATCAAACTGGGCAAGTCCCAGTTTGATATGGAACTTGTCCATATCAAACTTGATAATCCACATCTAACTGGATAGACCAATTCGGCATGCATAATCAAATATTGAACCAAAATGACTTCCAGACCATTTTTAGGTTTTACAACTCACTTTGTTACTGTTTAAAATTTTAGAAACTAAATCGGACTCTTATGGGCCTTTATAAAAATTGGACCAATCGAGATAAAAGCTTAAAATAGATTTAAGCCATTAAGAATGGACCGATAATTACTTAGGCCATCTTTAATAAGGACCGAACTATCTTAGGGCCAAAATCAAGGGTCTACAGTTTGCCCCCTGCTTGAACGATCTTGGATTTATTCAGAGAGTGAAAAAGTAATATGAGTTTAAGTTGATTTTGGACACTGATGCTTTTGGACAGGAGATTGGAGTTGGTTTGGGTTCTGGACTTGGATTGGTTTGGGTTCTGAACTCGAATTAGTTTGGGTTTTGAACCTAGATTGAGTTTTGGACTCAAAAATGATTTGGGCTCTGGACCTGGATTGGTTTGGATTTTGAACTAAAAAATTATTTGGATTCTGGACTCGAGGTGAGTTTTAGACTAAAAAATAATTTAGGTTCTGGACCCTAGATGAAAAAATAATTTGGCTTCTGGACCCCAGATGAGTTTTGGACTAAAAAATAATTTGGGTTCTAAATCCGAGGTGAGTTCTGAACTCAAAAAAGATTTGGGTTCTGGACTTGAGGTGAGTTTTGGACTAAAAAATAATTTAGATTATGGACCCAAGTTGGTTGGGTTCTGGACCAAAGGTTGATTGGGTTCTCGGCCCAAGACTAGATTTAATTTGGGTACTCGATCTGAGATTAGATTTGATTTGGGTACTCGACCCAAGACTAGATTTAGGTTCTTGACTCAAGTTGATTTTGTTGGGTACTCGATCCAAGACTAGATGCTTTGAGAAAAAAAATAGATCAACTTCAGGTCTTCTAACTTGTTTGACCTTTTGTCATTTGAGAATTGTGGTTTTCTTCTAACCAGTTGTTCCATTCTTTAATGGATTACAAGTCTTTACCCTTAAAAAATGGATCTTTATCCTTTCGAGATTGGGTCTTTAGCCTTCAATAATGGATCTTTATCTTTTGTAGATTGGGTCTTTACCTTTCAAAATTGGATCTTTATCCTTTAAAGGTTGGGTCTTTACTCTTCAAAAATGGATCTTTATCCTTTGGAGATTGGGTCTTTACCCTTCAAAAAAAGGACCTTTATCTTTTGGAGATCGAGTCTTTACCCTTCAAAAATGGATCTTCGTCCTTTGAAGATTTTTCCTATATTGGCTTCAGCTCTTCCAGTTGGACTGATCTTTTTTCTTTTGAATTTTCATTCTTTTGAGAGTTCTAATTTTCTTCTTATTCCATTCTTAAATTTGCAAAAAAATTAGCTAATTTTTAGCTAGTCCTCATATCCTCTCTTTGCCCCCTGCGTGGCAAAATATTGAAAGTGAGTCTAAAAATATTTTGTAGACGCATAAACTCAAAAATTGAAAAGAGGAAGTTTTGCCCCATGTGTAGGCTGAAACCAATGATTTTTTTTCCATGCAGGCCCTAATTGATGTTTGTGTATTGTCTGGTTCCTTGCATAAGCATGCATCTCTATTTTTATAAAGTGATTGGAGCTTTCTCACACAATGAGCCTTCAATGCCCCCTGATTCCATATCTGCTTCTCATTTGTTTCATAGAGTATCTATTATTTACCTTGATAAAGAATAGGAACACAAGACAAAAATGCAATGTGATATGCTTGTGTATGCATGATATGCATGGATGATACTTACAATGGTTCCATCGACTTACAGACTGAGGTGATCAGCTAAAGCTTTCTCATTGGTTCCTTCCAGATGCTCGTTTAGGTCTTTTATTAGAATAACAAAAGTCTTCAAATTTATGGCTTTTATTTTCCAAGATGAAATCATGAGTAGTGGGGGCCCTAGCAGGATAGTCAGAGACATGGGAGATATCCATTTCAACACATTTGGTTGGAAACTTCTTTATGATATGACCTTGCAAGTGACCCTTTCATTAGCCTTCTTCTGCCCATTATGTCCTTTTTGACAATGTAACATATTTCCCTTAACTTGAAGGTTTATGCAACAAGAAAACAATATTTTTTTAAAAAAAATTAAAATCAAATGTTGATTTTGTCAAATCAGTGTCATTGTACCTCAGGACTGGACTTTCCAAATTATCATATTTATAACATGATAGCCTTAGTTATCATACTAAACTCAGAAATCATTTCTATTTAAGCAAGAACTATTGTACTTTAGATATGCACATACACATTACTTGGTCAAAGGTCTCATTGAGTCTGACTATTATCTATCTCATATGCATGCTTATTCAAACTATCTTCACTAATAGACTCTACCTACCAAAAGATATCAACATGTCTTTAGTAGGCTTGAAATGGGGTCTATAAGGGACATAGGCTAAATGAAAGCTATCTTTATGCTGGAGTTAATGTGACACTACTGACAAACCTTCACACTACAATCTTCTGTTGAAGCTATAAGTAGCTAGGAGCAATATTAAACTCTAGGCGTCTTGTTATCTTGTTTCACGAAAAGATATACTTCAATTTCCTTCTATCTCATTGGCAGAAATATAGATCTGATTAGGACTCATTTTTTCCTTTTGTTTTGCACAAACTCAGAACCCATTTTTTTTTTTCCCTTTTTTCTCTTTTTTTATTGTATTTTTTTCTTTTTTTTTTCTCCTTTTCTTTTTTTTTCTTTCTCTCTTCTTTTTTTTTTGTTGTTGTTGTTGGGTCCTAGCTCCAAAAGAGTTATCCTGTTTATACCAACTTTTGTTTCTGGTTATGAATGAGTGAAGTAGAGTGAGTTTGCTTCAACATGGATTAATCATTTATTGCCCTAATTTCATCTTAATATATTAGAGACATTAGGTCTAGTATCAAGTGAACTTTAACTATTATTATAGTTTGACTATACATCTATCTTGTGATCTTCTTTCCCTTTATTTCTTGGTGATCATAAAACTTGTAAAAAGTGTAATAACATCTCAGGGTAGGTCATTGGATTTACTAGCCAATAAAGAGTAAGCTAAAATTTTATGAAGGCTCAAAGGGACAACTAGGGATTGATATTTAATTAGGTGGGTACTTTTTGTTGGCTTATCAAACAATGCCTAGATTATCTCTCCCTTAAATAAATAGAGTTCAATTTTGCCTCAAAAGTTTGTCAAAGCATGTTTTAAGACTGACTAGGACCTAGACACTCATAATTATGCAGGAGCCCTCTCTAAGTAAGCATACACAACTCAATACAACAGAAAAAGTTCCTCACTTAATAAAGTCATTTGAATTATAATGCATAGATATACTAATTCATGAATATCAAGCTAGATTCATCATTGGTTGAGCACCAAAATGAACAAAGACCGAAATAAATTTAATAAAAGTAATTTATTCAAATAATCTTGATTTGAAAGACATAATTGTTCCAAATAAGTACTAAAGAAAGAAAAATAAAATGAGTAACACTTTCAAACTAAGGGAGGTGTGTTGAATGAAATATCTCCTTACTTCACATCTTCAATATTCCCATCTTGAAAGGAGAATAAGACATAATTTTCCTCATATCCTCTTCCTACCATGAAGGTTACTGGCGTTGGCATTCTGTTGAACCTAAGCAAAGAATTATCCTTTGCACTGGACTTATCAGGTTCAAGTAGCTTACCACTATCAATTAGATCTTGGATCTCATGCTTTAATCTGGTGCATCTATTTGTCTCATGTCCTTGAGTCTGATGAAATTGACAAAGAGCCTTGGTATCAAAGATTGGTGGTAAAGGATTCAGCAAGGGTCGAGGAGCGAATGGTTGTAACAACCCCTTTTTTTGTAGCTTGTTGAAAACCCAAGAAAAAGGTTTCCCCATATCTAAAAATTGTCTTCTATTTACTTGACTAGTTGTATTGACATCGACTGCATTCTGTGAACTATGGCCACTAGACTGATAATCCCCCCTCTCATTCTTTCTTGCAGGAAAATGGCTCTTCTCTCTTTTCCATTCTTCTATTTGTAAACCAACTTGAAGAAGGTCTTTGAAATCCCTTATAAGGGTGTGAGACATCCTTTCACACAGACTGGGTAAGACACCCCTAACTATCATCCTGATTTGATCAGACTCATCAGGACTCTTTTTGAGAAGTGCAGTCTTATTTATCCACCTCTTCACATAATAAAAAAAGCTTTCATTTTGTTTTTGCCTGATAGTCTCCACCTCCATCAAAGTCACTTTCAATTTAGCATTATGCCCATATTGCCGGATGAAGGCCTTATATAGCATATCCTAATCTTTTTGGGTACTTACTTCCAAGGTATTGAACCAATTCTGCACAATAGGATCCAATGAGAGCATGAAATACCTTAGAGTTTGAGCCTTAGTGGCTCTGGTAGACTGCATGGCAGTGATGTATTATTTAACATGCAAGTGAGAATTTTTTGTACCATTGTACCTAGAGAAGGAAGGCATCTTGGACTTATAAGGGACCTCCTCATCTTGTTCGAACAGCTTGTCTATTTCTGACATCTCATAAGCTTTTAGATTATTTTCAAATTTCTTCTCTAAATCAGTAATCATCTTCTCCACATAAGATATTTTGGTCTTTTCCATAGTTGCTCTTTCCATAACCTTTGGCTCTTTCTTCTTATCTTAAGGATCTTAGAAGTATTGAGCCCATTCATCATCATCATCATCAACTACTTTGTCATCTTCAAAGGCTACTTCTCCAACCTTAGCCTTTCCTTTGTCCTTTTGTTTCTTAGGACTAGCAGATGCCTCAACAGTGTTCCCCAAAAGTGAAGCCAATTGGCTCTTCATAGTCTCAGCCAGGGCCTTCTTTAGTTCTTCCATCTTGTTATTGAAGGCATTGTCCACCATCTTTTGAATCTGTTCAGATTCCATTGCTCTTGGTGAGAAGCTGACCGAGTTGCTATTGGAGTCTATGTCACTGGTGTAGGTTGGGTTGTCGTATACTCTCGAACTACTGTACTCCAGGTCTGCGAGCTAGAAAGGATCAATGATATGTAATGTAATGCTTGTGTGCATGTATGCATGTATGCATGAATGCATAAGTAATCAAACAATCAAAGATAATTAGGACGTTCCTTCCAACCTTATAACTTCTATACATGAATGGCGAGTTTCTTTTCCTGGGTATATGGTCAATAAAAATCAACATGGGATATTCTATTTTCAAAAAATTCCCTCGGACGATTTTAACCAATAGTTATATTTTCAAATATAGAAGTCAGTCCATGATAATTCTCATTAATTAAGTCTTAATTATTAGGCCAACAAAAGGGTAGCTTTTATGCTATATTAAATTAAAAAAAATCAAAAGGTTTATCATAAATAGATTTCCCATTTGAAAAAGCAATTAATGGTTCATGCCACAAATAAGCCTATGATTAATAAGTCATGGCATAAATTAGGCCCATACTTGATTTTTAGTATCCCATAATTGACCTAACTAGTTATAAGCCCATTAAAGAAAAAGATTTTAATTTGGATAAAGTACAAAAGTAGTTTTATTCCAAAGCCCATTGTAAAAAGATTTTAGAAAAATGAAATTTGGGCTTTGTATTTGGGCCATGAGGTAGAAGAATTCTTGACTCATCTTTTTTTTTAAAGACCATCTTAAAAAGTTTTAAAAATAATTTTAGTCTTTTGGGCCTAAAAGGATAAAATTATTTTGGGCTTACAATATAATTAGGTCATATTAGAAAAAGAGCAAACCAAATAGGCAATGGTTCAAACCAAGAAAAATTAATCATAGTCAAACAACAAGTATTTAGAGTAAAAATCTAAATAAAATAACTAGGCCAATTACATGAGCTTTAGTCTTTGGATTGAAAAGTTTTGGCTACCATAGCATGTATATACCAAAAGGTACAAGGCTATGAGTGGTTATGCCATGCTCGATCTCCATACCTTAAGTGAAAGTATGGTATCCCTTACATAGCACAACACGGGTTATACAGGCATTCTAACTCACACACACAATGCAATCTAAATGATGCAATGGACAATATTATAATAAAAAAGAATAAAATAATATAAAGACCAACAGAATCAACTTCTCTTATCCCAAGTGAAGTCTCCACTGTAAGCGGGATTTTTGTCCCCTCTCCTATATGGAATGGTTCTTGTGACTTCGGCATTGTTAAGCTCAGGGCCGTAGAGAACACGGGTCTAAACCCAGAGAAAATAGAGTCGCCACATGTAAGGGCCGGGAAAATAGAAAGGGGTAGATGACTTGATTCTTAAGGAATCCCCAACTCCCTAATGGGTTTGGAAAGTTGAGTACGTGTGGAGAATGTGAGAATGACCCAGCATCCCCACAATGCCCGCTTCATTGGAACATACCTCCTTTTTAGGTCTATATATTATTAAATTCTTAAATATTATAAAATCATCCATACTACATGCAATTATCCAAATAGATCATCATTGTATGAAAATCAAAGAAAGTCTTGTAGACCCTTAATTTTTTTACCAGGTCCAGTCCTACACTAATTATAAGTCCATTAAGTCAAATATAAAAATTTAAAACAGTATAAAATAATTTTTGTAATATTTATTATTTATTTTAATAATAGTATATTTATTATTTATTTTAATAACAATATATAAAATAAAAAGAAATTATAAATATTTATTTATAATATATTATTTATTTTTAATAATAATAAAAATAATAATAAATAATATAATTATCGGACAAATCGGGGAACGACATGTTGCAGCAGCTGCGTGGCAAGCCAATTCTCTCGGTTTGTGGAGAATTGTTGCCTCGCATGCCAATTCATCGAAGGCCATGCCTGCGGCTAATTGCGAGTCCAGTAGCAGCCCTTGCCCAGCAACGCTCACCCTCGCCTAGCAATGTGGCAGCCAGCGATCGCAGCCCGTGCCAGCGTCCTCGCAGCCTGCAGGCTAGCGTGCTTGCCAATTTTGCCAAAACCTTATTTAACTCAAAAGTTTAATTTTTTTCTTAATCAAATAGGTTTTTCAATTGCCTACAAATAACACAAATTAGCAGTAAAGAAAGGGGACAGTAGCAGTTTTATAAAACCCTAATTATCAAAAAAGAGCAATAGAGACGGAGAGCAAAAAAAAAGAGCAACCAAAAGTGATCAAACAGAGAGAAAGAAACGCAGAGAAGGAGGAGCAACAAAGATGAGAACTAATAATTAAAAGAAAAAGGCAGCAACAAAAATCAACAAGGCAGTGTCTAGGCAATTGTCAAATTGCCAAAGTTCAACCAAAGAAGTAAATTGATTCAAGCAGTAGTAAATATCAAACAAAGCTTGATCCAAACTCTTTAAATTCAGTGAGCCAACAAACAAAGGTTAGTTTGTTATGTTTAATTCATTTAAATCATAATAGCTACATTATTGTTATCTCATGCAGTAACTTACAAGATATTTAAACAATTCAGTAGTAATGTTCATGGTTACTTTATTTATTGCAGTAGCTTATATTAAACTTTAATCTCTTTTGCCAAATATCCATTTAATCCTATTTTCATAAACCCTAATCCTTTTTTAGAAAATCCTAAGCCCTAATATTGTTTTCATAAAAATTTCAAACCCTAATTGAAGAAATCCTAATTGTACAGTAGCTAAATTCTATTTCTCTAAAAATTAAAAACCCTATGTAGACCCTTAATTTTTTACCCAGTCTGGTCCTATATTTTTTATAGTCCAAAATAATTTTTGTGGTATTTTAATTAAATAATATTTATTTTATTGTTTATTATTTATAATTTTTAATAAAAATAAAAAAGGTGAATTGACTTGGGCCAATTCACTGCAGGAATTCCTGCGGTGAATTGGCAGGCCCTCTTGCAATTGTCGTGTTGGCCCGCAGCAATTTTTTTGCCAGTGCAATTTTTTCAGCACAGTTTTTTTTGAAACCGAATTCTATTTTATTTAGATTTCTTTTCCTAAATGGTTTTAATTTTCTTAGACAATTAGAATTAGGTTTGGACCTTTTCCTATAATACCACATTAAAACACTTTAGAAAAGGATCTGGATCGGGGAGACCGGACTTAGATCTTTCAAAAAAAAAAAGAAACTAGGAACCAAACTAGGGACTCTCAAAAATTCTTTTGGCCAAAAGAAAACCCTAGCAAGCAAGGAGAAATTCAAGAGACAGTAACCAAAGGAGGCAACAAGCAATCATCTCTAGATTGCTTTGCTCAACCAAAATCAAATCTGAAGCAGGCAATAGCTTGGTTCAAATTCTTCAAATTTGGTGGAGCCTTCAAACGTAGGTAAATTGCTCTAACTTTAATTTATTGAATCATTAATCATCTTCACCTTTTAAGCCATAATCACACTGCCTTAATTATTTGATTCTTGTAACACCCTATCTTAGCTTATGTTCATAGACCAAGATGGAATGCTATTTTGTGATATTCGAGTCTTGGTTCTATACTTAGTCAATTTATAATACACATTTTACAAAAATTTTGCCAGAGTTTCCCCTATAATTGGTGGTCCCAAGTTTCATCAAAATTGATTTTTTTTATTTAATGAAAACATTTTTTTTTCTCAACCAATCAATCTCAAACACTTCTATAGTCGACCTCCTTATATCCTCCACCAAAACCTGCATTAAAATTTCACACTTCTACACACACATCCATACACACTAATTCATACCAACATACAGTAATTAATATACTTAGCACACGTACTTTGGTCTTTTACTAGTCATACATACAATTCTTAGTTTATGCTAACATATGTACATGCCATTCTAGTTATATTACTTATAATACATTTCTACCCAAAAAGTTGCCAACACCAGCTGCTCGGGACACTGCAGAAAATAGCTTCTTGCTCAACCTACGAGTTTAGAAAAGAAAACTAAACTTGCTAAGTGTTTGCTTAGTGGGTACTTAAATCATTGCGTTAAATAAATATAATAAAAGTGTAATTAAAAACATATACTTTAAATAAATGAATAAGATCTAAACATAATGATAAAAGATTAAATCCCATACTCTGAATTTAGAAATTACTCATTTTGCTTTTATCAATTTAGGTGCTCTACTGGTTTAACAGAACGTCAGCGGATAAGGAAGGGTCATGATAAACATATCTATTCATGATCATATTTCATTATCTTTCATCATTATTCTTGTACATGTGCCAATGGCCATTATCATTGAATCATTGATCATGTCATTGTAATCATCGGCCTTCAGCCGGAATATCATATCATGTCATAAGCAGTACTGCAGTAATAGTATGATGCATCATATCCTTATCTCAAGGGTTCTGACATACCAAGTAGTGCATAAATAATTTATTAATTACTTTGGTCATGATATTCAATAAGTCATGATTTTTCCATAATGCATATATTACTAGGATAACTTCTCATGATGCCTTTCTGATTATTCCAAACCCCTTTAATGTCATTTTAAATGATATAACATCAATCTATATCATAATATTCAAGTTTTAACACATTTAGAAAAATGACCAACTGAATAGTAGCGCGCGCGTAAAATCGGCGACGCAATGGCGCGCGACTACTACATGATAAAATATGTTTTTACTGCTGAAAATAGTCAACTTTAGCAACAGTTTTGACCAAGTAAACAAACTTATTTTTGGATGAAATTTTGCAGGAAAACCCCTTCATAAGTTAACTAAATGCATGTAAAATTTCGTCGAAATATTCCTTCGTTGGCCCCCTCAACGGACTGCCCAAAATGAAAGCTGCAGAATGGTGCCCAAAAGGGACCATTCGGCCCAACTTTCAAAACTTGAGGGGAATTCATTTTTTTCTTGCAAAATTAAGTTTTAGACTCCTTTTGTGATACCATGGAAGGACTAAAGGTCCCTCTTTCAAAAATCAACCAAAGAGATGACTAAAAGTTAGTCAAAGTTTATGGACAATTAACACAAATTGGGCTAGTTTCTTTTATTTATTTTTTTTTATTCTCTTCACCATCAATTAACTACAAATGACTAGAAGGCACTTTCCCACATATTTACCACACATAATAACATCATTTCAAAGCCATTTCAAAAGTCACATAATGCAAAATATGTGAATTAATTGAAAAGGGCAATGATTTAAGTACCAAACCTTAATTCTTTTCACTTGTTTCTAGTTCTTTTATGCCTTCTTTGCTTCCTCCTCTCTCACTCCTTGATTTTCTATAAATTTCATAAAATTCATGTCAAGAACATAATAAAATTTAAGTGCTTCATGCCTTATTTTGCTAACTAATACTACTAGTCATCCTTTTTATCATTAATCTTATATGTGCAAATCATCTCTTTCACTTTCTCTTCAACTTCTTAAATTTTCTATAATCATCATATTTATTGTTTCATTTGTATCTGGCAAATAATATAACCAATGAAAGAAATAAGACCATAGATGAATTTCCTTACCTTGGAATTGGTAACTTTCTTCTAAACTTTCACCTAGAAACTTGGAAATTCCTTAAATTTTTTTTTTGGAGGCCACGGCCTTTGCTTGGAGAAGGAGAAGGTGATTTGGCTTTTTGTATTCTAGAGATTTCAAGAACATGGATTATATATGTACACATTTGTACATATAAATTTATTTCTTTTTTTTTTATTGATGGATGGGATTTTGCCAAAACAAAAGGTTAAATGGATAAGATTGCAACATGTGTCCTTCTTTGCCTTTTTATCATTTGGTCCTTGACTTTTAGTCTATGTCTAAATTGGTGCTTGGTTGGTGGAATGACTATAATGCCCCCCTTCAGTTAAAAATTTACCGTATCTTTCAGACCGAGCAATTTCATGATGCATAAAATACACCATCGTGCTCCTTTCAACCCCTAGTCCTCATTTCTAATATTTATTCTTGATTCCCAGTCAATTTATAAAAATTACACTTATGCCCTTGAGTTTCGTAAGAATTCCCTTTAGGTCCTTACGTGATTCAGGTCTCCTCTCGAGTCCGTTCGTTGATATCGATCATTGTGGGATCCTCCCCCTTGCTTATGGTACCTTTTTATGCCTTGTTTTCCTATGTATAAATTATTATTGCATATTGACGAAAATACCCTTGGTCGAAAATCCACTATATCTCCCAAACCGTGCGTTTCCTGGAAAAACCGTGGCATTCTGTTGCGACCCAATTTCCCTCTACTTTTCATCCTTGGGGTCTGTTATAGGGACTATTAAGGACTTCCGAAATGACTTTTGATAATTACGGCCACCTTCACAAAACTTTGCAATCTTTTCAAATAGGTCCTTTCAGTTCTACAAAACTTCCCTTCACTTCGCGCTCTTGAGTAGCTTCTCGGGATGGTTCCTCTTACTGTACATGGACGTACTGTACATATGTATAAGTTGGGTCGTGACATTTCTTCCCCTATAAAATTTAGACTTCGTCCCGAAGCTGGTTAGTTGTAAACAAGTGCGGGTATTGCTGCTTCATAGTTTCTTCTCCTTCCCAGGTTGCCTCTTCTACCTTATGATTTCTGCACAATACCTTAACAAGAGGAATTTTCTTATTTCTCAATTCTTTAACCTCTCGTGCCAAAATCTTCATTGGCTCCTCTTCATAAGTCAAGTCAGGCTGGACCTCGATATCTTGTGTCTTGATGATGTGTGCAGGGTCTGAACGATATCGTCGTAACATCGAAACATGAAAAACATTATGTATCCTGTCCAGTTCGGGTGGTAGGGCTAGCCAATAAGCTACTGGGCCTATACGTTTGATGACTTCGTATGGTCCAATGAATCTGGGACTTAACTTGCCTTTCTGCTTAAATCTCAGTACTTTCTTCCATGGAGAAACTTTAAGGAAAACTTTGTCCCCTACTCGAATTTCTATGTCTTTTCGTTTCTGGTCTGTGTACGACTTCTGTCTATCTGATGCAACCTTTAGTCTGTCTCGAATGATGTCAACTTTCTCCTGAGTCTCCTTCACAATGTTGGGTCCAAGAACTTTTTCCTCACTTAGTTCTGTCCAACATACTGGCGCCCTGCACTTTCTTCCGTACAATGCTTCATAGGGTGTCATCTGTATGCTGGATTGGTAGCTGTTGTTATATGCGAATTCCATTAGGCTTAGGTACTTATCCCAGCTGCCTTTAAACTCCATAACACACGCTCTCAACATGTCCTCCAAAATCTGAATTACTCTTTCAGATTGCCCATCCGTTTGAGGATGGAAAGCAGTGCTATAGCTTGCTTGGGTTCCGAGGGCCGTTTGGAGCTTTCTCTAAAAGTTCGAAGTGAACCGTGGATCTCTATCCGAAATAATAGATGTCGGGACTCCATGCAATCGTACAATCTCTTTGACGTATATTTTTGCCAACTTATCCATTGAGTAGTCCATTCGTACAGGCAGAAAATGAGCTGACTTAGTTAATCGATCGACAATTACCCATACAGCATCATGTTTATCACTCGTCATTGGCAGTCCTGTGACGAAATCCATAGTGATGCGATCCCATTTCCATGTCGGAATTGTAATTGGCTATAATAGTCCTGATGGCACTTGGTGTTCTACTTTCACTTGCTAGCATGTCAAACACTTGGTTACGAAATCTATGATGTCTCTCTTCATTCCTGGCCACCAATAGAATTTCTTCAAGTCTTGGTACATTTTTATAGCCCCTGGGTGCATTGCGTAAGGACTACTGTGGGCTTCCTGAAGAATCTTCTTCTTTATATCTCCTGTTGCTGGTATTACTGTCTTACTTTCGTAATATAAACTGTCGTCTCTTGGAATTTGAAACTTTGTACTTTTTCCTTCTTGTACTTGCTTGATCCATTTTTGGACTTGTTTATCTTTTTTTTTTTGTGCTTGGTGGATTTCCTGAAAAAGCGTGGGTCGTGTTTGCATTTCTGCTAGCAGTGCTCCTTCTTCTGTTGGTCTCAAACTGATCCTCAAAGCACTTAAGGCTTGCATTGATTTCCTACTACGTGCGTCAGCCACGACGTTTGCCTTTCCTGGATGATAGTTTATGACAGTCATAATTCTCCAAAATTTGGATCCATTTCCTTTGTCTCAAATTGAGGTCCTTTTGTGTTGGCAGATACTTAATGTCTCCATGTCTTGAATGCCAATACAATAGCCGCCAATTCTAAATCGTGTGTTGGATAATTCTTCTCGTATGGTTTAAGTTGCCAGGAAACATACGAGACCACTTTATTTTCTTGCAACCTAGGCCAATGTGCGATGCATCGCTGTATATCACAAAGTCCTTACCGGACACTAGTTGCGTGAGTATCGGGGCATTTGTTAGCTTTTCTTTCAGTTTCTCGAAGCTTCTTTGACATTCATCTGTCCATTGAAATCTAGCATTCTTTTGAAGCAACTTGGTCATTGGGGTGGCGATAATGGAAAATCCTTTCACAAATCGTCGATAGTATCCTGCCAATCCTAGGAAACTTCTCACTTCTGCTACTTTCCATGGCGGTTTCCAATCTAAAATAGCTTCTATTTTCTTAGGATCCACTCTGATGCCCTCAGCAGATACAATGTGTCCCAAGAATGTCACTTCTTCCAGCCAAAATTCACACTTACTGAGCTTGGCATATAGTTGTTTTTCTCTCAATGTTTGCAATACAATGCGGAGGTGTCGATCGTGCTCTTCTTTGTTCTTTGAATAAACAAGAATGTCGTCTATAAAAACCACTATGAATTGGTCGAGGTACGGATGGAAAATTTGATTCATCAAATCCATAAATACTGCTGGTGCGTTTGTAAGCCCAAAAGGTATTACAAGAAACTCATAATGTCCATACCGAGTTCTGAAAGCAGTCTTTCGAATGTCCTCCTTCTTAATTGGCAGCTGATGGTATCTCGATCGGAGATCTATCTTTGAAAATACACTGGCTCCTTTGAGTTGATCGAATAAATTGTCAATGCATGGTAGTGAATACTTGTTCTTGATTGTGAGCTTGTTCAACTGTCGATAATCCACGCATAGCCTTAAGGATCCATCCTTCTTCTTGACGAAAAGTAACGGTGCGCCCCATGGGGAAACTCTTGGTCGTATAAAGCCTTTGTCGAGTAGCTCTTGTAATTGCGTCTTCAATTCCTTGAGTTCCACTGGCGCCATTCGGTATGGGGCAATCGACACTGGTGCAGCTCCCGGATAAACATCTATGGTGAATTCCACTTCTCTCTTAGGTGGTAGTCCGGGTAGCTCATCTGGGAAAACATCAGGAAAATCACGCACCGTCGGTATGTCTTGGATCTTAGTAGCATCTTTCTTTGCTTCCATTGCGCTTACTAGATATGCCTCGCATCCCTTTTGTATTAGCTTCCCTGCCGTCACTGCCGATATTACGTTGTTCAAATAGTCGCCTCTTTTTCCGACTACTGTCACTTCCTCTCCGCGAGGGGTATGGAGCGTCACTCTTTTCTTCTCACAGTCAATTATTGCTTTATGCTTTGCTAACCAGTTAATTCCTAAAATTACGTCAAATTCCCGAAATGGTAATTCCATAAAATTTCCAGGAAATACGTTTCCGTGTATCTCTATAGGGCATTCTTTGATTACTTTGTTCGTAACTACTTCATCTCCTATAGGGTTTGTAACTAGTATACCAGACTTGACATATTCTACTGGGAATCCTTCTAAATTCTCACTATGCATGCATATGTACGAATGTGTGGATCCGGGATCAATTAAAGCATGTACAGGTTTGCTGAACATATAAAACGTACCAACAATGACGTCCGGTGCTTCTCCTTCTTCTCGGGTTCTCATTGCATACACCCTTGCTGGTGCACTTGTACTAGGCTGGTTAACAGTCTCTGATTGTGCCCTTTGAAAGTTTGGATTACCTCCTCTTCCTCTGCCTCGGCCTCTGCCAAAGGTAGGCTGTGACCTCTCCGTTGGTGCAGGAGTATTCATCTGTATTTTAGGGCAGTTCACCTTTATATGGTCTGGTGCTCCACATTCCCAGCATCCTTCGGTTAAATACAAACATTCGCCTCCATGTCTTCGTCCGCAATGCTAACATAGAGGAAAAGTATATCCTTCAAAACTCGTGTTTCTTCCAAATCCTCCACTAATTCCCGGATTGTTACTTCTTCCTCTGCCTCTACTTAATCCTCTTCCGAAGCCTCTTCCAAACGACCCCAGTACACTGGCTACAGATGTTTGATAACTCATACCTCGGCCTGACCTCTGATTTTGAAATCGCCGGTCTTGTTGCATAGAACTACTTCCTCTCCTGAATCTCTTTCGGGCTTGCTGAGGTCCACCCGAGCCTCAAGTTTGCATCCTTTTTTTGCTGCATGTGCTGATGCCTATTCCTCTCATCCACTTGTACTTTTTCAACGTCCAAAGCCTTTGCAACAAGCTTGGAAAATTCTGATATATCTATGGCTACCAATTGCACTTTGATTTCATTTTTTAATCCTTCTAAGAATCTCTGGCATCTTTCCTGTTCTGTTTCTATCATTCTCCTCGCATACTTACTAAGACGAGTGAACTCTTTTTCATACTTGAATACCGTCATTCTTCCTTGCTTTAAGTACGTGAATTCATTCCTTTTTGCATTTAAGTACGCCTCGGTGATATATCTCTTCTTAAACTCGGTTTGGAAAAATTCCCATGTGTGCTGTTCTAGTGGCACGCGCTGCTGTGTAGTCTCCCACCAAATGTATGTTTCTTCAACCAAAAGAGACGTGGCACAAATAAATCTTTCCTCTGGCGTGCACCTTAATTGATCCAATGCTCTAATGGTACTATCTAACCAGTATTCCACTTCCTCAGATCCTTCTTCCCTACTGGCTTTAAATTCCTTAGCCCCATACTTCCTTAATTTCTCGATTGGGGGCTTTCTCTCTCTTTCGGCAGCAGCAGGTACCATTCCTGCCATTTGTTGAAATGCTGCTGCTATCTGTCATAAATAAGCATTAGGGCCTTCCGCGGCCGCCGCTGCTGGTTGTGGCATAGTTCCAAGACTCTCCTCTACATTCGTAGGCACGGAGGCACGTGACTCGACCTCCTCATCTACGGCTCTCTGTGATTCAATTTCTTGCGACATTCTACAATCATATACGTGTATATCATAATAAAGTTAGCAGCTGGTTTGGCTTGGCATATTAAATTTCCTATGTGGCATGTACATAGATAAATTCCAATCATAATTTCAGATCATACACTTAATATAAACATAACCTTATTTATTCACATAATCGCGTTTTCATACATATTTAACATACATCATCACATACTCCTACTTATGGCCTATTTTACATCTATGTACAGCAAAATGGCCTATATTAGTTTGTTACTTGTCCGGCCTATTTATATCTATTTACAACAAAATGGCCTATCTACTGTTGCATTTTTATCTGCCTATATACATAACCAAAGGGGTAGCAAAATCATCAGCCCATCACAGCTCAATAAGTAGGAGCTCGGGGAGAGGTAGCACTATCTGAAGCAAGCTCCATCGGATCCGGATCTACCTCGTTAGACTAAACTCTAGGAAGGTTATGAGGGAGTTCGTCCATTCTATCCTGTAACATCTCTACCCTTCCTTGTAAGGTCCTAGCCAAACGATTCACATTCTCAAGCTCTACTGTAGTTTGCCTCTTATCCACTTGTAATGCCCTAACATCTTCCATCAAGAGCCTACTATTATCCAGGGCTAACACTAAGTCTTCCCGGTCCTGGAGTCTCAAGTCTCTCAACTGATCTATTACTTCCTCTTGCTCCTCCTGTTTCCCTTTCATTCTAACTAATTCTTCTTTTAACTCTGTTATTTCTCGCTCTTTGGCTTCCATTTTAATTTTCTGGCGCAAATTCTCCTTCCCCAATTCAAAAAGTATGGCTTGTTTCTCACTTGTGCTGGCCCGAGAATAAGGTTTAGGACCTAAAGCCAATTTAGCTGGTTGCTTCGAATCACTCATCCTCACTCCTGTTCTCAATACCACAATATCACTAATAAGCATCATAAACATACACATCATCTTATTAAAATTCCCTTCCTAAACCTATGTTTCATGCATTCATAGTTTGATTCAACTAACTACCCAGAATCAACTAAACCAATGCTCTAATACCACTAAATGTAACACCCCATCTCAGCTTATGTTCATAGACCAAGATGGAATGCTATTTTGTGATATTCGAGTCTTGGTTCTATACTTAGTCAATTTATAATACACATTTTACAAAAATTTTGCCAGAGTTTCCCCTATAATTGGTGGTCCCAAGTGTCGCCAAAACTGATTTTTTTTTTAATTTAATGAAAATATTTTTTTTCTCAACCAATCAATCTCAATCAATCTCAAACACTTCTATAGTCGACCTCCTTATATCCTCCACCAAAACCTGCATTAAAATTTCACACTTCTACACACACATCCATACACACTAATTCATACCAACATACAGTAATTAATATACTTAGCACACATACTTTGGTCTTTTACTAGTCATACATACAATTCTTAGCTTACGCTAACATATGTACATGCCATTCTAGTTATATTACTTATAATACATTTCTACCCGAAAAGTTACAAACACCAGCTGTTCGGGACACTGCAGAAAATAGCTTCTCGCTCAACTTACGAGTTTAGAAAAGAAAACTAAACTCGCTAAGTGTTTGCTTAGTGGGCACTAAAATCATTGCGTTAAATAAATTAATTAAAAGTGTAATTAAAAACATGCATTTGAATACTTTAAATAAATGAATAAGATCTAAACATAATGATAAAAGATTAAATCCCATACTCTGAATTTAGAAATTACTCATTTTGCTTTTATCAATTTAGGTGCTCTACTGGTTTAACAGAACGTCAGCGGATAAGGAAGGGTCATGATAAACATATCTCGTCATTATCATATTTCATTATCTTTGATCATAATTCTTGCACATGTGCCAATGGCCATTATCATTAAATCATTTATCATGTCATTGTAATCATCGGCCTTCAGCCGGAATATCATATCATGTCATAAGCAGTATTGCAGTAATAGTATGATGCATCATATCCTTATCTCAAGGGTTCTGACATACCAAGTAGAGCATAAATAATTTATTAATTACTTTGGTCATGATATTCAATAAGTCATGATTTTTCCATAATGCATATATTACTAGGATAACTTCTCATGATGCCTTTCTGATTATTCCAAACCCCTTTCATGTCATTTTATTCAAGTTTTAACACATTTAGAAAAATGACCAACTGAATAGTAGCGCGGCACGTAAAATCGGCGACGCAATGGCGCGCGACTACTACATGATAAAATCTGTTTTTACTGCCGAAAATCAGTCAAATTTAGCAACAGTTTTGACCAAGTAAACAAACTTATTTTTGGATGAAATTTTTCAGGAAACCCCCTTCATAAGTTAACTAAATGCATGTAAAATTTCGTCGAAAAATTCCTTCGTTTTCCCCCTCAACGGACTGCCCAAAATGAAAGCTGCAGAATGGTGCACGAAAGGGACCATTCGGCCCAACTTTCAAAACTTGAGGGGAATTCATTTTTTTCTTGCAAAATTAAGTTTTAGACTCCTTTTGTGATACCATGGAAGGACTAAAGGTCCCTCTTTCAAAAATCAACCAAAGAGATGACTAAAAGTTAGTCAAAGTTTATGGACAATTAACACAAATTGGGCTAGTTTCTTTTATTTATTTTTTTTATTCTCTTCACCATCAATTAACTACAAATGACTAGAAGGCACTTTCCCACATATTTACCACACATAATAACATCATTTCAAAGCCATTTCAAAAGTCCCATAATGCAAAATATGTGAATTAATTGAAAAGGGCAATGATTTAAGTACCAAACCTTAATTCTTTTCACTTGTTTCTAGTTCTTTTATGCCTTCTTTGCTTCCTCCTCTCTCACTTCTTGATTTTCTATAATTTTTATAAAATTCATGTCAAGAACATAATAAAATTTAAGTGCTTCATGCCTTATTTTGCTAACTAATACTACTAGTCATCCTTTTTATCATTAATCTTATATGTGCAAATCATCTCTTTCACTTTTTCTTCAACTTCTTAAATTTTCTATAATCATCATATTTATTCTTTCATTTGTATCTTGCAAATAATATTACCAAAGAAAGAAATAAGACCATAGATGAATTTCCTTACCTTGGAATTGGTAACTTTCTTCTAAACTTTCACCTAGAAACTTGGAAATTCCTTAAATTTTTTTTTTGGAGGCCACGACCTTTGCTTGGAGAATGAGAAGGTGATTTGGCTTTTTGTATTCTAGAGATTTCAAGAACATGGATTATATATGTACACGTTTGTACATATAAATTTATTTCTTTTTTTTTTATTGATGGATGGGATTTTGTCAAAACAAAAGGTTAAATGGATAAGATTGCAACATGTGTCCTTCTTTGCCTTTTTATCATTTGGATGGGATTTTGCCAAAACAAAAGGTTAAATGGATAAGATTGCAACATGTGTCCTTCTTTGCCTTTTTATCATTTGGTCCTTGACTTCTAGTCTATGTCTAAATTGGTGCTTGGTTGGTGGAATGACCATAACTTTGCAATCTTTTCAAATAGGTCCTTTCAGTTCTACAGAACTTCCCTTCACTTTGCACTCTTGAGTAGCTTCTCGGGATGGTTTCTCTTACTGTACATGGACGTACTGTACATATGTATAAGTTGGGTCGTGACAATTCTTCCTTTAATTTAGTTTAGGCATTAGCATAAATTAATTCATACAATACTTAAGATCTTAATTAAAATAAAATTATATTCATTCAACGCGAACCTAATTTCATAAGCCCTAAGTTATTCAAACCCTAAATCTTAATTAACTTTGATTTCAAACCTTCACAGTAGCTATTTTGCTATAAGTTTATTCAGTGAGCTATTTTAATCTTTCAACAATAAATTTGGCTTTCTATATTTGTTTCACCTAAAAATACATAAGTAGTTGGTATAGTCAATATTAAAAGCACACTAAACTTTGATCACAAAAAAGCATCAAATTCTAAATTAAAAAATCATAATCTATAGAATCAAGATTTCAAACCATAAAACCATAATATCTTAACTGTAAAACCCTAAAACTTTAATAGCCTTAAAACATGTTTTTCAAATCTAAAATCCTAATTACACCTTTCTAAAAACTAAAACAACAATTTGTTTGCTTAAAACCCTAATTAAACCTATTTCTTTAAATCATAGTAGCATTATTTTCATAAAAACATCCAAAACCCTAAACCTTTAAAACATCCAGTAGCTATATCATTACTTTAAAATATTTCTCAACTAATTAAACTAGTATATGCAAAACCCTAGTTATTAAACATAAAACCCTAGAAACCCTAATTGATGCATGAACCCCTAAAGTTAATATATTTATTATTTTATTTAAATTGGATGAATGTTTATTATATATTTTGATTGATGTTTGATGTCTTTGATGAATGAATTATTTATGATGAATGGTTGTTTACTTTTATTGATTTATTTTCATTTCAAAATATTGTAAGAGGTATGTTTCCATATTTTTGGGTACCTCATGTCATGAGTATCATGTAATTTATTTTATTTTAAAGTTTTTGGACCAATGTAAAGGACATGTTTCCACCTTTCGGTGGGTGTCCTATTTAGTTTTAGACATGGACAATGTAAGAACATATTTCCATTCTCAGATGGGTGTCCGTTTATTTGCTTTTGTTTGGACATTGCTTTGATTTTAATATAATGATGCTTTATTTTAATTGTTGATGTAGTATGGATAATATTGTTATATTTAAGAATTTTAAAATATTAAGACCTGCAAAGGAGGCCGGTTTCAATGAACCGGGCATTGTAGGGGTACTGGGCTGTTTCTCACCTTCCCCACACGTACCCAACTTTTCAAACCCATTAGGGGTTTGGGGATTCCTTAGAAATCGAGTCATCCACCCCTTTCTTTTTCCTGGCCTGTCCGGGTGGCGACTCCATTTTCTCCGGGCTTAGGCCCGTGTTCTCTAAAGCACCAAGCCTAAACAGTGCTGAAGTTGAAAGAACCATTCCACCGGGAGTGGGGGCAAAAATTCCCGCTCACAGTGGCGACTCCACTAGGGATAAGACAAGTTGATTCCGTTGGTCTTCATATTATTCTATTCTTTCTTATAATGTCGAAGTATCTGCTAGCACTGAGAAGCCAAAGGATAAGGGGAAGGCTAAAGTTGGTGAAGTGGTTTTTGATGATGATAAGGTGATCATTGATGATGATGACGATTGGGCTCAACTTCTAAGATCCTCAAGACAATAAGAAAAAACCGAAGATTATTGAAATATCAGCTATGGAGAAAACTGAAACTTTTAATGTTGAAAAGATGATTGCAAATTTGGAAAAGAAATTTGAGAAGAAGCTGAAAACAGAAGAAATGTCCAAGGTTGACAAATTATTTGAGCTAGACGAAGAAGTTTCGTACAAGTTCAAGATGCCATCCTTTGCAAAGTTTGATGGAACCGAAAATCCTCACCTCCATGTAAAGCAATATAACACTTGCCACATCCCAAAGTTTAGGTAGTCGAGTATTAGGCAAGAAGGACATAAATAAGTGGTCAAATAGAGGCTCGAGATAGTCAAAAACAAAATCAGTGTGCAAAGGAGGCCCGTGAAATCGACGGGACCTAAAGGTAATTTTTCGAAAGGCCGAGGACCTAAGTGGAAATTTCTCAAAAGTTAGGGGCAACTGTGTAAACTTAAAAATTAAGTGTCGAAAGTTCTTAATAGTGCCCATATCCGACCCCGGAAGAATATTCTCGAGATTAATCAGGTCATAACCATGGGTTTCATTTTTTTTCAAAAACGCACGGTTTAAAAGTTATAATCGATTAATCGCTAGAGGGTATTTTGATATTTTCACACCCTAGACTATAAAATTACAGCACAAAAAAGTTGAGGGGGGTCAAAATATGAATAAAAGGAAGCCTAATGGCTTGCCAAATAAATAGATAAAAGAAGAAGGCAAGTGGACCAATTAAAAGTGGCCATTTTTGCTATAAGGAGTACCAATTGGAAGCCAACATCTATACCAACATATTTTCACCACTTATGGCTGCAATTTGGATCAAAATAAGCTAAGGAAAGAATATAAAAGCCATCTCTTACATGGTGAACTCGTCCAAACCATAAGAGAAGGAAGAAGGAGGTGATTTTTCCAAAGTTTAAGGCTTTTGGTTGAAGATTTTGGTGACAAAAAAGATTATAAGGTAAGAGAAACCTATCTCTAGTTTTAATTTCATGGATTAATGGTTAATTTAAGAGATTGAAATTAGGGTTCATGTAACTAGATTTGGAAAAAATTCAAGAAATAATTATATCAATACTAATTGTTTGGTACAATATTATTTTAATTTCTTGAACATGTTCTTGAAATGAATTTTTGATATGTTGTGCCTCAATGCGTCTAGAATGACTGAAAAATATTTTGAGTTGAATTTGGAATGGTTATGATTATGGAAAAATTATTTCTGTTAGACCTGCTCCAGCAGGTACCTTGACTGAGATAGCCATGTTTACATATTTTTAATAAAATTTAGAAAAATAATCTTCAATTTAATTTTAGATATGTTGTTTTTTGGTGAGTCTAGTATTGAGAAAAATAATTTGGAACCACATTGATTGAATTTAATTTACGAAATTCACAAAATTCAGAACTGCTGCCAGGATGCAGGGCAACTGGAGCAGTCTGGCTGGGTGAACTACTTGACCAAGATTTTGTGTCCAGTTTGATTTGAAATTTTAAAGGAATAATTTTAAGATGTAAAACTAAATTCTGTAAAAATTTTAGAGTTTTTAGTCAAGTAGATTATTTTATACAAAATTTCAAAATAAGGATCAAGTTGAGTCCAAAACCAAAATTTACTATTCATATGGTCATTTTGCTAATATTTATTTGGTCATTTTTTAAAAGTAATCCAATTGATTCCTTATGCATATAAATGAGCATAATATGTTATTAAAATGACAAAATATGATATTTCACATTGAAATAATATAAGAAACATAAGTCGATAATTGTATAATGCATATTCGATTAAGAAATGGCATGAAAATTTTTGCTCCACTGGGTATCTGGGATAGTACTGAGTAGGGTAGGGGTATGATATATCATACTATATGCAGTGCTGCTTTAATATAGGACTTCGGTCTGAGTTATATAGGGTGACGATCCGAGCTATATAGGACTTCAGTTCGAGTTATATAGGGCAATCGCCCGAGTTATATAGGACTCCGGTCCGAGGGCTTCGGCCACAGATTCCACAGGGCTTGGTCCGCAATTTTTTTTAGGGCCACAGCCACAGAATATATATACAGTTGTTTCAGTTAGTTCCTTACCATATGTTAGTCTACCAAATTACCTTGTGGAGCGAACTGATAAAATGATAATAACTGAATATATGACATGTATGGATTGTTTTTATTGTGATATTATTTTTCAATACGACTCATTGCTTTTAAAAGTGCATTATGCCTTTATTATTTATTTTTTGTAATTAGTTAAAGTACCCACTAAGCAATGCTTAGCGAGTTTAGTTTCTTCTAAACTCGTAGGCTATTAGCAAGGAGCCAGTAGCGAGCAGAGGAGTCCTGCGATCTGTCGGTCATCAACAAACTTAGGTGGTGCTCTTCATTTTGTAATTTGGTATTAGAAACTGGCATGTACTTATTTGAACAATACAAAGAGATAACTTGATGTAGCATATAAATCTAGTAATGTATAATAACTGTATGGTTTTAAATTGAGTTGGGTTGTGAATATAGAAGTGTGAATTCTTCTTGCAAGATTGTAGTTGAGGTTATAAGGGTGGATTATTGGGAGTGTGCTTGAGTTGAATTGTGAAACAAAATGTTTTTCAAAAATAAGAATAATTAGTTTTGTCGACACTTGGGACCTAGAATTTTAAGGGAGACTCCGTCAAAATTTTTGGAAAATTTTTATAAGGAACATTAAGTAAGCTGACATAACCAAAGCTCATATCCCGATGTAGCATTCCTCCTCGGCTTATTCGTAGGTCGGGAAGGGGTGTTACATCACTGCTATGCAGTCTGCCCGAGCTACTAAGGCTCAAACTCTAAGGTACTTTATGCTCTCATTGGATCCTATTATCCAAAACTGGTTCAATACCTTAGATGACAGCACATAAAAGAGTTGGGATCTGCTATACAAGGCCTTCATCCAACAATATGGATACAATGTTGAGATGGAAGTTACCTTAATGGAAGTTGAGTCCATTAGACAAAGGCCAAATGAGAATTTTGTGGACTATGTGAAAAGATAGAGAAATAAGGTTGCTTTGCTCAAGAAGAGGCCCAATGAATCTGTTCAAATAAGGATAATTGTGAGAGGAGTATTGCCTAGTCTTTGTGAAAGGATGTCTCATACACTCATCCGTGATTTCAAAGATCTTCTCCAAGCTGGTCTGCAAATCGAATAATGGGAAAGAGAGAAGAACCATTTTTCAATAAGAAGGAATGAGAAAGGAAACTATCAGTCTAGTAACCAAGGTATGCAAAAGGCAGTTGGTGTTAATGCTACTAGCCAAGGAACAAGAAAGCAATTTTCAGAATTGGGGAAATCACTGTCTTGGGTTCTCAATAAGCTTCAAAGGAAGGGATTGTTACAGCCCTTAAATCCTCGTCCTTTGCCTAACCCTCTCCCACCTAATTTTGACACTAAGGCATTTTGTCAATTTCATCAAATGTAAGGACACGACACATATAGATGTGTGAGGTTGAGGCATGAGATCCAAAATTTAATTGATAGTGGAAAGCTGCCCGAGCCCAACAAGCCAAACACCAAAGACAATCCATTGCCAAGTTTCAATAGAGTACCACCACCGATAACCTTCATGATTAGAGGAGGTTTGCATGAAAGTTTTGTCATGTCTTCTTTCCAAGATGTGGGCAGAGAAGCAACTAAAGAAGAAGAGGTATTTAGCAAAATTGAACAAGCTATGTGTGAGCGGGGATTTTTGCCCCCACTATTGGTGGAATGGTTCTTGCGACTTCGGCACTGTTTAGGTTCGGGGCCTTAGAGAACACGAACCTGAGTCCGGAGAAATTGGAGTGGCCACCCGGACGGGCCGGGAAAAAGAAAAGGGTGGATGAATCGATTTCTAAGGAATCCCCAACCCCCTAATGGGTTCGGAAAGTTGGGTACATGTGGGGAAGGTGAGAAATGGCCCAGCACCCCCACAACGCTTGGTTCATTAGAACCGGCCTCCTTTACAGGTCTTAATATTATAAAATTCTTAAATATAACAATATTATCCATATTACACACAATAATTAAAAGAAAGCATTAATATATTAAAATCAAATCAAGGTCCAAGCAAAACAAATAAATGGACACCCACCCGAAGATGGAAACATGTCCTTACATCCCATGCCTAAATAGGACACCCACCGAAAGGTAGAAACATGTCCTTTACATAAGTTATAAAATAGAAAAGTAATTTAAATTACATGATATTCAACTAATGAGGTACCCACCAAGTGGAAACATACCTCTTACAACATTTAAAAATCTAAATAAATTGATAAAATAAATAACCATTCAGCATAAATAAATCATTCATCAAAGCTATTAATCAAAATATAAAATAAACATCCATCCAAGATAAATTAAATAAATCAAGCATTGAAATTAAATGAATCAACCATCAAAAAATATAATAAATTATATAATCAAATCTAAAATTAAATAAAGCAATAAATATGCAAATTTAGGGTTTTAAAGAATTATCAATTGAATTTAGGGTTTTGAAACTTAGGGTTTTAGAAACTAAAGTTTTATAATTAGGGTTTTGAAATTAGGATTTTTATGATTTTTGAAACTAGGGTTTTGGAAACTATTGGAATTAGGGTTTTTAAAACTAGGGTTTTGGAATTAGGGTTTTTAAAGCTAGGGTTTTTGAATTAGGGTTTTAAAAGCTAGGGTTTTGGAATTAGGGTTTTAAAACTAGGGTTTTGGAATTAGGGTTTTTAAAGCTAGGGTTTTGGATAATTAGGGTTTTTGGAATTAGGGTTTTGGATAATTAGGGTTTTTGGAATTAGTGTTTTGGATAATTAGGGTTTTGGATAATTAGGGGTTTTGGAATTAAGGTTTTGGATAATTAGGGTTTTTGGAATTAGGGTTTTGGATAATTAGGGTTTTTGGAATTAGCTTACTGCCTAAAAACTCAATTTTGGATTTGGAAAAATAATCAATATTTTGGAGTGTAATAATGAAATGGTTTAGGCTTTTTGGTAAAAATAGTTTGAGATTTTGAGTTTTAATGAAATAACATACGGTTCTTGAAGTTAAAGTAAACAAGATAGATTTTAACAATTAATTGTTGACTACTGGATAGTTTTATGTTTTATGAAACATACTAGTGGGATTACGAATACCAATTGATCAATGTGATAATTAAAGCAAACGATTAAAGTTATTAAAATAAAAACCAAATCAAATGATTAAAGTTATTAAAACAAAAAAAAAATAATTTACTGCATGTTCAAAGATCAAGCTACTGTGTGTTCAAAGTTAACGCATGCATGCATATTCTTATTAATCAAAGAAATGAAACTACTTTAAACATAAATAATTCATGATTAAAGATCAAACCTCCACTCGTTGGTTACTCCACAATTAAATTCTGGATGAACAATTAACAAAGATAGCATTGCTGTCTTTGATGGATTGATTACTGATGAATGTTTGCTGCTAATCTTTTCTGTTTGTTGCCGTCTCTTTGCTATCTTGTTAATGTTCCTTGTCATCCTCTCTTAATGTTCCCTTGTTAATGTTTTCTCCCTCCTTATGAATTCTAAAAAATTGTTACTTATAGCCAAACCTCACTCAGAATCCTTAACCTAATATAAAACAGTCCCTAAAACAAATTCTAGTTGAATTAGGAAACATATTGAACCCATGTTGACCTAGTTGCCCTAGGTCGACATGAGACCAACCTCATGTCAACCTTGGGCTGCCCAAGTGGACATGAGGCATGGTCATGTTGATCTTGGGCTGCCAAGGTCGACATGAGGCATGTTTATGTCGACCTAGCCTCCCAAGGTCGACATGAAGCATGCTCATGTCGACCTAGCTTGCCCAAGTCGACATGAGGCATGCTCATGTCGATCTTGGGCTGCCAAGGTTGACATGAAGCATCCTAATGTCTCCAGGCCAGCCTCAATTAAATTACTCTAACCTTTTTTAACTTATGAACCAAAAAATTTTAATTTGGGCCAATTCCACTTGGTTTTAGGGTTTTATAATCAAATATATGCCTCTTTAACCAGAACTGACTCCTTTTAAAAATTATAAACTAGGTTTAAATATTTAAAGTTGGATCAAATTTATTTTGGCATCCTTTAATTAGGACCATATCAAATTGGGGTAAAAATTAAGGGTCTACAGTTTGCCCCCTGCTTGAACGATATGAGACTACAACAAAAGAGAGTGAAAAGTAATAAGACTTAATTTTTGAGATGGTTGAGGTTTTGTTTTGGGTTTGATTTGAGTACTTAGACCCGAGATTGGGTACTTGGACTCAAGAATAAATTTGACTAACCTTTTAGTTGAGAAGTCTGACTGCTCCGGCTGTTCTATGCATGGTGGTTCTTAACCCTCATAATGGATCTTCATCCTTTGAGATCGGGTCTTCACCCTTGCAAATGGATCTTCATCCTTTGAGATCGGGTCTTCACCCTTGCAAATAGATTTTCATCCTTTGAGATCGGGTCTTCACCCTTGCAAATGGATCTTCATCCTTTGAGATCGGGTCTTCACCCTTGCAAATGGATCTTCATCCTTTGGGATCGGGTCTTCACCCTGGCAAATGGATCTTCATCCTTTGAGATCGAGTCTTCACCTTTGAAAATGGATCTTCATCCTTTGAGATTGGGTCTTCACCCTTGAAAATGGATCTTCATCCTTTAAACTTCTGGTCTTCACCCTTTGAAATTGGATTTTCATCCTTGGAATCAGGTCTTCACCTTTAAAAATGGATCTTCATCCTTGGAAATTGGGTCTTCACCCTTGCAAATGGATCTTCATCATTGAATATTGGATCTTCACCCTTGCTAATGGATCTTCATCCTTTGAGATCGGGTCTTCACCCTGGCTTCAGCTCTTTTAGCTGGATTGATCTTTTGTCTTTTGCATCTTTATTCTTTTGGGAATTCTAATTTTCTCTTTTCTTTATTCCATTCATTTTTGTTCTTCCTTTGCAAAAATTCAACTATTTTTAGTTGGCCCTCATATCTTCTCCTCCTACCCCCTGCGTGGCGAAATATTTGCATGTGAGTTTGTAAATATTTGGTATATAGACTCAAAAAATTGAAAAGGAGAAACTTTTCCCCCTGTGTAGGCTCAAGCCCATGATTTTTCTATGCGGACTCTGATTGATGTTGTTGTTGTCTAGCTCTTCGCACAAGCACATATTTCTTCTCTTTGCAAAACGAATGAGCTTCCACAAGCAAATAGGCTTTCCATGCCCCTTTGATTCAATATCTTCTTTTGATTCTTTATTTCACAAGGTATTTGTTGTTCACTTTGAAAAGGAATAGACAACACAAGACAAGAAAGTGCGATGTGATATGCTCATGTATGCATGATGTGCATGAATAATACTTACAGTCATCCCATTGACTCACAGATCGAGGTGATCGGCAGAAATGTTCTCATTGGTTTTGTTTTGACGCTTGCTCAAATCTTGCATTGGAATGATCAAAAGCTTTGCATTTGTGGCTTTTATCTTCAAGATGATGAAAACGTGAGTGGTGGAGACCCTAAGTAGCAAAGTCAGGGATGCATTGTTGCGCTCGAATTAACTCTACCACAAAGCGTCACTTGCAAGTATACGAGGTAGCTGTAGCAAAGGTGATCGCCCCAAGGTTGTCTCACAAGGAAGCTAAAGTGGCTAATTGATTATCAGATTATGAATAACAAGTAATGAAGAAAATTTAAATTGTTAACTAATGAAAAAGATTGATTGAAGTTTAAAAATGAATAAAAGTAAATTAAGCTGATGTTTTGATTCACTTGATAGAAAGGTCTAGGGTTTGCACTTCTCTGCTACTTATATGTATGAACGGTTATTCCTCTTAACTAATTTAATTTCAAAGATTAAATCTCAAACAACTCAATTAATCAAGTCAAGGAAATAAGCTCTCGCATTCAAACCTCATTCAACTAATCTTGTTACAATTGAAATAATCTTTTTAATAGGTTATATCTCTAATTCACCTAAGTCCTTAATTAAATTGTTCCAGCATTAGACTTCATCTCTCAATCCATCATCTAATACCTAAAACACATAATTGGTGGCCAATCAATTATATATTAACAATATTCCATTCAATCAAGGCTAAAGAAATTATTATCTAAGAGAATAACCAATTCATACAATCATAGCAAATCCATACAAACCCTAGACTAGATCAAATTAGTTCATTATGCTATCAAACATACTCATCTCATTAATGTTCAAAGAAATCAAATTAGACATGATAATATCCATTAATACAATTTCAATGAAAATAAAGAGAATAAGTTCGAGAACAAAACCAAGTTACAAACTCCTTGAAGCTTCTGAAGAATCTCTTGTTCAAATCTTGCAAGAAGGATGCATCAATGGCTAGAACAATCTAATCTAAGCTAGATTAATCCTAAAGTTTAATCAAAATCAAGAAAACAAAGTTAAAACCCTAACTTCACTCTCTGACGGCTCAATTCAATCTCCAAATCGTCAACCCTTAAGAAAAACCCTAACTTTAATATTTATACGAAACCTCCGCACGTCTTCATTGATCCATGAGTGACACGGCCAAGTTAGAGTGAACTTGGCCGTGTTGTAGGTGAATTGGAGGGAGAGACACAGCCAAGTTGATGGTGACATGGCCAAGTTGGACCATTTTGGAGGGACACGGCCAGTGACTTGGCCGTGTCCCTTGCATGTGTCACCTACTATGAGAATTGCTCTTCTTTGCTTTGGATTTAGGTGAGACACGGCCAAGTTGGAGTGACTTGGCCGTGTTTGAGCTTCTTTGGAGGGACACGGCCAGTGACTTGGCCGTGTCCCTTTGCCTGTGTCCATTACTGTGTCTTGTGGCTTCTTTTCAGCTTGATATGGGACACGACCAGTGACTTGGCCGTGTCCTCTGCATGTGTCAGCTACTGTACATTTTTCCTTCAGTCTTGGTTCTTGGCTTTTTAACCTAAAACAAAACTTCAAACAAACTTTAAACAAAAAGTAAATAAACAATAACCAACAAAATCATAAACACCATACTAAAAACTAGATCAAAAACGACATAAACACTGAAATAAACTAAAACTACCAAAATTAACAAAAACACTAAATAAACATATTAAAACTCACAAAATACCTAAACAAAACAATAATTATCATAATAAACAAGACACAAATCTATAACAAAAACTAGTAAAACAACTACCCCACACTTAAAACTTTGCTTGTCCTCAAGTAAATTCACATGGCATAAATTAAAAACTCAAACAACCTTAACTATAACTCCAGTATATAAGATGAAATACTTTAAGAGTCAGACATAAATAATTGCAATTTCCTTCAATCAAGATTTTCTTAACTCATTCATTAATCTAGACATACAAATCTTATCTCTCTTCTAAGTGTTTCACTCGATCCAAAGGTTAATTCACTCAAACCACTCATGACCGCATACTACCAAAAACTTGCTTAATTATCCAATCTCCCTCACTGATTTCCTCAAGAAATAATCCGAAGGTCTTTCATTTGGATGTAATGGGGCTAAGGTAAAGGTGTGAGAAAGACATTTAGGCTGGAGCATCAAGAAATGGAGTATCTAAATTAGACAATACTCTTGCTAAGAAACTCATAGCTCCCTCAAATGGCATATTCACCAATCCCTTAATACTTTCACATACATGCATACTTAAAGAAAAATACATGAGTCGACATTCCTCTAATGCTAGAAAATATATGAATTTTTGTATATATATATATACTCTTTTATTTTCTCTTCTTCTTTTTTTTTATCATATATAATTTTTTTTAAATGCATATATATACAAAATATAACATTGCATAGAACATCTAGCTTAAAATATAGAGGAAAAGAATAATCAACTCTTAATCAAATACAATGTGCAAAGTATGCATTTCATCCCCAAATAGCAATACCATTTTTTATTTGCTTACCCCACACTTTGAAATAAACCACCCTATTGTCATATAATAAGAACTCCATTCCTTAATGTAGGTTTGATGATAATAAGAGAAAGTTGAGCTGTGAATTATGTTGATCAAACAAGAAAAGGTCAAAGGCTCAACTTGGCTCACTAAGGAATTCAATATTAAGGGAGGTCTTTTTAAGCTAAAGGGCTAACCTAATTTGCCTTCATCATTTTAAAACTTGAGATTAAATCATAATGTGAGTTCAATTAGTATGCAAAAGTAAACTCTAGAGATGCAAAATCATGAAGGTGCACACTTAAGAAAAGAAAATCAACTGATAATAATATCAAATTATGAGGCTCAAAACTCACACAGGTGGGTTCTCAAAGATATATATGTCATGAATTGCAGAATGCGAAAATTGATCATGAATGAATTCAAATGTTAATCTCTATGCTGATACTAAAGTCTCAACTACAATGCTAGAATCACAGAAAAGATCAATAAATTTTCAACAATTATGCCATGCACAACACAAAATAAAACACACCAAGAAAAACAAAAATTAAAGAAAAGCTAAAAGACTACCCCACACTTTAGAATTTACATTGTCCTCAATGGAAAACAAGAATAATAAAGAGAAAGAATTAAGTACAACCTGTCTTCCATCGTCCCCTGGTGAGGCAAAACTCTATCTTTTTATCACAAACACAAATGTTCAAAAACAAGATGCAAGAGAGCTTTAGGGTTTCCATTTATTTAAACTAAACATAAAATCAAAATTGCAAAATATAAAATTATAACTATGAAAAAGAAATTCAAACCGATGGGTTGCCTCCCATTTAGCACTTCTTTAATGTCATAAAGCTGGACATCATGCAAGACTTAGGGATCACGGGTCAAAGTGCTGTCATTGATCCTCACTTCTTGAAATCCTTCCTTATAAGGTTTAACTCTCTGTCCATTTACTTTAAAAATCCTATTGGTTCGAGAGTTAATCAATTCAATGGCCTCAGAAGGACATACCTGAGTTATCTTGAAAGGACCACTCCATCGAGACTTGAATTTACCTGGAAACAGATGGAGTCGAGAGTTAAAAAGTAAAACTTTCATACCTGGACTCAATGTCTGTCACACAATAAATCTGTCATTAAGTGCTTTAGTGCGATCCTTGTAAATCCTCGAGCTTTCATATGCCTTTGGGTTAGGGCACCTTTGGGTCTCCCTCACTGGTTTAGCCCCTCTTCTAAGGTCAGTGTCAGCTCCAATTTCTCTGAGGAATCTGTTTGCAAGAAAACATCTGAAACAACTGCTTCAACACAATTAATTAAAGAACATTCCTCATATATAGCAGTTGTAGGAATAGGAGAAGTGTTAAAAATAGAAAATTCAACAGTTTGTCCTAAGACAGTCATTGATAACTTACCATTTTTAACATCTATTAAGGTGTTGGTAGTAGCCATGAAAGGTCTACCCAGCAAAATAGTGTGTGCTGATGGTGTAGGGTTACTCCCTTCCATGTCAAGAACTATGAAATCCACAGGTACTATTAACCCTCCAAACTTAACTAACACATCTTCTATAACCCCTTTCGAGAATCTAAAAGATCTATCAGCTAATTGCAACACCATTTTGGTCAGTTTAAGTTCTCCTAGTTCTAATTCTTGATAAACAGAATAAGGCATCAAATTTACACTAGCTCCTAGATCACACATGCCCTCAGTCCCCTTTCCATTCCCAACAGTAATTTGAATTATAAAGCTACCAGGATCCTTTAGCTTGGGAGGTAGTTTATGCTGCAAAACAGCACTAGCTACCTCTGAAACTATCACCTTTTCATTCGGCTCATACCTCTTTTTCTTAGTGATCAGCTCTTTGAAAAATTTGGCATAAGCCGGCATATTCTTTACTGCTTCAAGTAAGGGTAAGTTAATACTTAACTTAGACAGCATGTTGAAGATATTAGAAAATTGCTTATCTTTTTTATCATCTTTCAACCTGCTAGGGAATGGTATAGGAGGCCGGTATGGATTGCTTGCCCTATGTAAATCTGCTGAAGGGGACTTCTCCATTGATATATCTCCAGCACCTTTGTTCTCTGGTTCTCCTTCCTTCTTGTTCCCATGGTCACCTGCATTCACAGAGTTATTTTCAACATTAGTGTTAATTACCTTACCACTTCTAAGAACAGTCACTGAATGTACCTACTCAGGTTGACTTGGAAATTTCCCCTTCTGTTGAATCTGCATCTGTTGTGCAAGTTGTCCTACTTGAGTCTCCACTTTTTTAAAAGATGCTTCTAATGAATCCAGCCTCTTATTAGTCATCTCTTGATTTTGAGCACTGACTTTGATGAAAGCTTGTAAACTTTCCTCCAAGCTCTCTATCTTAGACTGCCCTTGATTTGAGGATTGACCCTGCTGTTGGTTCTATCTCTAGAGCAAATGGAAAGCCTGCTGAGAGTTATTTGTTGCCCAAGAAAAATTTGGGTGCTTCCTCCAACCAGGGTTATAAGAGTTGGAGTAAGGATCATTCCGGGCCCTTGGTTGAAATCCCCCCATGGCATTGACTTGCTCAGCTTCATTCCCATAAGACTCATATGCAGAGGGGCAAATATTTGCTCCATGCCCAAAAGTTCCACAGATTCCACACGCTTCTTGAGTAGATGAAGAAATATTGTTCTTCATGTTCAGCATCTGCACTTGCCTTGTCAACTCAGCTATCTGATTTACCATCTCACTATTGGCCTCCAATTGGTTCACCCCTTTACTTCTTCCTCTTACACTTTTCTGTTGAGAATTAGCTCCCAACATCTCAAAGATCTCATAAGTTTCATCAGCTGTTTTTTCTCCCATGGCTCCCCCAGCTGCATTATCATCAGTATTATGAAATTGCTGGGTGAGACCATCATAGAAAAACTGATTCAGAAGTTGAAGTGGGTAGTGATGATGTGGACACTGGATCAATAACATCTTGAATCTGTCCCAAGCCTCATGAAATGGTTCTCCCTCAAATTGAGAGAATGTAGCAATCTTCCCTCTCAATTCAGCTGTCTTTTGATGAGAGTCAAACTTTCCCATGAACTTGTTGTAAACTTGCTCCCAAGTTGTCAAAGAGTTTTCGGGCAACATCATAAGCCGGCTCTTTGCCCTATCCTTCAAAGTATAAGGGAAACATCTCATCCTCAACTGATCTTCTATTAGTCCTCCCAAAGGAAAAGTGTTGAGGGTAGAATAAATCCCGAATAAAGTTCAAAGGATCTTCATTTGGAACTCCATAAAATGATGGCAGCATGTTATAATGAATGTTCTTCAACTCATAGTTTCTTGCTGCATCTGTCAACCTTATACAAGATGTGGAATTCCCAATGACAGGTCTAGCAAAATCTCTCATGGTTCTTTGTCTTTCTTCTCCCATGTTAACTGATTGTGCAGTATCTGACTCAAATTCAGAAGTGTCCATTTGTAAATATTTGGTATACATTTGTAAATATTTGGTATACAGACTCAAAAAATTGAAAAGGAGAAACTTTTCCCCCTGTGTAGGCTCAATCCCATGATTTTTCTATGCGGACTCTGATTGATGTTGTTGTTGTCTAGCTCTTCGCACAAGCACGTATTTCTTCTCTTTGCAAAACGAATGAGCTTCCACAAGCAAATAGGCTTTCCATGCCCCTTTGATTCAATATCTTCTTTTGATTCTTTACTTCACAAGGTATTTGTTGTTCACTTTGAAAAGGAATAGACAACACAAGACAAGAAAGTGCGATGTGATATGCTCATGTATGCATGATGTGCATGAATAATACTTACAGTCGTCCCATTGACTCACAGATCGAGGTGATCGGCAGAAATGTTCTCATTGGTTTCGTTTTGACGCTTGCTCAAATCTTGCATTGGAATGATCAAAAGCTTTGCATTTGTGGCTTTTATCTTCAAGATGATGAAAACGTGAGTGGTGGAGACCCTAAGTAGCAAAGTCAGGGATGCATTGTTGCGCTCGAATTAACTCTACCACAAAGCGTCACTTGCAAGTATACGAGGTAGCTGTAGCAAAGGTGATCGCCCCAAGGTTGTCTCACAAGGAAGCTAAAGTGGCTAATTGATTATCAGATTATGAATAACAAGTAATGAAGAAAATTTAAATTGTTAACTAATGAAAAAGATTGATTGAAGTTTAAAAATGAATAAAAGTAAATTAAGCTGATGTTTTGATTCACTTGATAGAAAGGTCTAGGGTTTGCACTTCTCTGCTACTTATATGTATGAACAGTTATTCCTCTTAACTAATTTAATTTCAAAGATTAAATCTCAAACAACTCAATTAATCAAGTCAAGGAAATAAGCTCTCGCATTCAAACCTCATTCAACTAATCTTGTTACAATTGAAATAATCTTTTTAATAGGTTATATCTCAAATTCACCTAAGTCCTTAATTAAATTGTTCCAGCATTAGACTTCATCTCTCAATCCATCATCTAATACCTAAAACACATAATTGGTGGCCAATCAATTATATATTAACAATATTCCATTCAATCAAGGCTAAAGAAATTATTAACTAAGAGAATAACCAATTCATATAATCATAGCAGATCCATACAAACCCTAGACTAGATCAAATTAGTTCATCATGCTATCAAACATACTCATCTCATTAATGTTCAAAGAAATCAAATTAGACATGATAATATCCATTAATACAATTTCAATGAAAATAAAGAGAATAAGTTCGAGAACAAAACCAAGTTACAAACTCCTTGAAGCTTCTGAAGAATCTCTTGTTCAAATCTTGCAAGAAGGATGCATCAATGGCTAGAACAATCTAATCTAAGCTAGATTAATCCTAAAGTTTAATCAAAATCAAGAAAACAAAGTTAAAACCCTAACTTCACTCTCTGACGGCTCAATTCAATCTCCAAATCGTCAACCCTTAAGAAAAACCCTAACTTTAATATTTATACGAAACCTCCGCACGTCTTCATTGATCCATGAGTGACACGGCCAAGTTAGAGTGAACTTGGCCGTGTTGTAGGTGAATTGGAGGGAGAGACACGGCCAAGTTGATGGTGACACGGCCAAGTTGGACCATTTTGGAGGGACACGGCCAGCATGTGTCACCTACTGTGAGAATTGCTCTTCTTTGCTTTGGATTTAGGTGAGACATGGCAAAGTTGGAGTGACTTGGCCGTGTTTGAGCTCCTTTGGAGGGACACGGCCAGTGACTTGGCCATGTCCCTTGCCTGTGTCCATCACTATGTCTTGTGGCTTCTTTTCAGCTTGATATGGGACACGGTCAGTGACTTGGCCGTGTCCTCTGCATGTGTCAGCTACTGTCCATTTTTCCTTCAGTCTTGGTTCTTGGCTTTTTAACCTAAAACAAAACTTCAAACAAACTTTAAACAAAAAGTAAATAAACAATAACCAACAAAAACATAAACACCATACTAAAAACTAGATCAAAAATGACATAAACACTGAAATAAACTAAAACTACCAAAATTTACAAAAACACTAAATAAACATATTAAAACTCACAAAATACCTAAACAAAACAATAATTATCATAATAAACAAGACACAAATCTATAACAAAAACTATTAAAACATGTATCCATTTCCAACTATATTTCAGTATGTCGGCGGATAGCTTGTTCATGACCTTGCCAATAATCATTTTCTTTGCCCAATGTGTCTTTTGGAGGTTCAACATACTTCCCTTAACTTGAAGGCTTTGTATGACAAAACATTTTTTTAATTTTTTTAAATTTTAATTTTGAAATTAAATGTTGGCTTTGCCAAATTAATGTTAATGTACCTCAGGACTTGATTTTTCCAAATTAACATATCTACAACATGACAACCCTAGTTACCGTACTAAACTTGGGAATCATTTCTATTTAAACAAGAACTGTTGCACTTCAGATAGGCACATACACATTACTTGGCCAAAGGTCTCATTGAGTTTAAATATTGTCTATCTCATATGCATGCTTATCCAAACTATCTCCACTAATAGACTCTACCTACCAAGAGAGATCAACAGGTCTTTGATAGGCTTGAAATGTGGTCTATAAGGGACACAGGTTTAAGTGAAGGCCATTTTGAGATAGGAGCTGGTGTGACACAATGGACAAACCTTCACACTACAAATTTCTTATTGGAACTTTAGACAGTTGAGAGCAATCTTTCTAGACTCCAAATTCCTTCTATCTTCTTGGCATTAATTTGGATCTTGATTAGGACAGTTTTTGCCCTTGCATAAAGTTTAAGATCCAAATTTGTTTCTTTTCTTCTTCTCCCTTTTCTTTCCTCTTTATTTGTCTTACTCTTCCCTTTCTTTGAGCATTTTATCATTTTGTCCTTCTTCCTTGTAGGACTATCAAGTATAGAACTTTTAAGCATTGGATGGTCTTTCTCCTTTTCCTCTGATTTTGATCGAATCTTTAATTGGGTTGGACCAATTCAAGTCAAAATGTCCTTATAAACCAATTGGAAGCCTTTTGTTGTCTTAGGTAAAAGAGAACTCAGTTGGCTTTTTGAACCATTTTGGGTTTTCTCTTTTTTCTTTTCTTTCTCTTTTTCTCTTTTCCTTTTTTCTTCTCTTTTTTCTTTCTTTTCTTTTTTTCCTTTTTCTTCTTTTTTTTTGTTTTTTTATTCAAGCTCTAAAAGAGTTGTCTTGTTTGTACCAACTTGGGCTCCCAATAATGGATGAGTGGAGTAATATAAATCTTCTTTAACAGGGATAAATCATTTGTTACTCCGATGTTGTCTTGATATATTGGATATATTAAGGGAACATCAACTACCCTTATGGTCTTGAGAAAAATATCAACTACCCTTATGGTCTTAAGAACTTCAACTATCTTCGCGGTCTTGAGAACTTCAACTATCCTCCTGATCTTGACTAATCATTGCTTTATTTGATCTTCTTGCCTCTTTATCTTAGTGATCATAAGACTTGTCAAAAGTATCACAACAGCTCAGGGTAGGTTGTTGGGGTTATATGCCAATGAAAAGAAAGCTAAAATTTTATGAAGGCTCAAAGGGACAACTAGGGATTGATATTTAATTAGGTGGATACTAGTTGTTGGCTAATCAAATAATGCCTAGATCATTTCTCTCTTAAATAAGCAGAGTTCAATTTCACCTCGAAAGTTTGTCTAAGCATGTTCTAAGACTGACTAGGACCTAGACAAAGATAATTATGCAGGAGCCCTCTCTAAGTAAGCATACACAACTCAATGCTATAGAGCAATTCCCTCACCTAGTAAAGTCATTCAAGTCATGATACATAAATATATTAATTCATGAATTATCAAGCTAGATTCCTCATCAGTTGAGCATCAAAATGAACAAAGACCAACAAATTTTTTGATAAAAGTAATTTATTCAAACAAATTTAAATTTGAAAAACACGATAGTTCCAATTAAATATTAAAGAAAGTAAAATTGAAAAGCAACATTCAAGCTAAGGAAAGTTTGTTGAGTTTAAGCTTCTTTTCCCTTCACATCTTCAATATTTCCATCTTGAAAGGATGATAAAACAAAGTCTTCTTCCAATCATTTTCCCACCATGAAGGTTGCTGGTGGTGGCACTCTATTGAACATTGGTAATGGATTATCTTTGGTGTTGGGCTTATCCGGCTCGGGTAGCTTGCCACTATCAATCAAATCTTGGATCTCATGCCTTAATCGGGTACATCTATCTGTCTCATGTCCTTGAGTCTGATGAAATTGACAAAAAGCCTTAGTATCAAATTTTGGGGGTAATAGACTAGGCAAAGGTCGAGGAGCCAATGGTTGTAACAACCCTTTCTTTTGTAGCTTGTCGAAGACCCAAGACAAAGGCTTCCCTAGATCTAAAAATTGCCTTCTATTTGCTTGACCAGTTGTGTTGACATCAACTTCTTTTTTTGTGCTTTGATTGCCCAACTGGTAATTCCCTTTCTCATTCTTTTTTATTGAAAAGCAATTCTTCTCCCTTTCCCACTCTTCAATTTGTAGACCAGCTTGGAGAAGATCTTTGAAATCCCTTATATGGGTGTGAGACATCCTTTCATGAAGATTGGGTAGAACACTTCTCACGATCATCCTTATTTGATCGGATTCATCAAGCCTCTTCTTGAGCAAATCAGCCTTATTTCTCCATTTTTTCACATAGTCCACAAAATTCTCATTTGGCCTTTGTCTTATGGACTCTACTTCCATTAAGGTAACTTCCATCTCGACATTATACCCATATTGTTGGATGAAGGCTTTGTAAAGTAGATCCCAACTCTTTTGTGTTCCTTCATCTAATGTATTGAACCAGTTTTGGACAATAGGGTCCAATGAGAGCATGAAGTACCTTAGGGTTTGAGCCTTAGTAGCTCAAGTAGATTGCATGGCAGTGATATACCGCTTCACATGGAGATGAGGATTTTCGGTGCCATTGTACTTTGCAAAAGATGGCATCTTGAACTTGTACGGGACTTCTTCATCTAGCTCAAACAATTTGTCGATCTAGGACACCTCTTCGGTTCTTAATTTCTTCTCAAATTTCTTTTCTAAATCAGCAATCATCTTTTCAACATTAGAAGTCTCGGTCTTTTCAATAGTTTCCTTCTTAACAACCTTCGGCTCCTTTTTGTCTTGAAGATCTTGGTAGTATTGAGCCCAATCATCATCATCAATGATCACCTTATCATCATCAAAAGCTACTTCATCAATTTTAGCCTTCCCCTTAACTTTCTTGGTGGTAGCAGATGCTTTGGCATTGTTTCCTAAAAATGCAGCTAGTTGATTCTTTATAGTCTCGGCCATGGCCTCTTTTATTTCTTCCATCTTGGCATTGAGGGCATCATCCACCATTCTTTGAATTTGTTTGGGATCCATTATTTTTGGTGAGCAAGTCATTGAGTCGTTGCTAGATACTTCATCTCCGGCATAGGTCGGATTGTCATAAGCTTTTGAACTTTCGTAATCCAGGGCTGTGAGCCAGAAAGGATCAATGATATGAGATGCAAATGCATGCATGTATGCATGTATGCACAAAATAATCAACAAAGAAGGACAAATAGGACGTTCCTTATAACATCAACACACGAATGGCGAGTCTCTTTTCCTAGGTATATGGTTAACAAAATACCAACATGGGGTATCTTGCTTTTAAATAATTCCCTCGGACGTTTCAACCAATAGTTACATTTTCAAAAATGGAAATCCATTCATAGTAATTCCCATTAATTAGGTTTTAATCCATTCAACCAACTATAGTAGCTTTTATGCTATATTGGATTAAAATGAAATTAAGAGGTTTATTATAAATAGATTTCTCACTTTGAAAAAGGTAACTAATGATTCATGCCAAAAACAAGCCCATGGTTAATTTATTCTTATCGTAAACTAGGCCCACAATTAATTTTTGGTATTTCATAATTGACCTAAATATTTTTGCAAGCCCTTTGCAAGAGAAGGTTGGGTAAAAATAGTTTTGTTTCTAAGCCCATTGTAAAAGATTTTAGAAAAATGGATTTTGGGCTTAGTATTTGGGCCAGGAGCCAAAGAAAAGTTTTATTTGATTTTAGAAAAGTCTTATGTCCAAAGACCAACATGAAAAAAAAAATTGAAAATAGCTTTGGTCTTTTGGACTTTAAAGAAAAGTTTTTTTGAGCTTACAATATACTTAGGTCATATTAGAAAAAGAATAAACCAAATAAGCCATGATTTAGACTAAGATAAACTAACCACAGTCAAACAACATGCATTTGGGGTAAAACCTAAGGAAAGTAACTAGGCCAATTACATGAGCTTTAGTCTTTGGGTTAAAAGGCTTAGGTTCCCATAGCAAGTATATACCAAACGGTATGAGGCTATGAGTGTTTATGCCATGCTCGATCTCCATACCTTAAGTGAAAGTATGGAATCCCTTACATAACATAACACGGGTAACACGGGCATCCTAACTCACACACACAATGCAATCTAATATGATGCAATGGATAATATCATTATAAGAAAGAATAGAATAATATAAAGACCAACGGAATCAACTTCTCTTATCCCCAGTTGAGTTGCCACTGTGAGCGGGGATTTTTGCCTCCACTCCCGGTGGAATGGTTCTTGTGACTTCGACACTGTTTAGGCTCAGGGCCTTAGAGAACACGGACCTAAGTCCGGAGAAAATGGAGTCGCCACCCGGACGGGCTAGGAAAAAGAAAGGGGTGGATGATTTAGGCTTAGAACAAAGAAGTTTAGAACATGACCTATAACTTGAGCTCGAATTTCATCCAAGTTAATGACAAAATTAGAGAGTCTCAAAAAAGACTTAATTGTTTATTTGTATCTTAGCTAGATGTATAACTTGAAATTACTCAATTTGGAGTTGTACAGAATAAGATATGATGGATTTAGTAGACAATGTGCAAGCTGCCTCAGGACAGCATAGTAGGCTTGACTTCGAAGGACCATCAAAAAATCAGATATAGCTCGGATCGACCTGAAATTTTGACACAATGTAGCCCCGGATGTCTAGTTTCAGTGGGCATAAGAATTACTTAATTTGGAGTTGTGAGTAAAAATATATTAATAAAGAAAGACAGCAAGGTCAGGAAGGGATATCAAAAGGACCTAAGTGAAAATTTCTCAAAAGTTAGGGGCAACTATGTAAACTAAAAAAATTAAGAGTCAGAAGTTCTTAATAGTGCCCAAATTTGACCCCGGAAGAATATTCTCGAGATTAATCGGGTCATAACTGTGGGTTTCAATTTTTCTCGAAAACGCACGGTTTAAAAATTACAATCGATTAATCGCTGGAGGGTATTTTGATATTTTCACACCCTAGACTATAAAATTACAGCACAAGAAAGTTGATGGGGTCAAAATATGAATAAAAGGAAGTCTAATGGCTTGCCAAATAAATAGATAAAAGAAGAAGGCAAGTGGACCAATTAAAAGTGGCCATTTTTGCTATAAGGTGTACCAATTGGAAGTCAACATCTATACTAACATATTTTCACAACTTATGGCTGCCATTTGGATCAAAATAAGCTAAGGAAAGAAAATAAAAGCCCTCTCTTACATGGTGAACTCGTCCAAACCATAAGAGAAGGAAGAAGGAGGTGATTTTTCCAAAGTTTAAGGCTTTTGGTTGAAGATTTTGGTGACAAACAAGATTATAAGGTAAGAGAAACCTATCTCTAGTTTTAATTTCATGGATTAATGGTTAATTTAAGAGATTGAAATTAGGGTTCATGTAGCTAGATTTGGAGAAAATTCAAGAAATAATTATTTGAAGGATTTGATGAAAGAAATAATGGTTTTAAGGTTAGAGGAGATTAGATTGAGGAAAAATTGGCAAGAAATGAATTGGTAGCTTATGTTTTCAAACCATAGGATGTATGTTTAAAGTGTGTATGCTGGAATTCTTGTAGGAAATCAAGAAAATCTAAAGGAAAAAGAAGAAAAAGATCAAAGATGAGCTAAGGAAAGCAAAGGGGAAAAAGGTTTGGTACTTTAACCTTCTTGAATTAGTGATCTCTATTGCCTTTGCATTTGGATGTGTAATTGCTATAATTGTTCATGTGCTTGAGTTGTGGTGGTTATGTGGTTGAGATTGATGATGATATAGAAGTGTTTTTTGTGTATTGATTGATTTTGGGGTTGAGGTTATAAGGGAGGTAAATATGGGAGTGCTATGTTGTGTTGTTTTGTTGCAGCCAGCCATGTGTCCTGCATTTTTCTGGAATTTCAACCGAAATTTAGACTAGCAAAATGATAGAAATAGAACTTTACAAAGAAGACTTAATTGTTCTCCATTAAGTCATTAAACTATAGGCTTTGGAACCAACTCATTTTCATCTGTGGAATGAACGTTATGATCAAAATGATACCAGGCGTACAAATTGAAAAACTGAGATTCCTCAGTCAGTAACCTGTGACTTGGGACTACGTTTAGGTGACCTTAATGACACATTTAGAAGATGTGAAAAATACTTAAATGTACCCTTATGTGTTAGGAAACCACATAATTTTTAATTTCCTAAATCTAACTTGTAGATAAAAAGATATGATCGAAAGAGTATAACTCATGCACACTGGAATTGTGAAACCGGACAGACTGAGATTTGTGCCTTGAGTCCAGGTTTTGGTCTATTTACCTCAGGAATTAGATGTTGTGATAGAAGATATAAATGAACCCTTGTATGTTGGTGAATCATAGGAGTTGGATTCATCTCTATTGGACTTAAAATGTAGAAGTTACACACAAATGAGCAAACAATGTGCAGGCAGACCTTAGCAGACTGCAGGGCTGAATTAGAAATTGTTCCAAAATTCATGTGTTGCCTGTTTTAAGATGAAATTTTTACTGAATATAGCCTTATGTGTCTAGTTTAATTTAAGATAAGAATCGTCTCAATCCGAGTTGCGTAGATAAAGTTATAAATGAAATAGTACGCATTGCACAGACTTGAGTAACCAATTGGCCAGGGAAGAGTTCAAGGAGTCATCAAGAATTATGTGCAACAAATTTAAATGTAGAAATTTAACCATAAGGACTCATATGAGTCTAGTTCGAGTGAAAACAATAATTTTTACATTCGGATTAGTAGAACAAAAGTTATTGGGGAAATAAGATAACAAGGTACATAAGAAACTAAATGCTAGAATTCATTGTTCATTTGGTAAGAAATAAATGAGGTATAATTGAGATAAAATATTCGTTTGGAATGAAATAAATTATCAAAAATATGCTCTTGAAAGCTTGACCAATTAAGAACACGATAGCATTTTTCGTTTTTTGAAAATCACATCCCAATTGTGTTTTATTTAGATTTTAAAGCCCAACGAGGGATTTTTGCAGTATTGTAAAACTCGGTGTGGCCTAAAAAGTGCAGTATGGCCCAAAGGCCCGGAATGAAAACTTTGAACTTCAAATTAGTTCTATTGAGCTGATTTAGGAAAAAAATATGCAGATTCTTAATCACTGGTGCCATATCTGTAATATTGTGTGGTTTGCATCTAATTTCTACTTAACGGTTAAAATACCCACTAAGCTATATGCATAGCGAGTTTAGTTTTCTAAACTCGTAGGTTATGGAGTCCAAGCTGACAAATGGGAAGTTAAAAAGGAGCACCATAGTACACAACAGGAGGCGAAGTGAGGAGCAAAGCAAAGTTTAGCTTGGCATGTACTGTTAAGGACTTTCAAAATGTAATTATAACAATTAAAGAAATGTGTAAATTATTATTATTTGCAATAAAAAGGAAAAAAATTTTATTTAGTGCATGTTCTGTATACCATGTTGCATATATTGTAGCACACTTGGCTCGGCTGGAAATAGTCGGGTTAAGGGGTGTTACACAGCACCCCCCCCCCCCACAACGCCCGGTTCATTGGAATGGCCTCCTTTACAGGTCTTAATATTATAAAATTCTTAAATATAACAATATTATCCATATTACACATAATAATTAAAAGAAAGCATCAATATATTAAAATCAAAGCAAGGCCCAAGCAAAAAAAAATAAATGGACACCCACCCGAAGATGGAAACATGTCCTTACATCCCATGCCTAAATAGGACACCCAGCGAAAGGTAGAAACATGTCCTTTACATAAGTTCTAAAATAGAAAAGCAATTTAAATTCATGATAATTAACTAATGAGGTACCCACCAAGTGGAAACATACCTCTTACAACATTTGAAAATCTAAATAAATTGATAAAATAAATAACCATTCACCATAAATAAATCATTCATCAAAGCTATTAATCAAAATATAAAATAAACATCCATCCATGATAAATTAAATAAATCAAGCATTGAAATTAAATAAATCAACCATCAAAAAATATAATAAACTATATAATCAAATCAAAAATTAAATAAAGCAATAAATATGTAAATTTAGGGTTTTAAAGAATTATCAATTGAATTTAGGGTTTTGAAACTTAGGGTTTTAGAAACTAAAGTTTTATAATTAGGGTTTTGAAATTAGGATTTTTATGATTTTTGAAACTAGGGTTTTGGAATTAGGGTTTTTAAAACTAGGGTTTTGGAATTAGGTTTTTAAAGCTAGGGTTTTGGAATTAGGGTTTTAAAAGCTAGGGTTTTGGAATTAGGGTTTTAAAACTAGGGTTTTGGAATTAGGGTTTTTAAAGCTGGGGTTTTGGATAATTAAGGTTTTTGGAATTAGGGTTTTGGATAATTAGGGTTTTTGGAATTAGCTTACTGCCTAAAAACTCAATTTTGGATTTGGAAAGGTTTTGCAAAAATAATCAATATTTTGGAGTTTAATAATGAAATGGTTTAGGCTTTTGGATAAAAATAGTTTGAGATTTTGAGTTTTAATGAAATAACATACGGTTCTTGAAGTTAAAGTAAACAATATAGATTTTAACAATTAATTGTTGACTACTAGATAGTTTTATGTTTTATGAAATATACTAGTGGGATTACGAATACCAATTGATCAATGTGATAATTAAAGCAAATGATTAAAGTTATTAAAACAAAAACCAAAGCAAATGATTAAAGTTATTAAAACAAAAAAAACAATTTACTGCATGTTCAAAGATCAAGCTACTGTGTATTCAAAGTTACTGCATGCATGCATGTTCTTATTAATCAAAGAAATGAAACTACTTTAAACATAAATAATTCATGTTTAAAGATCAAACCTCCACTTGTTGGTTACTCCACAATTAAATTCTGGATGAACAATTAACAAAGACAACACTGCTGTCTTTGATGGATTGATTACTGATGAATGTTTGCTTCTAATCTTTTCTGTTTGTTGACGTCTCTTTGCTATCTTGTTAATGTTCCTTGTCATCCCCTCTTAATGTTCCCTTGTTAATGTTTTCTCCCTCCTTATGAATTCTAAAACATTGTTACTTATAGTCGAACCTCACTCAGAATCCTTAACCTAATATAAAACTGTCCCTAAAACAAATTCTAGTTGAATTAGGAAACATATTGAACCCATGTCGACCTAGTTGCCCTAGGTCGACATGAGATCAACCTCATGTCGACCTTGGGCTGCCCAAGTGGACATGAGGCATACTCATGTCGATCTTGGGCTGCCAAGGTCGACATGAGGCATGTTCATGTCGACCTAGCCTCCCAAGGTCAACAAGAAGCATGCTCATGTCGACCTAGCTTGCCGACGTCGACATGAGGCATGCTCATGTCGATCGTGGGCTGCCAAGGTCTACATGAAGCATCCTAATGTCTCCAGACCGACTTCAATTAAATTACTCTGACCTTTTTTAACTTATGAACTAAAAAATTTTAATTTGGGCCAATTCCACTTGGTTTTAGGGTTTTACAATCAAATATATGCCTCTTTAATCCGAACCGACTCCTTTTAAAAATTATATACTAGGTTTAAATATTTAAAGTTGGATCAAACTTATTTTGGCATCCTTTAATTAGGACAATATCAAATTGGGGTAAAAATTACGGGTCTACACTATGGTGGGTAAAGAAGTAGCAATTTGTGTTGTGAATAGGTTTTGGGATTCAAGTGATAGTGATGATGATCTTGTACCCAAGAAGGAGGAATGGGCCTGGTCCGAGCCCGAAGAAGATGAAGTAATGAATACTAAATCTGGTAAGCCTTATGCAAGGCCACTGCCTGAGGTAGAAGTTAATAAAGGAAAGGAAGCTGAAGTAGGGAACAAAGAAGAGGAAGATGATGTTGTGATCAAGCAATTGAAAAGAACCTAAGCAAGTGTTAGCATTTGGTACTTATTGGCTACTTTTAAAAATCACCAAGATACTATGGCCAAGGCCTTGGCCAGCATGCTAATTTCCACCTCCATAACACTGGAGGAGCTGATCAACTTCATAAAAATTGAAGGAGTAATTAAATGTGAAGATATTCAAGAGAAGAGCGAAGTTAATATGGGAGCGGTATATTTCTCAGATACGAATTTACCGAAAGAGGGGAGAGATCACATCTGCCCTCTCTTTATCAAAATAGAAATCAAAGGGAAAAGGACTCCATGTGTAATGGTTGATGATGGGTCTGCCATCAATGTTCGTCCACTTAAAATATTGCCAAAACTAGCAATGTCAACAAGGGATCTAAACCCAACTAAGGAAACCATTATGGCATATGACAACACCAATAGACATGCCGAAGGAACTTTCAAAGCTGCTGTCAAGGTTGCTCCAATTAAATTTATTGTTGAATTTGTTGTTTTGGATATACCTGTTACCTTTGCCTTACTCTTGGGACGACCATGGTTTGATCCTCTTGGTGGAGTTCCTTCCACCCTTCATCAAAAGATCCAGTTCCCTAACAGAGATGAGACAGTGGTCATCAAGGCTGAAGATAATGAGGTTGTTAATGCTCTAATGATTGAGAGGACTCTAAGGTCTTAAACATGATGAAGAACATGAGCTACCTTCCCGAAGCTGGTCTTGAAAAGGGCAAAGCCGATGTAACAAAGCTTCCATATTTCAAAACTCAAACTTCCAAGAAAGGGTTAGGGTATGAAGAAGCTAACAAGATGACCACCCAAAGAAGAATGAGAAGAAGATCTTCCCACCACTTGAAGAGATCTTTGTCAAAGCTCCAGACATGGGACCACTCCAAGGAAAGCCCGAGCCAATCATGTTCATGGGGAAGTTGATCTCGGGTTTTGAAATTTTTACTGATGTTGCCGAGCTAGTGGAGCAAGTGAAGAAAGAGCTCACCTTGCCAGCCAACAAGGAGCCTAATCCAGAAGAAAAGAAGGAAGTTGTCCTGAAAGCCGAGAAGACTCCGGAAGAGATTGCTGCCCTGGCTGAAGAGAAGTTTGAAGATATTCTGCTTTATGATTTTGAAAATAATGATTTTAATTTTAATTTTAATTTGTCTACTTTGTATGAGGATGATGATGTTTTCTTTTCCAAGATGAATGTAAAAAAGTCTGATTTTGCTTACTTGTGTGATGTTTCTCCTAATGGTTGCATACATTCAAATAGTGGTTACATGAGCATCTTAAATATTAACTCTGTTGATACACAATCATTAAATCTGGGAACAACTGAAAATCCTAAAAACATTAGAATAGCATCCGACCTTACTCTTGATGAGAGAGAGAGATTTGAAAAATATTCAAAAAATATGAAGAAGTATTTGCTTGGTCTTATGAGGATATGCCTGGAATAGATCGAGACATAGCTGAACATCTTATTCCTACTTACACTCACATGAAACCTATCAAAAAAAAAATCTTAGGCGATTAAGACCTGAGTGGGCTAAATTGGTTAAAGAAGAGGTCACTAAACAAATACAAGTAAAGTTCCTTGAAGTGATAGAATAGTCAAATTGGCTAGCCAACATAGTACCCGTGCCAAAGAAAGATGGAAAAATTAGGGTCTGTGTGGACTATAGAGATTTAAACAAGGCTTCCCCTAAAGATGATTTTCCTTTTCACCATATAGATGTTCTAATTGATAGTGCAGTCTCTAGCATGCTACACTCATTTGTAGATGGATTTTTCATATACAACCAAGTGTTAATGGCCCAAGAGGATAAAGCCAAAACTGCTTTCATTACTACATGGGTTATATTTTGTTATAGGGTGATGTCGTTTGGCTTAAAGAATGCTGGAGCAACCTACCAAAGGATGGCCACCACATTATTTCATGACATGATGCATGAAGAAGTCGAAGTATATGTTGATGATATGATGGTGAAATCATATACAAGGGAACAACACTTCCAAAACATAGAATTATTCTTCGATAGAGCATTGAAATATAAGCTAAGATTAAACCCGAATAAGTGTGTGTTCGGGGTTACCTTAGGCAAATTGTTGGTACATGTGATTGGTCTAAATGGCATTGAGATTGACCCTGACAAAGTTAAAGCAATCAGGGATATGCCAGCCCCTAAGATGGAGAGAGAAGTTTGGGGATTCATTGGTAAATTACAATACATTAGCAGATTTATAGCAAAGCTCACAACAATCTGTGAGCCTATCTTGAAGTTGCTTAAGAAGAAACAGCTTTCAAGGAGAAGTTAAGGACTTATTCTCAAAGTACCAAAACCATCATCACAGATCCTCTCCTTATAGATTAAAGGATAATGGTGCGGTAGAAGCAACAAATAAGATAATTAAGCAAATTCTGTCCAAGATGACCAAGACATACAGGGATTGGTCAGAGATGATTCCTTTTGCTTTGTGGGGAAATAGAATAAGTGTACAAACACCGACTGGAATGACACCGTTCTCTTTGGTTTATGGGATTGAAGTAGTGTTGCCAATTGAAATTGAGATCAAGTCGTTGAGAGTGGTCTTGGAAGCTGAATTGCTTGAAACATAATGGGTAGTGAGCAGATACACATAGTTAGCTTTGCTAGAGGAAAGAAGGTTAAAAGCATTGTATCATCATCAACTGTATCAAAGGAAGATAGCTCAGGCCTACAATAGAAGAATTAAGACCATAAAACTCAAAATTGGTGATTTAGTGTTGAAATAATGTAAGCCTAATGTATCTGATCCAAGAGGGAAATTTAGGCCTATTTGGGAAGGGCCATATGTTGTGAAACAAGTCATGAATAAAGGTGCAGTAAAGTTATTAGACATGGACGGGAATGAGTATAGTGAGCCAGTGAACATCGATAGGTTGAAGAGGTTTTATGTATAAAAAAAAAAGAGCTCGCTAGGTTGAAAACCCAAAAAGGGCGGCCTAGCCAAAAGTTAGAGCAGTCTGCTAGTTCCAAAAATTCGAAACGGCGGGCTAGGCAACAATTAGGGCTAAATGAGAGAAAATCGTCAATTAGAAATGGCAATAGGAGTGATCTTGTGTATGCTGGCTTTATGTTTGGTTGTTCCCCAATTTAATAAAATAGAATTAATATTAAAATTATTGTATATGCACTGTTATAAGTATTTGACCAGATATGGATGAAATAAATAAACACAATAGCAAAAGGTGATGATAAATTATAAATGGAAATTAAGTATCTCTTATTATTACTTTTATTATTTTCATCCTAACAATACACTTTCTAAAGAAATTAACAAATGTAAAATCTATGGTAGATGATAAGTGTAATGTGTAGGCCAGCTTTGCTTCAGCCGATCCAAGTAGGCTTCAGTCAGACAAGGCATGTCTAAATTGAGAGTGAATTTAGAACATCGAGGCTCAGCTCCATACTGACGGTCAAGCTGGCAAGGATCATAGCAAGTACCTCGATGAAGAGCAGCAAGAGGAACATACATCAAGTATGTCCGCATGGTGATACGAGAAATCTTCCACCAAGGTACTAACCAAGGGATGTTGACTTCAGCGCGTTAGTGGATCCAGTCAACATACGAAGAAGCAGGATGGAGTAGTTTCCTAGTAGATTGATATCATGGTAGATATCTAGCAAAATTCATAGATGGAGTATCGAGCAAGCAGAGATGCTCTTGAAGTCATATCTGTAAGAAAAAAAAAGAAATTAAAAAGGAAGGTCCGCTAAGTTGAAAACCAGCAAGGGCAGCTTAGGCAAAAATTAGGACAGCTTGCTAGTTTCAAAAACTCACATGGGCAGACTAGGAAAAATTAGAGCAATAAAAAAAGGAAGGTCCACTAAGTTGAAAACCCGCAAGGGCGGCTTAGGCAAAAATAAAGATAACTCGCTAGTTTCGAAAACCAACAAGGGCGAACTAGGCAAAAATTAGAGCAATAATAAAAAAAAGTTGCAGTAAAAATAAAAATTATATATCATCATTATTATTTTTATCATTATACTTATTATACAATATTTTCTCAATTGATACAATACTGATAGATTACTAAGAATGAGGTGGTGAATCATGATCAAACACAGCCTTAAAAAAATCATCGCCTATTGAAGAAGGAGGCATATCACCCATTCCAAGTCCGCCCGAAGTAGGAGCACCTGAATCTCTATTACCTTGGAATTCATATCTGTAACAGTCCTCATTCGAAGTAGATGAAAGGATCTCATGGTCATCAGTTTGGGGGCCTCTAGATGACGAAGCACCAGGATCTCTCATCCCCTGAAATCGAAAGTCTCAAAAATCTTGCTCTGACTGGTGATATAATTTTTCAAAATGGGCAACCTATTGACAACTAACAGCCAACTCTTCTTGAAGTTTCTTGTTTTGTTCTTCAAGCATCAGCTATGAGCCAGAAAGGAAAATAGAAAGAGCATACATAATCATGCATACATATAGCATAAATTATCATGGAATAAGAAAACCTACCAGGTAATTCATATCAATGCTCTGTGGATAAGATGGAATCTCCGGTTGATTAGAATGAGCAAACAGAGGAGCGGTAAAACAAGGTCTAGCCTTATGACTAAATGAGCCACAGACTGCAACAATCATTAAAAAAAAAGTCAAAACAAGTTAAGAAAGAAGCAATTGCAATGGAAAAATTGTAAAAGTTTACCTAGCCCAGAGATGCGAGACAGACTCTCTTCCCTCTTCGTAATACTCCTCCTCATCTCTATCCTCATTTTCCTTAGGAATCTCCCGTACGCCAATAGGAGATACATCAAATTTGAAGAGTCCTATTCGAATAAACTGGGTATAAGATGCACTCGGTGGATAGAGAAAGGTTTCAACATCATAACCGTGTCGAGCCAACCACCATGCATTCTCCGGCATTGATGTGATATTTAAAGTATACTTTGGGCAATGCATCAGGATCCTTTGCTGCTCGGGACCAAGAAATCACTCATACACTCTCTCCATGAGAAACCAGCCACTAGACACAGGGCCGGCAATGACTCAGTGAGTATGTTGAAAGGGCAATGCGGCATTCATGGAGGAAGTCCAGTTCGTCTGCTCTTCTGTGTTCCACCATGCCAAATTGACCTACAAAATTACATAAGGTAAGTGAACTTTTATATAAATTTTAAAGTATACTAATGCTATTTTACCTGGCCCTAGGTTAAGCAATTCAAGAGATAGCGTTAGGTATGCACATGGTGAGAGTCGGGAACTTCTACACTATCTGACAATTAAAAATTCAATCTCAGATACCCGACTCTCTCTCGGGAAATGCAAGGCACCCTCACAAGGTTATGCTCATATGCCCATGCCTACAACAATAATAAAAATCAAATTCATGCAAGAATAAGAATGGAATTGACATTGGTGGAAGAAGAATACCTTGACAACCACCATAAAGCCAACAAAAGACTTCTTATTTCTGCAAATCTTATCAAGTCCATGGTAAAGACAGGCAAGGCCAACTTCATCCCAGCCGTAAATGGTACAATACTCATATCAGTAAGGGCCCTCAACACAGATAAATGGATGGCAAATTCGGTGCTGCATAAAATGGTCGACCTGAGCAAATAAAGTAAAAATCCTCGAGCATATTTCTTGGTTATTTCCCTATGAACTCGTCCTTCGTAGTTCATCCAATAACTCTGAATCAATTCAATTTTTATCTTGAAAGGCCTTTTAAATGATGGTTTCATATCGATTAACTATTGGACTTCTTCGAATGTTAGAATATCATTGGTAAGAGGGACTAGAAGGCCATAGTACTGGATACCAGTTATGGTTGTATAATCGACTGGGCCAATGGTCATTTCCCCTATAGGTAGGTGAAAAGTATGGATCGTATCCATCCACAGCTCCGATAATGCTTGAACTACACTCCTATCTATCGGACACTCCTCGGATGGTAATTGCAAGATAAAGCTTTCAAAATTGCAATCTCGGATAATCCGTTTTACCCGAGAAGGTGCTACATCATACCATCGTCGGGCTTTATAGACACGCCCTCCGTCTCGGATAATGCAACGATCACGCTAACATGGAGCCAGGTAAGTTAACACAAGGTAAGTATATCATCATAACAATACCACTGATTTTTAAATTTATTTATGTTCTATTTTTAGTCTATCTATTTACTTGTTTGTTAAATTCTTAAATATATTCATCTAATTAATTTATTTTTTCCTAAATCTTAAAACAACAAAAAAAATAAAAAGGAAAAAAAATAAAATAAAAAAAGGAAAAAACAAACAAAAACACAAAAATGAAAAATAATTTGTTGTTAAAGTAAATAATTGAATTATTACCTTGGTTTTTTTATTTGAACTGCGATGAAGCTGCATCCTGGCTAATAGACTTATAATTCTATTTTCATGCCGCCGAATAAACTTCAATAACTCAGCATTAGATCGAGTTTCTAATCTTGAAGGATGCATTTTCTCCTCAACTCTATGCTAAACTCTCTAAACTCTATGATATCAAAAATGTACAAGTGTGAATGAAATGAAGAAATGAGCCTCAGTTTATATAGAAAAATTGCAAAGGAAAAAGACAAAAATAAAAAAGAGAAAAATAGTATTCTCGTGAAGAAAAAAAAGTAAATGTTACTATTGATAAATAGTAATGAATAGTTAGTGAATAGTGTATGAATAGTAACTACACAGTGAATAAATAGAAAACCCAATTATTCAATTCAATCATTCAGATATTTGCGTGTATATAAATATTTTTGCACTTTTAAAATTTTTTACATGCAGGGGGCAAGAAGATATGGGTATGGTAAAAATTAGCTAAATTTTTTGTAAATTTCTTTAGTATCCTACTGACTGCAATTATTTTTTGCAGATAATCAAATCTCTCTTAGCTTAGGTCAAGAACCTAAATTCTATCTTAAGTCCAGAACTTACTTCGAGTCCAGAACCCAAATTATTTTTATGTCCAGAACTTACCTCGGGTCTAGAACCCAAATTATTTTTAATTCCATAACTTAGCTTAGGTCCAGAACCTAAATTCTCTCTTAAGTCCAGAACTTACGTCGGGTCCAGAACCCAAATTATTTTTAAGTCTAGAACTTAGCTCGGGTCCAGAAACCAAATTATTTGTAAGTCCAGAACTTAGCTTAGGTCTAGAACCTAAATTCTCTCTTAAGTCCAGAAATTAGCTCAAGTCACGAACCTAAATTATTTTTAAGTCCAAAACTTAGCTCGGGTCTAGAACCCAAATCTCTCTTAAGTCTAGAACTTAGCTCGGGTCCAGAATTCAAATTACCCTTAAGTCTAGAACTTAGCTCGGGTCCAGAACCCAAATTTTTCTTAAGTCCATAACTTACCCCGGGTCCAGAACCTAAATCCTAAATGTAGCTCGGGTCTAGAACCCAAATCATTTTTTAGTTCAAAACTCAAACCAACCTTAGGTGTGGAGTCTAGTATGGCTCTAAACCCAGTCAAAAATCACATTGCTTTTCACTCTCTTTTGTCGTAGTCTCAGATCGCTCAAGCAGGGGCAAATTGTAGATCCTTAATTTTTGACCCAGTCTGGTCCAATATTTTTTATAGTCCAAAATATTTTTTATGGTATTTAATTAAATAATATTTATTTTAGTATTTATTATTTATAATTTTTAATAAAAATAAAAAAGGTAATATTAGTAATGTTAAAATAATAATAATAAATAAATAAATAAATAAATAAAAATCGACGATTAAAAAATCGGCGACGAAAACTTTTCATCTTTGAAAGTGAATTGGCGGGCCCGCTCACAATTGTCATGCTGGCCTGCAGTAATTTTTTTGCCAGCGTAATTTTTTCAGCACAATTTTTTCCAAAATCGAATTCTTTTTGGTTTTGATTTCTTTTCCTAAATGGTTTTAATTTCCTTAGACAATTAGAATTAGGTTTGGACTTTTTCCTATAAATACCACATTAAAAAACTTCAGAAAAGGATCTAGACTTTGGGGAGACCGAACTTAGATCTTTCAAAAAAAAGAAATTAGGAACCAAATTGGGGACTCTAAAAAATTCTTTCTGCCAAAAGAAAACCCTAGCAAGCAAGGAGAAATTCAAGAGACAGCAACCAAAGGAGGCAACAAGCAATCATCTCCAGATTGCTTTGCTCAACCAAAATCAAATCTGAAGCAGCCAACAGCTTGGTTCAAATTCTTCAAATTTGGTGGAGCCTTCAAACATAAGTAAATTGCTCTAACTTTGATTTATTGAATCATTAATCATCTTCACCTTTTAAGACATCATCACACTGCCTTATTTATTTGATTCTTCCTTCAATTTAGTTTAGGTAGTAGCATAAATTAATTCATACAATACTTAAGATCTTAATTAAAATAAAATTATGATCATTTAACACGAATCTAATTTCATAAGCCCTAAGTTATTCAAACCCTAAATCTTAATTAACTTTGTTTTCAAACCATCACAGTAGCTATTTTGATATAAGCTTATTCAGTGAGCTATTTTAATCTTTCAATAATAAATTTGGCTTTCTATATTTGTTTCACCTAAAATTGCATAAGTAGTTGGTATAGTCAATATTAAAAGCACACTCAACTTTGATCACAGAAAAGCATCAAATTCTAAATTCAAAAATCATAATCTATAGAATCAAGATTTCAAACCGTAAAACCCTAATATCTTAACCATAAAACCCTAAAACTTTAATAGCCTTGAAACATGTTTTTCAAATACAAAAGCCTAATTACACCTTTCTAAAAACCAAAACAACAATCTGTTTGCTTAAAACCCTAATCAAACCTATTTCTTTAAATCACAATAGCATTATTTTCATAAAAACATCCAAAACCCTAAACCTTTAAAACATCCAGTCGCTATGTCATTACTTTAAAATATTTCTCAAACTAATTAAACTAGTATATGCAAAGCCCTAGTTGTTAAACATAAAACTCTAGAAACCCTAATTGATGCATGAACCCCTAAAGTTAATATATTTACTGTTTTATTTAAATTGGATGAATGTTTATTATATATTTTGATTGATGTTTGATGTCTTTGATGAATGGTTTATTTATGACGAATGGTTGTTTACTTTTATTGATTTATTTTAATTTCAAAATATTATAAGAGGTATGTTTCCATATTTTTAGGTACCTCATGTCGTGAGCATCATGTAATTTATTTTATTCTGAAGTTTTTGGACTAATGTAAAGGACACGTTTCCACCTTTCAGTGGCTATCCTATTTAGTTTTAGACATGGACAATGTAAGGAAATGTTTCCATCCTCGGATGGGTGTCTATTTATTTGCTTTTGTTTGGACATTGCTTTAATTTTAATATAATGATGCTTTATTTTAATTATTGCATGTAGTATGGATAATAATTTTATAATATTAGGACCTACAAAGGAGGCCGGTTCCAATGAACCGGGTGTTGTGAGCGTGTTGGGCCGTTTCTCACTTTCCCCATATGTACCCAACTTTTCGAACCCATTAGGGGGTTGGGGATTCCTTAGGAATCGAGTCATCCACCCCTTTCTTTTTCCCGGCCCATCCAGGTGGCGACACCATTTTATCCGGGCTTAGGCCCGTGTTTTCTAAGGTCCCAAGCCTAAACAGTGCCGAAGTCGCAAGAACCATTCCATCAGGAGTGCGGACAAAAATCCTCGCTCACACCCTAGCTTGTAAATCTATTGTTTAAATACAATACTTAAATGTAGGATTGATTACTAATGCATGTTTATTTATAATATGTCTTATTGAATGGTTTATTTGGTCTATGATGAATTATTTATTTATGATGATTGATTGATTATTTTTTATTAGTTTATTTTGGTTTCAAGAATTGTACGAGGTAGGTTTCCATATTATGGGTACCTCATTTGTTGAGTATCATGTAATATAATTTATTTAAGCTTTGGATTAATATAAAGGTTGTGTTTCTACCAATTGGCAGGTATCCTATTTTATTTGTTTTCTTTTGGACATTAGACAATTGTAAAGGCATGTTTCTATCCATGGATGGGTGCCTATTCATTTATTTTGTTTGAACTTATTGTGATTTTAATAAAGCGGATATTTATTCTTAAGATTGCATGTAGTATGGATAATATCATTATATTTAAGGGTTTTATAATATTAAGACCTGAAAAGGAGGCCGGTTCCAATGAATTAGGTGTTGTGGGGATGCTAGTCATTCTTACCTTCCCCACGTGTACCCAACTTGGAACACCCCTTCCCGGCCTATGTGTGTAAGCCGAGCAGAGGCGCCACACTATCCGAATGTTGCTACCAAGTTTACTTAGTCAAATTTTAGTTCCGGTTTTACAGAAATTTTGCTAGAGTTTCGCCTAGAAATTGGGTCCCAAGTGTCGACAAAACTGGTTTTTCTGAGTTTTGAAAACATTTTTTTATTACACAAACCAACGCAAACACAATCAATTTCAATACACTCCCAATGAATCCACCTTACAACATCAACTACAAACCTGCAAGAAGAGTTCACACTTCTAATACAAAATAAAGTAGATGTTTATTATTATTACATACTACTAACGTACAGTATAACATAAAAATTCTCAATCTTATATATACATATACATGCCACAACTAGCTAACTCCTAATGGAAACTAGGAGATCTACCCTGAGCTGCTGTGGGTCTGGTCGTCACTTTTCAAGATTTATCTACTGCTCCGAACCTACGAGTCAAGAAAAACTTAACTCGCTGAGCAATGTCGCTCAGTGGGTACTTTACCAATGAAAATATAGTTAAAACATGAATGCATTTGAAATAAAAGGAAATAATTAAATCAATAATCAACCAATACTAAACCAATGGTAGTTATTGTACATGCAGTGTAAATATGCTTTCAACAAATGTAAAAACCATAATTCAAACTCATTTTGCATTACATAGTTTAAAAATAATAACCGGACTTTGGCTCAACTGGAATATAGGGAACCATAGCGATAAGGCAGTGGCCCTCACCACTGTAACATAGGTGGCCCTCACCACCCATATCAAATCGTAGGAATGGCCCTCACCATCCTGGTTATAACCAATGGCCCTCATCATTGGCCCCCAATGGCCCTCACCATTGAGTTCAAATCATAACAATTCAATCACAATATCAAGCAGTACTGCATAAGTTAGTATAGTGCACCATACCCTTATCTACCACTCCCAACTACCCAGTAGAGCATAAAGGTTAAAATGATTCAATTTAAGTCTCAAACTTCATTTTAGAATGACTCGAGAAATCCTTTTAAATTCCCATCGCGCTTTGCCATTTACGCCGCGCACCACATTCTTTAGTCAAACCATTACCCTTTTTCACATATTTAACATCCATAATAAACATATCAAAAATTTCAAAGCATTCCTCAAAAGGTCACATATTGACCAAATGAATAGTATCACGGCATGTAAAATCGGCAGCGCAAATGGCATGACCATATAAATAATAAAATCTGGGTTTTCGTCAAAATTTCAGTCCACTTAAGTCTTGCATTTGACCAAGTAAATGATCTTATTTTTGGCTGAAATTTTACAGAAAGATTATTTCATATGTTTACTAATTACATGTAAAATGTCGTTGAAAAATTCAATCATTTGCTACCTCAAACAACTGCCACAAAAAGAGTCCAGAAAGCTGCCATTTTGGGACCATTTCGGCCCAAACATATGAAATACATGGGATAGGTTATTTTTCTTTTTCAAATCAATATGAAGGCTTCTTTAATGATAAAGTGAAGATTCAAACACTTCCCATTGACAACTTTTGCATGTTTAACTTAAATCAAACTAATTAATATTCATCAAATCAACTTGCCAAATTTTTCTCAAAACATTTGGTTTAAATTAAATTTAAACAACTCAATTGCCATAAGAAAGCAAGAACATAACTCAAACATTTAATTTAAAATCAATTAATATATTTAAGCATCAACATCAAAAATTCCATAAACCAAAGTTTGTAAGAAGAATAAAATTTCTTTTATGGTAAAGTACCAAACCTTATTCTTTTAATTCCCTTTTGCTTTTCCTTCTTCTCCTTCTTTAATCTTTGTTTCTCCTTCAAAAAATTCAAGAACACAACCTTAAACATAAACCTTAGCAATTTAGAACAATAAGCTATCCTCCATTTCTTTTCAAATTAAATCCTAATCTAACCTTATTAAACCTTAGAAACCTTGATTCTTCCATTTAATTAATCAATATCATCACTACTTAAATTTTCTCCAATTCCACCATAAGAACCCTAATTTCCAATCTTCCAATAGATATATAAATACTTAAAATTGATACTAGAATTGAATTCTACATACTTGAAAACCTTAAAACTCACCTTGAACTTGAATCAAACTTGACAAAATTTGGAATTCCTTGGTGTTCTTCCTATGGTGGCCAAAAGTTTGGAGGTGAGAGAGAGAGGTTTTGTTCTTCTTACTATGATATATATATAGGAGAAATGATGCTCACTTTTGGGTTGGATAAATGCCTTAGGGCCATTTGTCCACCTCTTTTTCTTTTCTTCTTTTTATGACTTTTAAATGGCTAATTTCCATTAGTCCATTTGTCTCTTTCTTTTATTTATTTAAAACCCAAGCCCTTGGACTTTATTTTAATTATATTTTGGCCTCCCAACCTCCTTGTGCTGTAATTTTATGGTCTAGGGTGTGAAAAGACCAAAATACCCTCCAGCGATTAATCGATTGTAACTTTTAAACAGTACAGTTCCATGAGGCAAACTACATATGGTTTTGATCCTCTCAACCTCTACTTTCTATTTTTGAAGTCTATTTTAGGTTTCCAAGTCATTTTGAAAAATTACCAATAAGCCCTTGACTTTTTACAAAATTCCCTTTAGGTCCTTTCTTTGCTCGGGTTTTGCCCGGCTCCATTTCTTCTGACGATCGTTTCATATTCAACCCCTCGATGTCCTCTACTCACTCTTATGTTTATTTCCTACTTTAGATTCATGTATAAATTTTTATTGATAATGACCAAAATGCCCCTAGTCTACATGTCTTTGTTTCTATCTAACGGGGCGTTTCCTGAAAAAATTGTTACACGTCGTTGTGACCCGATTTTTCTCTACTCTCCATTTTTGGAGTCTGTTATGTGCATTATTAAGAATCTCCAGTACAATTTTTGGAAATTACAGTCACCTCCCCAAAACTTTACATTTTTTTTAATTAGGTCCCGTTGATCCTATAGCCTTATCTAGGGCCGTTGTCAGGAAGTATCTTCTCCTTTCCCCTTCTCTCACTGTGCACATGACTACTATGCATAAATGAGGTGGGTGGATGTGACAGTTCCTCCCTCGTTAATTTAGGCTTCGTCCCGAAGCCCATCAGGTGGAAATAAATATGGGTACTGCTTCCTCATTGTTTCTTCGCATTCCTATGTGGCTTCTTCCACTTTGTGATTCCTCCAAAGCACTTTGACCAATGGAATCTTCTTATTCCGTAACTCCTTGATTTCCCGTGCTAAGATTTCTACTGGCTCTTCCTCGTACGTCAGGTCAGGCTGAATCTCGATGTCTTGAGCTTGTATGATGTGGGTGGGATCTGAACGATACTTCCTTAGCATTGAAACATGGAAAACATCATGTATTTTACTTAATTCGGGTGGTAACTCCAACTGAAAGCTACCGGACCTTCCCGTTTGATGATCTCATATGGTCCGATGAATCTAGGGCTTAATTTGTCTTTCTGTTTAAATCGTAACACCTTCTTCCAAGGAGAGACTTTGAGGAATACTCTGTCACCGACCTCGAACTGTATGTCTTTGTCTTTGATCCCCAATTGATGATAACCCAATTGTAGATCGATTTTTAAAAAGACTCCAGCACCTTTGAGTTGATCAAACAAATCGTCTATGCGAGGTAGTGGATACTTGTTCTTGATTGTCAGCTTTATTGAGTTGATGGTAATCCACACACAACCTTAGGGATCCGTCTTTCTTTTTCATGAACAATACTGGCACTCCCCATGGTGACACGCTTGGCCTAATAAACCCCTTGTCTAAAAGTTCTTGTAGCTGTACCTTTAGTTCTTTGAGCTCCGCTGGCGCCATTCGGTAAGGTGCGATGGATACTGGTGCAGCTCCCGGGTACACGTCTATGGTGAATTCCACCTCTCGTTTAGGTGGTAATCTAGGTAAATTGTCAGGAAATACATCGGGGAAATCACAAAGAGTAGGTATATCTTGTAGCTTCGGTGCCTCTTCTTTCACTTCTAACGCGCATAACAGGTATGCCTCGTAGCCTTTTTGCACTAACCTCTTAGCCGTCATAGTGGAAATGATGTTAGTTAGATAGTCCTTCCTCTTTCCCACTAAGGTCACTTCGTCGCCGTCTGATGTATGCAGAGTAACTCTCTTCCGTTTACAGTCAACCAATGCATCGTGTTTGGCCAACCAATCCATCCCAAGAATAGCGTCGAATTCTTGAAATGGCAGTTCAAATAAGTCTCCCCAAAAGATACGTCTGTGTATCTCCACGGGGCAATCTTTCACTACCTTCCTCGTAATCACCTCATTCCCTAATGGGCTAGTAACTAATATTCCCTCTTCCTCTAGTTCTACCTTTAGGTTCCCAAGTTTTTCATTTTTCATGCATATATATGAGTGTGAAGAACCCGGATCTATTAAAAAGTAAAGCGAAACTCCAAACATAGACAACTGACCTGCAATCACGTCTTGCGCTTCTTCATCTTCTCGCCTCCTCATGGCATACATTCTAGAGGGAGCCCTCGCTTCTGATCGATTCACCGTCTCAGACTGCACACGTGATGAATTTTCGCCCCTAGCTCTGCCTCGGCTTCACCCTGCTGTCGCTTGCGATCCCTCAGTCTCCCTAGGTAGATTTTGCATTCGCTGGGGACACTCTCGCATAAGGTGATCTAGAGATCCACATATGTAACATGCAAATGTCCGACCCTAACATTCTCCCATGTGTCGGCGTCCACAATGGTCACAGCGTGGATTAGTATTTTCGCCTTCATTACCTCTCGAACAGGTAGAAAAGTTACCTCCGCTTAGGTTAAATCTTCTTCCTTGCCCTCTTTCAGATCGTCAGGTACTAGCGACTGAGGTGGCTTGACTTAGGCCATTTTGATTTGATCCCTGACTATAACCCCGGTGTTGACCGCCTCCCATGGAACCACTGCCTCGGAATCGCTTCCTTGATGATTGGTAGTTTCCCGAATAGTTTTGGCTACCTCTCTTCTGTTTCATCTTCTGTCTTCTATTCTGCTCATCAGACTGACATTGCTCTACTTTCAGAGCCTTAGTGACTAACTCAAAAAATTCCTTGATATTAGCGGCAATTAGCTGCATCCTAATCTCATTATTCAAACCATCCTAGAATTGTTTACACCTATCATGTTCATCTTCAATTGTCTTCTTGGCATACCTACTCAGCCTGGTAAATTCTCTCTCGTATTCGGCAATGGTCAATCGACCTTGCTTTAAGTGTAGAAACTCCTTTTTCTTGGCATCTAGGTATGCCTCCGATATAAACTTCCTCTTGAACTCATTCACAAATAAATCTCATGTCCTTTGTTCCGGTGGAACTCGTTGGTGAACTGTGTCCCACCATATATATGCTTCTTCCACTAATAAGGAAGTAGCACATACCACTCGCTCTTCTGGCGTACATTGTAACTGATCTAAGGTTTGTATTATTCTTTCCAGCCAATATTCGGCTATGGAAGAATCATCATTCCTTTGAGCCCTAAACTCCTTCGCCCCGTACTTTCTTATCTTTTCGATTGGGGGTTTCCTTTCCCCTCCTACAGCAGGTACTAGTATGGGTGCTGGCACTGGTGGTGGTGCTGGGGCAACACCGGCCATCTGCCATAATACGGCAGCCATTTGTTGCAACATTTTGTTGGCAATAGGAGCATCTGCTGGTGGTTGCTCAGATGCAGGTATCTTTGATACCCGCGTTTCTACAGTTCGGGAGGCCTGAGACTCGACCTCCTCCTCTATATCATGCTGCGCTACTTGCGACATCTAAAGACAGAGCAAAACGTATACAATCCCATCATCAATAATGACCCAGACCAACAGCATTATATTACCCTAGGTGGCATGTATATTAAGATAAAGCTCTACCCAGAACCGACTAAACCGGAGCTCTGATACCAAGATTTGTAACACCCCTTCCCGGCCGACGTGTGTAAGCCGAGCAAAGGTGCCACACTATCCGAATGTTGCTACCAAGTTTACTTAGTCAAATTTTAGTTCCGGTTTTACATAAATTTTGCCAGAGTTTCGCCTAGAAATTGGGTCCCAAGTGTCGATAAAACTGGTTTTTCTGATTTTTGAAAACATTTTTTTATTACACAAACCAACGCAAACACAATCAATTTCAATACACTCCCAATGAATCCACCTTATAGCCTCAACTACAAACCTGCAAGAAGAGTTCACAATTCTAATACAAAATAAAGTAGAGGTTTATTATTATTACATACTACTAACGTACAGTATAACATAGAAATTCTCAATCATATATATACATATACATGCCACAACTACCTAACTCATAATGAAAACTAGGAGATCTACCCTGAGCTGCTGTGGGTCTGGTCGTCGCTTTCCAAGATTTAGCTACTGCTTCGAACCTACGAGTCAAGGAAAACTTAACTCTCTGAGCAATGTCACTCAGTGGGTACTTTACCGATGAAAATATAGTTAAAACATGAATGCATTTGAAATAAAAGGAAATAATTAAATCAATAATCAACCAATACTAAACCAATGGTAGTTATTGTACATGCAGTGTAAATATGCTTTCAACAAATGTAAAAACCATAATTCAAACTCATTTTGCATTACATAGTTTAAAAATAATAACCGGACTTTGGCTCTACTGGAATATAGGGAACCATAGCGATAAGGCAGTGGCCCTCACCACTGTAACATAGGTGGCCCTCACCACCCATATCAAATCGCAGGAATGGCCCTCACCATCTTGGTTATAACCAATGGCCCTCACCATTGGCCCCCACCATTGGCCCCCAATGGCCCTCACCATTGAGTTCAAATCATAACAAATGTAACACCCCTATACCCCATATACGTACACAGCATGCTAATACGATCGTAATATACGTATACTGAATATAGAAATGTCACGGTTACAAAACACACATGACATGACTCTTATATACTATGAACAAATTCAAAACCTTTAAATGAGTTTATAAAACGAAATAGATAGAAAGTTTATTTAAAACGCAGCGGAAAATATAACAAATGTTTCCCAATACATTTGCATCAAAATCAAAAGTTACAAATATAAAATATATACATGAGTGGCAGCTCTTCTCTGATCTTTAAGTCCAAAAATCAACTCTTCAACGCCTAGACTCACTAGGTCTAGAGGAACTCTCGGGTTCAATCCTGTCACCTGCGCGATGAACCACAATCGCGCTGAGCCAACAGCTCAGTAGAACAAACTATAATGATATTATGCTATGTCATACATTCAAACAATATAGATCATACTCAATACACTTTATTTTATGGATGTTACATTTCATTATTTCAATAATTGTATCATCATCCATTACTCACACATTTAACATAGACACACATGGGCCCAACAAGCATTTAATATGATCATAGACACACATGGGCCCAATAAGCATTTAATATGATATTCAAAGTTCAGAGTTACTGCTTTGGTTTATAATCACAATATCAAGCCCGTAGGCAATATATATCATATCTCTATCCATGGATAGTGTAACAGACCCAGTCTCTTGGACCATCAACCCATTAAAATGAGGAGATCCTCAACCCGGCTAGACTGTTACTAGTAACAGACCCAGTCTCTTGGACCATCAACCCGACTAATCGAGGAGATCCTCAACCCGGCTAGACTGTTACTTTTCATAAATTTCATTTTCACATTTCATTTAGTGTAACAGACCCAGTCTCTTGGATCATCAATTCAATTCAATTGAAGAGATCCTCAACCCGGCTAGACTGTTACCTTTATATAAGCATGCCACCAAAACCAGTACTCTGAAATTTGAATAAACATATTAGGCACACAACCATTTCATATATCTCTTTATAAATCTTTTTCTCAATTCATTTCTCATTCCACAATCAACTAGGCAAACATGCCTCATTTGAATCAATATAGCCAATCACAATGGCTTTACACATCATCTTATCATCACATCTTTCATTTTCATAACACATACATATACCATATTACATTTCATGAGGTTCATATTGTATAAAACATAACATTATTCAAACATATCAACAATACAATGAAATTACTTAGTACATTCACACTCAAATGTATAAGTTCCAAAATCACATGAATGTATGTTATAATGCAAGGTTTGTACTTACCTCAAAAGAAATCCACACAATTCTAAACACTTCCTCTTAACAAGTCCTTCACCAAATAATTAAGGCAATTCACCTTCTTCACAACCTAATTCAAAACAATGAGGAAACTCACATAAGATCATAAGGCTAAGAATCAATTAGGGCAAACTCTAAACTGGACACGCTCACCCACACGGGCGTGTCCCTGACCGTGCCCTAACTCCACAACACAGAAGCATTTACACGTTCAGGACCACGGGCGTGTCACTGGGCGTGTAATACCTACTGTCTCTCAGAAGTATCGACACGTCCAACATCATGAACGTGTTCCTGGCCGTGTCAATTCCCCAAAGTCACAGTAGCTATGACACGCTCACTAACACGGGCGTGTTAATGGCCGTGTCACACCTACTGCCATCCAACACAATTGACACGCCTAAAGACCTGGACGTGCTCCTGGGCATGTCAGGCCAAAAACCCAGATTCCGGCCAAAACAACAATCCAACCAACAAACAACAATCTTCCACCATCTTCCACTTCAACAAAACTCAACTAGACACACCCAAAACCACAACAACCTTGCAAAAACACCAACACAACTCAAAATACACATCCAACACCAAATCACAACATCATCAAAAACTCTAAACACAACCACAACTCAATCTTAACCAACAAACTTATTCTTCCTTTCAATCTTACTCTTTTCTTCAATCCAACCCAAGAATCAAAGATCAAGTAAACCCAACACTCTTAAACACAACACACTCAAACATATCCATATCAACAACCATAAATCACCAAACCCACAACACAAACTCAAAGAAAACAAGGGAATCAAGAGGAAACTTACCAAGAATGAAGAAAACTCTTAAATTCCTCCTTGATCTCTTGAAAACTTCTTCAATCTTGAGCTTGGAAGGTCAAATCTCTCCCTCTCTCTTGTTCTCTTGCTGCTGCCGTCCAAAGCAAAGAAAGGAGAAGAAAAGGAAAATGAGAGACACGAGAAGAGAGGAAGAAGGAAGAAAAGGAAAAGAAAGAAAAGTCAAACATTAACCCTCTCTCTCCTCAAAACATTCTCCTCCACACAAATAAAAATAAAATAATCTCAAACATCACCATCCACCCATCTTAATCCACTAACTCAATTTCAAAATAATTACCTTTATACCCTTCAAACAAATATTTGTATATGTTAAGTATATCACAATATATACAACATATACACATTACTCTAACCTCAACTCTCTTTCCAATAAAATAAATACACTTAATCCAATAATAACAATAATTACTCCAATACTTCTAGGGTACATTTTGGGATATTACAACAAATCAATCACAATATCAAGCAGTACTGCATAAGTTAGTATAGTGCACCATACCCTTATCTACCACTCCCAACTACCCAGTAGAGCATAAAGGTTAAAATGATTCAATTTAAGTCTTAAACTTCATTTTACAATGACTTGAGAAATCTTTTTAAATTCCCATCGCACTTTGCCATTTACGCTGCGCACCACATTCTTTAGTCAAACCATTACCCTTTTTCACATATTTAACATCCATAATAAACATATCAAACATTTCAAAGCATTCCTCAAAAGGTCACAAATTGACAAAATGAATAGTGTCACGGCACGTAAAATCGGCAGCGCAAATGGCATGACCATATGAATAATAAAATCTGGGTTTTCGTCAAAATTTCAGTCCACTTCAGTCATGTATTTGACCAAGTAAATGATCTTATTTTTGGCTGAAATTTTACAAAAAAATTATATCATATGTTGACTAAATACACGTAAAATTTCATTGAAAAATTCATTCATTTGCTACCTCAAACAACTGCCACAAAAGAGTCCAGAAAGCTGCCATTTTGGGGACATTTCGGCCCAAACATATGAAATACATGGGATAGGTTATTTTTCTTTTTCAAATCAATATGAAGGCTTCTTTAATGATAAAGTGAAGATTCAAACACTTCCCTTTGACAACTTTTGCATGTTTAACTTAAATCAAACTAATTAATGTTCATCAAATCAACTTGCCAAATTTTTCTCAAAACATTTGGTTTAAATTAAATTTAAACAACTCAATTGCCATAAGAAACCAAGAACATAACTCAAACATTTAATTTAAACTCAATCAATACATTTAAGCATCAACATCAAAAATGTAATATCCTCATTTATGCCCTAGAAGTTTTGCATATTGTTGTTGTTGTTATTGTTGTTGTTATTGTTATATATTGGATTGAATGTATATGATGGGATAAGAAAAGAAATTGGGAGGAGAATGCTTGTGTATATGTGTATTGGGAAAGATTTAGGGTTTAGAGAGAATGGTATATGTTGTGTATATGATGATATATATAACATATAAATTGGTCAAATGAAGAGTCAAAGTGTTGGTTAAGTGGAAGAAGATATTTTTGTGTAAAGTGTGTAATTACATATAAGGGCTTAGATAAGACAAAAAGTTAGTTATATGATTGAGGGCATTTTGGTATTTGCTTGGATAAGAATACTTGGTGGAGATTAAAAGCAAAAATTGACTTTGTGTCTTCATCATTTTCTTCTTTCTTCATGAAGTGGCCGGCTCTCCATTAACAAAAGGGAAAGATAAGTGTTCTTGATGCTAGAAGTGTATTGAAGAATTAATCCAAGGTTTTGACAAAGGATTGGTGGAAATTCTTCTTCTAAAGTAAGTATTCTCTTGTTTTCTTTGTTTATTTGGAAGTTTTGTTAGAAGTGAATAAGGGTTTGGTGATTTTGTGATTTGGTGGGTTTGAGATGTGTTGTGTTGTGTTTTCAAGTGTTTAATTGATTTTAAGTTATGAGTTTAATTTAAGGTAAGTTTTCTCTTGTTACCCTTGTTATTTTGAAGTTATGCTTGAGTTGAGTTAGGGTTTTGAATTGGTAAGAGTTGTTTATGTTATTTTTGATTGATTATTTTTGTTGATCTTTGTGTTGGTTGTAATTGTGTTGTGGTATCAAAAATGTTATTAATGTGTTTGGAAGATGTAAATAAGTGTTGAGGATGTTGATTGTGTCAATTTGAATGAGGTTATGTTGTGTATAATGTGTTTGAAGTTAAACAAAATAAAGTTTGTTAAATTTAGGGTTTATGCATGAGACACGTAATTTGGGACGGTCGCTATTATTGAAGTGCGGTCGCGATTTAGACCGAACTTCTGACCGCGAAACCTACTGTGATAAGGTTTCATCTTTGATTGTGAAGTGCGGTCGCGACTTAGACAGAACTTCTGACCGCGAAACCTACTGTGTTAAAGTTTCATCTTTTGATTGTGGAGGACAGTCGCGACTTAGCCTGGTGCGACCGCTATAATCGTTCTGTTCTGTTTTATTTGAAGTAAGTAAAGTATGTAAAGCATGTTGCTTATATGATAATGTAATGTGACTTGTGATTTATTTTGATGATTTAAATGATATATGAGGCCATTGTGATTGGCTATGAGGATTGTAATGAAATAAGACATGATATGAGACAATGCCATTGTGTTTGGCTATGATGAATGATGCTATATGAGATATAATGTGATCATGGATGAGATAAATATACACTTGAATAATGAAGTGTTATATTGTGAAATAAAATGTGAAGCCATTGTTATTGGCTAATGTGATTCAATGGAGATAAATGAGGCATGTTTGCCTAAATGATAATGAGAATTGAGAATGAAATCTAAATGAATTGTGTGGCTAATGTGTTATTCCATTTTCAGAGTTTGTTGTTGGTGGCATGCCTAATAAGTGTAACAATCTCTTGAAGTTAGGTTGGATTGGATCCTTGAAGCCTAATTGAGATGTTACCACCCTTGAAGCTAGGTTGGATTAGTTCTTGAAGCCAAGTTGGGTAGAAGCTTAGCATGCTTTGCTCCCCTTGAAGCTTGGTTGAACTTGATCCTTGAAGCCTAGTTGGGTATATGATATTGATAAATGTGATAACAAACCAAAGCATTAACTCTGAAAATTGAATTGCATATTAGTGTGTCTTGGGCCCATGCTTGTCTTTGTTTAGTGTTGTTTATGGATTGTTTAATGATTAGTTAATGAAGTATGAGAAAAGATATTGAAATGTGATATGCATATATTTATATGTTGAATTATGAAATGTAAAGGTATGATGTTAGCTTTGCATATAAATGGTTACATGTATAATATGAATTGAGAATTGACATTGTATTGTATTAAAGCATACCAATAGCATGTTTTATCTTACTAAGCCGTTGGCTTAGCGCGATAGTGTTTAATCGCGCAGGTAATAGAGTTGATAGAGTTGAACCCGGTAGTTCTTCAAGACCAAGGGAGAGTAGACCTTGAGGAACCCATTTTTGGGAACTTAAAGATCAAAGCAGACTTGCCAATCATGTATACTTCTTTATATTTTGTAAAGAAATGTTTAATGTGTAAATATGTAATTATTTTATAACTTCCGCTGTGTAATATTTAAATATATATATATGTACATAACTAATGTGTTTTGTTTTATAAGTAAATGATCTATTTTTCTATAATGTATGATGATAAGGGTATTGTATCAAGTTTTAAAGTGTTCTAAATGTTAAGAGAAATGTAGCATTCCTATGTTTGGTGCACATATGCTACATTGTTATGGTTGTGGTGTGTGTGTGCATTGGATATGGGGGTGTTACAATTGTTTTGGTATCAGAGCCTAGGTTTGAGATTCTCAACCTAGGTAAAATGTAAGAAAAAGAATATTTTTACTTAAAAAGTAAATTTTTGAATAACATACATATTTATGATTGGCAGTCTTTGATCTTTAATAAAATTTAATCTGCTGTGTTTGTAGATATAGGTAGTAATGGATCCCCACTCACGGCAATCAATTGAGGGAAGTGCGGAGAGTGTTGCTCCTGAGGAGGGAGCTAGGATTGATAGTGTTGAGGAGGCACCTGCTTCGGTGTCGGGTAGACCAGTTGGTGAGGATGTTCCGCCAGCTTGGTTCAGGAATATGATGGAAGTTATGAGACCAGCACCTGTGCAACCAGTGCCACCACCCCCTCAGCCTTCAGTATCAGTGAGGCACTATGATAAACTAAGGAAGTATGGAGCGGAGGATTTCCTTGGTACTACTGACCCAGCTGTAGCAGAGCATTGGCTTGACAAAGTTCAGAGGATTTTTATTCAGTTGCAAGCCACCCCTGAGGAAAAGTTTGACTATGCAAGATCTTTGCTACAAAAGGATGCATATAGTTGGTGGAAGACAGTGCCCCATTCTATGGATGATCCACCAACTTTGTCATATGCTGACTTTCTGAGAGAATTTGAATTGAAGTATACTCCAAGGGAGTATAAGGATGGGAAGAAAAGAGAGTTTTTAGATTTGAAGCAGGATCACCGGACCGTGACGGAGTATGAGGTTGAATTTATCCGGTTGAGTGAATATGCTGGGGGTATTATAGTTGATGAGATAGATAGATGCAGGAGGTTTGAGGAGGGATTGCGGCCTTCTCTTATGTGTCATGTGGCTGGTTCAAGATATATTGATTTTTCCCAGCTTGTGGCAGCAGCTCGTAGTGTGGAGAGAGCTCAGGTTATTGCAGCTGCTTCAGAGGAAGAGACTAGAGTTAGGAGGCCCCAATTCGAGGCAGGGTCTTCTTCTGCGAAGAGGGGTAGAGGAAGTTTTGTTCCTCGGAGTAGTAGAAGCCAGAGACCAGTGGGTAGGTCAGTGCAGTCACAGAGACAGAGATTTAGACCTGCAGCTTCAGTGGCGAGTGCTCCAACCCCTATGGTTCAGAGATCCACCTTACCCATCTGCATCCATTGTGGTAGGCCGCATGGTGGTCCTTGTTGGAAGGCTGGTGTTGCAGGGGTATGCTTCAGGTGTGGATCACCTGATCACTTTGTGAGAGATTGCCCTGAGAGGCAAGAGCAGGTGTCAGTTGATACTGCAGCTTCTCGGCCCAGTGTGAGGGGAGGTCCAGGAAGCAGGGGCTTTGGCAGAGGAGGCAGAGTTGGGTTCAGTTCCAGAGGAGGTTCTGCATCCAGAGAGAATAGACCAGAGGAGGTTGGTTCTTCCCAGAGGATGTATGTTATGCAGAGGCAGCCAGATGCATCGGCAGTCATAGCTGGTACTTTTTCTTTATTTGATACTTCAGTACTTGCTTTGATTGATCCAGGTTCCACCCATTCTTATATTAGTGCATCTATTTTGCCTGTTTTTGATGTGCATGCTGAGTCCCTAGGATTTGATGTGTTAGTGACAAATCCGTTAGGGCATAGTGTGGTTGTGAGTAAGGTGCACCGAGATAGTGCAGTGAGGGTGCAAGGTGAGGAGTTCCTTGGAGACTTGATTGAGATGCCATTTAAGGAATATGATGTGATCTTAGGAATGGATTGGCTATCTCGACATGGAGCTGTGGTGGATTGTAAAAAGAAAATTGTTTCTTTGAGGACTGTTGATGGTAGAGAAGTGTTAGTATCTAATGAGCAGGAACAGCTAGCCTCCCTATTTGTTTTAGCTGTTGCAGTTAGGAGATTGATTAGAAAGGGGTGTGAAGCCTATCTTGCTCATGTGGTGGATACTAGAGTGAAGGGTTCTCCCATTGATAGCATTGCCACAGTTGCTGAGTTTCCGGATGTTTTTCCAGATGAGTTGCCAGGATTGCCTCCTGAGAGAGAGGTGGAGTTCGGTATCGAATTGTTGCCTGGTACCACTCCTATCTCGATTACTCCTTACAGAATGGCACCAGCAGAATTAAGGGAGTTGAAAGTACAATTACAGGAGTTATTGGACAAAGGATTTATTCACCCCAGTGTTTCTCCTTGGGGAGCTCCTGTGCTATTTGTGAAGAAGAAAGATGGTACCTTGAGGTTGTGTATCGATTATAGGCAATTGAATAAGGTGACTATTAAAAATAAATATCCTTTGCCTAGAATTGATGATCTCTTTGATCAGTTAAAGGGTGCAGCTGTGTTTTCTAAAATTGATTTGAGATCTGGGTACCATCAGCTAAGAGTCAGTGCTGAGGATGTTCCGAAGACAGCTTTTCGGACCAGGTATGGGCATTATGAGTTTTTAGTTATGCCTTTTGGTCTGACGAATGCACCTGCAGCTTTTATGGATTTAATGAATAGAGTGTTTAGACCCTATCTGGACCAGTTTGTAGTGGTCTTCATCGATGACATTCTGGTGTATTCGCAGAATGAAGAGGAACATGATATGCATCTGCGGATTGTGTTGCAGACTTTGAGAGAGAAGCAGTTGTTTGCCAAATTATCGAAGTGTGAGTTCTAGTTGAATCAAGTAGCTTTTCTTGGACACATTGTTTCAGCAGAAGGCATTAGAGTTGATCCTAGTAAAGTTGAAGCTATATTGAATTGGAGTCCACCCAAGTCTGTGACAGAGATTAGAAGTTTTCTGGGTTTGGCAGGCTATTACCGGCGGTTTGTGAAAGGGTTTTCTTTGATAGCTACTCCACTCACCAGATTGCTTCGTAAGGGAGTGAGGTTTTTGTGGACGGATCAGTGTCAGGCGAGCTTTGAGCAGTTGAGAGATATGTTAACTCAAGCTCCTATTCTTACTTTACCTGTTGAAGGCAGACCATATGTGATTTTCAGTGATGCTTCACATAGAGGTTTGGGGTGTGTATTGATGCAGGAAGGGAAAGTTATAGCTTATGCATCTCGACAGTTAAAACCGCATGAGCTTAACTATCCAACCCATGATTTGGAATTGGCTGCCATTGTATTTGCATTGAAAATTTGGCGTCACTATCTGTTTGGGGAGAAATGTTTCATCTACACTGATCACAAGAGTTTGAAGTATTTGGGTGTCCAGAAAGAGCTCAATCTTCGTCAGAGGAGATGGTTAGAATTGATTAAAGACTATGACTGCTTGATTGATTATCATCCAGGTAAAGCAAATGTTGTTGCTGATGCCTTGAGTCGGAAGTCTGTAGCTGGTTTAACTGTGTATTCGCTCTCGTTGCTTGTTGAGTTGAGAGCATTGCATGTCAATTTTGTACCTTGTGATGATGGTGCATTGTTGGCACAGTTGCAATTGAAGCCAGTTTTGCTAGATCAGATTAAAGAGGCTCAGATGACGGATATGAAGATTCAAAAGATTATTTCAGATTGCAAAAATGGAAAATCTAGAGATTTTGTTGTGAAAAGTGATGGGAGTCTCTGGTTCAAGAGCAGATTGTGTGTACCCGATGATGCTGTTTTGAAAAAGGTCATTTTGGAAGAAGCTCATCAGTCGATGTTTGCTATGCATCCGGGTAATACGAAGATGTATCATGATTTGAGACAGCATTATTGGTGGATTGGGTTGAAAAGAGACATTGCTGAGTTTGTATCGAAATGTCTCACTTGTCAGAAGGTTAAAGCAGAGCACCAAGTTCCAACCGGGTTGTTGCAACCGTTGTCAGTGCCAGAATGGAAGTGGGATAGAGTGACGATGGATTTTGTGTCTGGTTTGCCATTGACACAAAAGAAGCATGATGCCATATGGGTGATTGTGGATAGATTGACTAAGACAGCTCATTTCCTTCCAGTGCGGATGGATTACTCTTTGGAGAGGTTGGCTGAGCTGTATATCCATGAGATTGTAAAGTTGCATGGTGTTCCAACTTCTTTAGTGTCTGATAGAGACCCCAGGTTTACTTCAAGGTTTTGGAAGAGTTTGCATAGTGCTTTGGGTTCTCGACTACACTTCAGTACTGCTTTCCATCCTCAGACAGATGGGCAGTCAGAGAGGGTGATACAGATTATTGAAGACATGTTAAGGAGCTGTGTCATCGATTTCTCTGGAAGTTGGGACAGATTTTTACCGCTTGTGGAGTTTGCTTACAACAACAGTCACCAATCGAGCATTGGTATGGCACCATTTGAAGCATTGTATGGTAGACGGTGCAGGACACCTCTTTGTTGGAATGAACTTGGTGAAGGTAAAATAATTGGCCCTGATTTGATTCAAGAAACAGAAGAGAAAGTAAAGTTGATTCGAGGCAGATTAAAAGCAGCTTCAGACCGACAGAAGTCTTATGCAGATCTGAAAAGGAGAGACATAGAGTTTAATGTTGGAGATAAGGTATTTTTGAAAGTATCTCCTTGGAAGAAGATTTTGAGGTTCGGTCGGAAAGGGAAATTGAGTCCTCGTTTCATTGGACCATATGAAGTGTTAGAAAGAGTTGGGCCAGTGGCATATCGACTTGCTTTGCCACCTGAGTTGGATCGTATTCATAATGTGTTTCATGTTTCTATGTTGAGGAGATATAGGTCGGATCCATCTCATGTGTTGCCATTTGAATCTATTGAAGTGAGCCCAGACTTGACTTTTGAAGAGGAACCAGTTGCTATCTTGGCACGAGAAGTGAAAGAGTTGAGGAACAAGAGTGTACCATTGGTGAAAGTGCTATGGAAGAATCATGGAAAAGAAGAAGCAACTTGGGAAAGTGAGCAACTTATGCAAGAACAGTACCCGCAGTTGTTTCAGTTTTGATATCAGGTAATTTCGAGGATGAAATTTCTTTTTAGAGGGGGAGAATTGTAATATCCTCATTTATGCCCTAGAAGTTTTGCATATTGTTGTTGTTGTTGTTATTGTTGTTGTTATTGTTATATATTGGATTGAATGTATATGATGGGATAAGAAAAGAAATTGGGAGGAGAATGCTTGTGTATATGTGTATTGGGAAAGATTTAGGGTTTAGAGAGAATGGTATATGTTGTGTATATGATGATATATATAACATATAAATTGGTCAAATGAAGAGTCAAAGTGTTGGTTAAGTGGAAGAAGATATTTTTGTGTAAAGTGTGTAATTACATATAAGGGCTTAGATAAGACAAAAAGTTAGTTATATGATTGAGGGCATTTTGGTATTTGCTTGGATAAGAATACTTGGTGGAGATTAAAAGCAAAAATTGACTTTGTGTCTTCATCATTTTCTTCTTTCTTCATGAAGTGGCCGGCTCTCCATTAACAAAAGGGAAAGATAAGTGTTCTTGATGCTAGAAGTGTATTGAAGAAGTAATCCAAGGTTTTGACAAAGGATTGGTGGAAATTCTTCTTCTAAAGTAAGTATTCTCTTGTTTTCTTTGTTTATTTGGAAGTTTTGTTAGAAGTGAATAAGGATTTGGTGATTTTGTGATTTGGTGGGTTTGAGATGTGTTGTGTTGTGTTTTCAAGTGTTTAATTGATTTTAAGTTATGAGTTTAATTTAAGGTAAGTTTTCTCTTGTTACCCTTGTTATTTTGAAGTTATGCTTGAGTTGAGTTAGGGTTTTGAATTGGTAAGAGTTGTTTATGTTATTTTTGATTGATTATTTTTGTTGATCTTTGTGTTGGTTGTAATTGTGTTGTGGTATCAAAAATGTTATTAATGTGTTTGGAAGATGTAAATAAGTGTTAAGGATGTTGATTGTGTCAATTTGAATGAGGTTATGTTGTGTATAATGTGTTTGAAGTTAAACAAAATAAAGTTTGTTAAATTTAGGGTTTATGCATGAGACACGTAATTTGGGACGGTCGCTATTATTGAAGTGCGGTCGCGATTTAGACCGAACTTCTGACCGCGAAACCTACTGTGATAAGGTTTCATCTTTGATTGTGAAGTGCGGTCGCGACTTAGACAGAACTTCAAGTTGGGTAGAAGCTTAGCATGCTTTGCTCCCCTTGAAGCTTGGTTGAACTTGATCCTTGAAGCCTAGTTGGGTATATGATATTGATAAATGTGATAACAAACCAAAGCATTAACTCTGAAAATTGAATTGCATATTAGTGTGTCTTGGGCCCATGCTTGTCTTTGTTTAGTGTTGTTTATGGATTGTTTAATGATTAGTTAATGAAGTATGAGAAAAGATATTGAAATGTGATATGCATATATTTATATGTTGAATTATGAAATGTAAAGGTATGATGTTAGCTTTGCATATAAATGGTTACATGTATAATATGAATTGAGAATTGACATTGTATTGTATTAAAGCATACCAATAGCATGTTTTATCTTACTAAGCCGTTGGCTTAGCGCGATAGTGTTTAATCGCGTAGGTAATAGAGTTGATAGAGTTGAACCCGGTAGTTCTTCAAGACCAAGGGAGAGTAGACCTTGAGGAACCCATTTTTGGGAACTTAAAGATCAAAGCAGACTTGCCAATCATGTATACTTCTTTATATTTTGTAAAGAAATGTTTAATGTGTAAATATGTAATTATTTTATAACTTCCGCTGTGTAATATTTAAATATATATATATGTACATAACTAATATGTTTTGTTTTATAAGTAAATGATCTATTTTTCTATAATGTATGATGATAAGGGTATTGTATCAAGTTTTAAAGTGTTCTAAATGTTAAGAGAAATGTAGCATTCCTATGTTTGGTGCACATATGCTACATTGTTGTGGTTGTGGTGTGTGTGTGCATTGGATATGGGGGTGTTACAAAAAATTCCACAAACCAAAGTTTGTAAGAAGAATAAAATTTCTTTTATGGTAAAGTACCAAACCTTATTCTTTTAATTCCCTTTTGCTTTTCCTTCTTCTCCTTCTTTAATCTTTGTTTCTCCTTCAAGAAATTAAAGAACACAACCTTAAACATAAACCTTAGCAATTTAGAACTATAAGCTATCCTCCATTTCTTTTCAAATTAAATCCTAATCTAACCTTATTAAACCTTAGAAACCTTGATTCTTCCATTTAATTAATCAATATCATCACTACTTAAATTTTCCCCAATTCCACCATAAGAACCCTAATTTCCAATCTTCCAATAGATATATAAATACTTAAAATTGATACTAGAATTGAATTCTACATACTTGAAAACCTTAAAACTCACCTTGAACTTGAATCAAACTTGACAAAATTTGGAATTCCTTGGTGTTCTTCCTATGGTGTCCCAAAGTTTGGATGTGAGAGAGAGAGGTTTTGTTCTTCTTACTATGATATATATATATATATATAGGAGAAATGATGCTCACTTTTGGGTTGGATAAATGCCTTAGGGCCATTTGTCCACCTCTTTTTCTTTTCTTCTTTTTATAACTTCTAAATGGCTAATTTCCATTAGTCCATTTGTCTCTTTCTTTTATTTATTTAAAACCCAAGCCCTTGGACTTTCTTTTAATTAAATTTTGGACTCCAACCTCCTTGTGCTGTAATTTTATGGTCTAGGGTGTGAAAAGACCAAAATACCCTCCAGAGATTAATCGATCGTAACTTTTAAACCGTACAATTCCACGAGGCAAACTACATATGGTTTTGATCCTCTCGACCTCTACTTTCTATTTTTGAAGTCTATTTTAGGTTTCCAAGTCATTTTGAAAAATTACCAATAAGCCCTTGACTTTTTACAAAATTCCCTTTAGGTCCTTTCTTTTCTCGTGTTTTGCCCGGCTCCGTTTCTTCTGACGATCGTTTCATATTCAACTCCTCGACATCCTCTACTCACTCTTATGTTTATTTTCTACTTTAGATTCATGTATAAATTTTTAATTAAAATGACCAAAATACCCCTAGTCTACATGTCTTTGTTTCTCTCTAACGGGGCGTTTCCTAGAAAAATCGTTACACATTGTTGTGATCCGATTTTTCTCTACTCTCCATTTTTGAAGTCTGTTATGTGCATTATTAAGAATCTCCAGTATAACTTTTGGAAATTACAGTCACCTCCCCAAAACTTTTTGGAAATTACAGTCACCTCCCCAAAACTTTACATTTTTTTCAATTAGGTCCCATTGATCCTATAGCCTTATCTGGGACCGTTGTCAGGAAGTATCTTATCCTTTCCCCTTCTCTCACTGTGCACATGACTACTATGCATAAATGCGGTGGGCGGATGTGACACAACTTTCCAAACCCAATAGGGGGTTGGGGATTCCTTCGGAATCGAGTTATCCACCATTTTTTTCCCTGACTATCCGAGTGGCAACTCCATTTTGTTCAAGTTTAGGCCCATGTTCTCTAAGACCCTGAGCCTAACATTGTCAAAGTCGCAATAACCATTCTACATGGGATTGGGGCAAAAATCCCTACTCACAATGGCGACTCCACTGGGGATAAGAGAAGTTGATTATGTTGGTCTTTATATTATTTTATTTTTTTTATTATGATATTGTCCATTGCATCATTTAGATTCCATTGTGTGCGTGAGTTAGGACGCCTGTGTTACCTTTGTTGTGTTATGTAAGGGATAACATACTTTCACTCAAGGTATGGAAATCAAGCATGGCAAAATCACTCACAGCCTTGTACCATTTGGTATATACTTGCTATGAGATCCTAAAACCTTTCAACCTAAAGACTTAAGCTCATGTAATCGGCCTAGCTATTTTTTTCTTAGGTTTTTACCCCAAATGCTTGTTGTTTGACTATGATTGATATATTGATTTGAACCATGGCTTATTTGGTTTGTTCTTTTTCTAATATGACCTAATTATATTATGAGCTAAAAATAATTTTTCCCTTAGAATCTAAATAACAAAAACTATTTTCAAAATTTTCAAGATGTTCTTTGGACATAAAACTTTTTCTAAAATGGGTCAAAAAATTCTTTTCTACCTCACAACCCAAATACAAAGCACAAAAATCATTTTTAAAGAACCTTTTGAGTGGGCTTTTAAAAAAATCTATTAAAACCTTTTCTTAAATGAGCTTACAAATTATTTAGGTCAATTATGGAATACCAAAAATTAATTGTGAGCCTAATTTATACCAAAGAATTATTAATCATGAGCTTATTTTTGGCATGAATCACTAGTTACTTTTTCAAATAAGAAATCTATTTATGATAAACTTCTTAGTTTAGTTTTAAAACAATATAGCATAAAAGTTGTTTTGATTGATTGGATGGATTAAAGCCTAATTAACGGGTATTAGCATGAACTGATTTCCATGTTTGAAAATATGACTATTGGTTAAACAGTCTAAGGAAATTTTTTAAGAATAAAATATCCCATATTGGTATTTTGTTGACCATATATACATAGGAAAAGGGACTCGCCATTCATGTGTGGAAGTTATAAGGTTGGAAGGGGCGTCGTAATTATCTTTGTTTGTTGTTTGTGCATACATGCATTACATAACATATTATTGATCCTTTCTAGCTAACAGACCTGAAGTACAGCAGTTCAAAAGTGTACAACAATTGAACCTATGCCTATGATGTAGAATCAAGTAGTGACTCAATTAGCTTCTCACCAAGAGCAATGGATCCTGAACATATTCAAAGGATGGTGGACGATGCCCTCAATGCCAAGATGGAAGAACTGAAGGAGGTTCTAGCTGAGACTATGAGGACTCAACTGGCTGCACTTTTGGAGAACACTGCTGAGGCATCTGCCAGCACAAAGAACCCGTAAGATAAGGAAAAGGCTAAGGTTGGTGAGGTAGCCTTTGATAATGACAAAGTAGTTGTTGAGGATGATGATGACTGGGCTTAATATTTTTAAGATCCTAAAGACAAGAAGAAAGAGCCAAAGGTTGTGGAAAGAGCAACTATGGAAAAGACTGAAACTTCAGATGTAGAAAAGATGATTGCTTATTTGAAGAAGAAATTCAAAAAGAAGCTAAAAGCCAATGAGATGTCAGAAATAGACAAACTATTTGAGCAAGATGAGGAGGTCCCTTATAAGTTCAAAAAGCCTTCCTTCTCTAGGTATAATGGTACAGGAAATCCTCACTTGCATGTTAAGCAATACATCACTACCATGCAATCTGCCAGGACTACTAAGGCTCAAACTCTAAGGTATTTCATGCTCTCATTGGATCCTATTGTGCAGAACTGGTTCAAGACCTTAGAGGAAAGTACCCAAAAAGATTGGGATACATTGTATAAAGCCTTCATCCAATAGTATGTGTACAATGTTGAGCTGGAAGTTACCTTGATGGAGGTAGAGACTATCAGGCAAAAACAAAATGAAAATTTTGTTAATTATGTAAAGAGATGGAGAAATAAGGCTACACTTCTCAAAAGGAGGCCTGATGAGTCAAACAAAATCAGAATGATAGTCAGAAGCGTCCTGCCCAATCTACGTGAAAGGTTGTCTCACAACCTTATAAGGAATTTCAAAGATATTCTCCAAGCTGATTTACAAATAGATGAATGGGAAAGAGAGAAGAGCCATTTTTATGGAAGAAAGAATGAGAGGGGGAATTATCAGTCTGGTGGCCATAATGCACATATTGTAGTTGATGTCAATACAACTAGTCAAGCAAATAGAAGTTAGTTTTTAGATATGGGGAAATCTTTATCTTGGGTTTTCAATAAGCTACAAAAGAAGGGACTATTACAACCATTGGCCCCTCGACCTTTGTTGAATCCTTTACCCTCAAAATTTGATACTGAAGCCTTTTATCAATTTCATCATACATAAGGACATGAGACGAACAAATGCTTGTGACTAAAACATGGGATCCAAAATTTGATTGATAGTGAAAAGTTGCCTGAACCTAATACCAAAAGCAATCCTTTGCCTTAATTTGGAAGAGTGACACCCCCAATAACCTTCATGATAGAGGGAGGATTGATGGAAAGTTCTGTCTTGTCATCTTTTCAAGTTGTCGATGGAGAAACTACTGAGGAAGGGGTTGCTAGTTTTGACGTGTCCATGTGAATGAAGCATATTTCGACTCCAACTCAACAAGCTTCCCTTGGCTCATTTGGTTTTTGTTTCATTTTCTTTATTTGGTGTTTTATTAGAACAATTATATTTCTCAAATTAAAATTGCTTGAATAAATAACTTTTATTGAATTTATAATTTTGTTAGCTTTTGATATTATAGTGCTCAACCAATGATCAATTTAGCTTAATGTTCATAAATTAGTATGTCTATGCATCATGATTTGAATGACTTTATTAGGTGAGGAAATTATTCTATATCATTGAGTAGTGCATGCTTACTTAGAGAGGGCTCCTGCATAATGACCTAGTCAATCTTAGAACATGCTTTGATAAACTTTCAAGGCAAAATTGAACTCTTCTTGTTTAAGAGAGAGATTATCTGAGCAGTGTTTGGTAATCCAACAACTAGTACCCACCCATGTAAATATCAATCCCTAGTTGTCCCTTTGAGCGTTCATAAGATTCAACTTTCTCTTTATTGCCTTGTAAGCCCGATAACCTACCCTGAGCTATTGGGACTCTTATGACAAATCTAATGATCACTAACGTGAAGAGGCAAGAAGAACAATGAAAAGAATGAATAGTCAATACCATAAGGGTAGTTGAAGTTCACCTAATACTAAACCTAATATCTCCAATTTATTAAGATGACATTAGGGAAACAAATGATTTATCCTTGTTGAAGCAAACTCACTCTACTCCACTCATCCATAGTCAAAAGCATAGAATGGTGCAGACAAAATAATCTTCTTAGAATTGGACTCAAAAGCAAAAAAAAAAAAAAGAAAAAAGCAAAAAATACAAAAAAAAAACAGAGAGAGAGAAAAAGCAAAAAAAAAACAAAAGAAAAATAAAGAAAAAAGCAAAAAATACAAAAAAAAAGAGGAAAAATAGAGAAAAAGAAACAAAAAAAAGAAAAGAAACAAAAAAAAAAGGGTATTGAGTTTGTACAAAAGCAAAAAGAAAAGATGAAGATCGTTAAGAAGATAAAAGAAAATTGAAGTCTAGCAAGATTGCTCCTAGCTGCCTAAGGTTCCAGCAAAAAGTTTGTAGTGTGAAGATTTGTCAACAGTATCACATCAGCTCCAATCTCAAAATGGCCTTCATTTAACCCATGTCCTTTATAGATCTCGTTTCAAGCCTATTAAAGACCTATTGATCTCTCTTGGTAGGTAGAGTCTATTAGTAGAGATAGTTTGAATAAGCATGCATATGAGATAGACAATATTTAAATTCAATGAGACCTTGGCCAAGTAATTTATATGTGCCTATCTGAAGTGCAACAATTCTTGCTCAAATGGAAATAATTCTCGAGTTTAGTATGGTAACTCGGGTTATGATGTAATGGATGTGTTAATTTGGAAAAGTCAAGTCCTGAGGTAAATTGACACTGATTTGGCAAATCCAACATTTGATTTCAAAATTAAAAAATTAAGATTTAAAAAAAAGAAAAGAAAAAAAAAGAAAAAAATTTCTATTTTCTTGTCACATAAGCCATCAAGTTAAGGGAAGTATGTTGAACCGTCGAACCTCAAAGGACACATTAGGCAAAGTAAATGATTATTGGCAAGGTTATGAAGAAGTTACCAACTAGCATACTAAATCATAGTTTGAAATGGATGTATCTCTCGCTATGCTACTTGGGGCCCCCACCACTCATTTTTTCAACATCTTGGAAATAAAGCCATAAATGTGATTTTTTCTGCCATTCCAATACAAGATCTGAACAAGCGTCTGGAAGGAATCTGTGAGAACACTTCACCTGATCACCTCGGTCTGTGAGTCGATGGAACCACTATAAGTATCATCCATGCATATCATGCATACATAAGCATATCACACTGCATTTTTGTCTTGTGTTCCTATTCTTTGTCCAAGTGAACAATAGATACTCTATGAAGCAAAGATGAAGCGGATATGGAGTCAGGGGGCATGGAAGGCCCATTGCTTGAGAAAGATCTAGTCACTTTGCAAAAGAAAGAAGAGATGCATGTTTATACAATAAAACCAGACAATACACAAACATCAATCAGCTCCTGCATGGGAAAAAGAAATCATTGGTTTGAGCCTGCACAGGGGGCAAAATTTCCTCTTTTCAATTTTTGAGTTTATGCATGTATAAAATATTTTCAGACTCACTTTCCATATTTTGCCACGTAGGGGGCAAGGAGAAGATATAAGGGCCATCTAAAAAATAAATGAATTTTTTGTATAGAGAAGAACAAAAAAATGGGCAAAAAGAATATTAGAACTCTCAAAAGAATGAAGATACAAAAAAACAAAATTATCAGTCTAGCTAGAAGAGCTGAAGCCAATGTATGAAAAATGTCCAATGGATAAAGATCCATTTTTGAAGGGTAAAGACCTGATCTCCAATGGATAAAGATCCATGTTTTAAGGGTAAAGACCCGATCTCCAATGGATAAAGATCCATGTTTTAAGGGTGAAGACCTAATCTCCAATGGATAAAGATCCATGTTTTAAGGTTGAAGACCCGATCTCCAATGGATAAAGATCCGTGATTTAAAGGTAAAAACCCAATATCCAATGGATATAGATCCGTGATTTAAGGGTAAAGACCCGATTTTCAATGGATAAAGATCCATATTTTAAGGGTGAAGATCCAATGACTAAGGATGAAGATCCAAGGTCCAAGGATGAAGATCCATTTTGAAGGGTAAAGACCCGATCTCCAATGGATAAAGATCCATGTTTTAAGGGTAAAAACCCAATCTCCAATGGATAAAGATCCAAATTTTAAGGGTAAAAACCCGATCTCCAATGGATAAAGATCCATTTTTAGTGGGTAAAGACCCATAATCCATTAAAGAATGGAACAGTTGGTTAAACTAAGCATAAAATAAATGAATTAGGGTTTTAGATTTGCGGGAATATAATTGATGTATGTAATTAAATTCTAGATTAATCCTTAACCAAACCTAACTACTGGATCAATCAATAATCAGTATTCAATATTTAAAAGAAAGAACATGGTTACCAATATTTAATAAAAGAAAAGAATGATTATTGGATATTTTTACAAGTGTATAAACGAAATAAAACAAACAAACAAAAACAAAGGAATTGCTATAAACTTCAAAAGAGTTAAATAAAGGATTGCAAACCTTCATTGTTGGTTACACCGATATTTTTATGTTGATACAATCTTTATGCTTGTACCACAGCTAAATGTCGATTGAATGGGATGAAGACAGTTGATCATTGGCTTCTTGGTTTGATGTTTCTATATTCTGTCTTTCTGCTTACTGAACTGCTGAGGTTTACTGCTTCCTTTGTTTGATGGTTTTATGTCCGTTATTCGACTACTCAACTTTTTATCATCTCTTTATGTATCAGTTGCTCCTACCTATATTTATAAGAAAGGATTCAGGTCAACTTCATAAACCAGTCTTCATTTCCTGATTAAGCACATCTTTAAAACAATTTGAGATTTCTTGCTTAAGCGCAATTTTAAAAAAAATTTAATTTCAGATAAACCATGTCCATGTCGAACAAAAATCTACTGAATTCAAGAAAGACTAGGGTTCATATCGAACTGAGGGTTGTCCAATCACTTTGCAAAAATGGAGATGCATGCTTGCTCAAAGAATAAGACAAAAGTATCAATTGAAGACTAATGGGCACAAAATCATTAGTTTGTGCCTATATAGGAGGCAAAGCTTCTCCTTTCAATTTTTGATTTTATGCATGTACAAAATATTTTTAGACTCTTGTTTTATTAGTTTTTGTCATAGAATTGTATCTTATTTATTATGATTATTATTGTTTTCTTTAGGTATTTTGGTAGTTTTAATTTGTTTATTTAGTGATTTTATTAATTTTGGTAGTTTCAATTTATTCCAGTGTTTGTCATTTTTACCCTAGTTTTTAGTGTGTGTTTATGTATTTTTGGTTAATGTTTCATTTGATTCTTGTTTAATGGAAGAAAGACTAGCATGAAGCAGCAAGACACGGCCAAGCCACTGGCCGTGTCTCACCTTAAGGGCAAAACTAAGGAACCAAGAGAGGAAGGAAATTTTGGCAGAAGTTGACACTGGCAGGTGACATGGCCAAGCCACTGGTCGTGTCCCATACTTAGCCAAGGAAGAATACCAAAGAATGAAGAGCAAAGAATGAAGAGAATCAGTAGGTGACACACTCAAGTGACACGGCCAAGCCACTGGCCGTGTCACATGACACTGCCAGGAGCTTGGCCGTGTCACACTCAATTCCACAGAAGCAAAGATGAAGGATTACACAGAAGCTGACACATCCAGGTGACACCCATGGGACTAAGGGAAGAAAGAAAACACGGATTTTGAGTGAGGTTTCATATAAATAAGAGGAATAGGTTTTTTGAAAGGGGTTACACAATTTATCAGCCGTCAAACATAAAACTTTTGAGTTTCTATTCATTTTCTTTTGGAATTTTGATTACACTTTCATGCAAACAGTCTAGATTAAATTAGTTTTAGCCACTGCAATATTCTTCGAGCAAAGATCTGAACAAGAGATTCTTCAGAAGCTAAAGAAAGTTTGTAATTTGGTTTTGTTCTCAAACTCTATCTCTTAAGTTTCATTGGAATTGTATTCATGAATTCTATTATGTCTAAATTAATTTCTTTGAATTTTAAAGAGATGAATCTGTTTGATAGCATTATTATGAACTAATTTGATCTATTCTAGGGTTTGTATGGATCTACTATGATTGTATGAAATGGTTATTGCTCTTAATTGAATTATTTCTTTAGCCTTAATTGAATGTATTGCTGTTAATATATAATTGATTGGCCACCAATTATGTGTTTGAGGTATTAGAAGAAGGATTGAGAAATGAAGTCTAATGCTAAAACAATTCAATTAGGGACTTAGGTGAATTAGAAATATAACCTAAGAAAAGGGTCATTTCAATTGTAACAAGATTATTTGAAAGAGGTTTGAATGCGATAGCTTATTTCCTTGATTCGATTAATTAAGTTGCTTGAAATATGATCTTTGAAATTAAATTGGTTGAGAGGAATAGCCATTCATACATATAAGTTAGTAGAGAAGTGCAAACCCTAGACCTTTCTATTAAGTGAATCAATATATCAGCTTAGTTTACTTTCATTGTTTTAAATTCCACTCGATTTGTCTTCATTAGTTGTTAGCAATTTAAAATTATTGATAATTTGTTATTTGCAATTTGATAATCAATTAGCTTATCTAGCTTCCTTGTGAGATGACCTTGAGGTGTTCACCAAGATACTACAACAGCCTCGTATACTTGCGAGTGTAGTTCTAGTAGTGTTAATTAGAGCGCAACAACTCTCTTTCAATGTTCTGCCTTAGGGTGGGGGGGCAAATAGAGGATATGAGAGCTAAAGGGCTAAAACATAGCCAATTTTTTTGCCAAATGGAATCCATTAAAGAATGGAATAAGTGTCTAGAAGAAAGCCAAAACTCCAAATTGACAGAAGGTCAATCCAGCTAGAAGAGCAGAAGTTGATGTCTAGAAGAAACCAAAAACTCCCAAATGGCAGAAGGTTAATCAAGCTAGAAGAACTTTAGTCGATGTAATTCATGGGTCCAGAACCCAAACCAATTCACGGGTCCAGAATCCAAACAACTCACAGGTTTAGAACCCAAACCAACTCATGGGTCCAGAAACCAAATCAAATTACGGGTCCAAAACCCAAATCAATTCATGGGTCCAAAACCCAAACCAAATTAATTTTTGGGTCCATAACCCAAACTCAAGCCAATTTTCAAATCCAGAACCTAAAAGAAACCAAATTTCACGTCCATAACCCAAACAAACCAATTTTTGGGTCTAGGACCCAAAGAAACCAATTTTTAGGTCTAGAACCCAAACAAATTAATTTTCTGGTCCAGAACCCAAAACAAATCAACTTTCGAATCCGAAACTCAAACCAAATCATTTTTTGGGTCTAGAACCAAAATTCAAGCCAATTTTTGGGTCTAGAAGCCAAGCTAATTTTTGGGTCCAGAACCTAAAATAAACTGATTTTTGAATCCATAATCTAAACAAACCAATTTTTGGCTCTAAAACCCAAACAAATCAGGTCCAAAACCCAAAACAAATCAATTTTTGGGTCTAAAATGCAAAAAAAAAAATCAATTTTCAGTTCTAAAAACCAAACTAAGGCATTGCGGGTCCAGAACCCAAATCCTACCAAGACAAATTGCTTTTCACTATCTTCTACTAAAATCCAAGATCGTCCAAGCATGGGGAAAAACTATAGACCTTTAATTTTGGTTCTGAATGAGTTCAGAGTCTTAAACATGGCCCAATCTAATTTTAAAAGGATATGGTTCTAATTGAATGGCCTAGACCAACTCAGTTGGACCTAATAGGCCGATAATAACTTAAATCCATGTCAAATTGGTGTGCAAATTTGACATGAATCAAACCTCAAGCTGAATTGGCAAGCCAATTCAACTTGGGTATTAAACTCATGTTGAAATTGGCCTAATTCGATAAGATTTTAGCTCAAGTCAAATTGGCTCCCAATTAAACAAGAGTTTAGCTCATGTCTAATTGGTGGCCACCTCGACATGAATAAGGATTCATGTCGAAGTTGGCCCAAAGAAATGAGTCCTAATAGAACTGGAAAGCTTGAATGGCTCATAAGGTTGCCCTAGCGTTGACCTTTAAATTTTGGCTAGTTTAAATTTAGGAAGCTTATCTTGGTCCATTATAATTTTAAAGAGCCGAAACCTAATTTTCTTGAAATTAAACTGGTCTAACTCATAAAAGCCCAAATTAAATTTGTGAAAGAGGTTCGGTCCGAAAATTAAATAATTTTGGATTGGTTTGTGTCGGGATGGGTCCAAGTCAACATGAGCATAACTCATATTGATTTGGATGCCCAAATAGACATGAGTCGATTTGGATAATCAAAATCAACATGAGCTGGCTCCATGTCAATTTGGATGCTCCAAATTGACATGGACTAAGCCCGAGCTCGGCAATTTCCTAATTACACTAAAATAGACTTGTGGAGTATCGAAGTGGCATAAGGACTACTGCTTAAGTTAGCCCTAATGGGGCATTATAAAATCAAAGCAACAATTAAGCAATGGGGGAGGGATAGCAACAATTATTAAAAAAACCCAACAGCAAGAATTATAAAAAAGAACAATAAATAATACACAGAGAATACGATCAATCGAGAAAGCAACACACCATAGAGAGGCAGTAACTACTATCTTTGCCTCACTCAACTAAAATCAAAAGTAATCTAGGTAGGTAGTAATGTTGGTTTGAAGTTCAATTTTGGTGAAGCCAACAAACGGAGGTTTATTTTTTATGTTTGACCAATTTATACTTACAGTGGCCATTGTTATTACTTTGTTTGATGATTTGTAATTATTTAAATTTTCTATAGCTCAATTCATTTAACTTTGTTCTATCTAGTAGTCTCATTAGATGAATTTTATTTGTTTTAGATTCACAGTAGCTTAGGATTTAATTTATATCTCTAATTTAATTACCTTAAACCCTATTGGATTATTTTGAAAAACCAAGATATTAAATTATAGTCTTAAAACCCTAATTTCTATAAATATAAAATCCTAGCTTAGATAGAAACCCTAATTTTCTAATAAAACCATATCAAGTAAACCGTCTATAAATATAAAACCCTAAATTCACAGTAGTGGGACCGTCGTAGGCATGACTCGCATCGTTGCGCACTATATTTCCTTAATGGGATAATATTAAGACGTGTTTATTTATTTTCTTTTTAATTATTATTATTCAATTATTTTCATATGTGTTTTATTATTTTTTCTTTGTTTTATTCTTTTTCTTAGATTTATATGTATTTTTAAAGGGAAATTGTAAAAGGCATGTTTCCATCTAATGTGGATACCTTGTTTATCTAGTTCAATGCAATTTAATTTATGTTGAGCATTTGGATTAATATAAAGGACATGTTTCCAAAAAATGGTAGGTGTCCTATTTATTTAATTTTTGACATTGCACAATTGTTGTAAGGGTATGTTTCTATCTTGTATGGGTGCCCATTTTTATTCGTTTGTTTGTTTGAACCTTCTTTGATTTTAATATAATGAATATTTATTTATTTTAAATTTCATGTAGTATGGATAATATTTTAATAAGTTAAAAAATTTAATAATATTTAGACCTAAAAAGCAGCTTTATTCAATGAACCCAGCATTATGGGGGTGTTGGGCCATTCTCACCTTCCCCATACGTACCTAACTTTCTCAACCCATTAGGAGGTTGGGGATTCCTTAGGAATCAAGTCATCCTCTTTTTCCCAGCCCATCCGAGTGGCGACTCCATTTTCTTTGAGTTTAGGCCCTTGTTCTCCAATAATCATTCCACATAGGAGTGGGGGCAAAAATCTCCGCTTACACCTAGATACTATTATAAATACAATAGGCGAGGCACAAGTCGGGGGGAGCCACCTTTTAACAATCAGGTCCATAATACCGAAGCAAGAACGATTTACAAAACACAGAGAATAAAAAAACATACAGCAATTGTCTTTGAATTGCATTCACTTAACTAAGGATGCAATTGATCCAGGCAGTGGCATAGGAGAGCTTGGCTCAACAGAATATCAAATTGGTGGAGCCAACAAACAAAGGTATAATTCTTATTAATCAATCCAATTGAATTTATTGATTAGCTTCAATACTTGACTTACTGTGTTAATAAGTTATAAATATGATTTTGCAAATTTTTTACAGTGAGCTATAGATTTATGATTTAAACCAACCAAAATCCTAATTTGATTTTATACCTTAGAATTACATTACAAAATTTTAAATGCATGTTTTAAACTCTAGCCTTGCATCTTAGGTTTTGGATTAAACTTTGTTTTGTATATTAGAACTCCAACTTCGAACCAAAACCCTAAATTGCACAAATAACCTTAGTATCTAGCATAAAACCCTAAATTTTATATGTTTTAGCCCTGGTTAGTACATTAAACCCTAGATTTGCACATTTAATCCTCATTTAGAATAAAACCCCATTTTGTGTTATAAAACCCTAATTGGTATGTTAGAACCCTAATTTAACCAAAAAAAACCTTAAAACCCTAAGCTTATAATTGAAACTCTAATTTGATGTTGTAACGCTAATTTTATTGATTTAATTTTAATTTATTATTATATGTTTGATGATAGATGATGAGATTTGATTTTATTTCTTCTGATGAATGATTAAATCATGTTTTACTATTTGGGTTTCAAGAATGTAAAGGGCATGTTTACATATTGTGGGTGTCTTGTTTGTTTAACCATGTATTCTAATTTATTTTAAGGGATTTTTGGATTATTGTAAAGGATATGAATTTACCAATTGGTGGGTGTCTTATTTTTTTTGCTTATATGAACATTGGGACATTGTAAGGGCACATTTCCAACTTCGTATGGGTGCCCAATTTATTTGTTTATTTGCTTATTTGTTTAATTTGTAATATGATTTGTTATTTTCCATAATTATATGTAATATGAATAATGTTATAATAATGTTAGAATTTAGTAATATTTAGACCTAAAAAGGAGGTCGGTTCCAATAAACTGGAGTTATGGGGGTGCTGGGTCATTCTTACCTTCCCCATATGTATCCAACTTTTTGAACCCAAGTAAGGAGTTAGGGATTCCTTTAGAATCGAGTCATCCACCCCTCTCTATCTTTCTGGGCCATCCGGGTGATGACTATAAATTCTCTAGGTTTAGGCCCGTGTTCTCCAAGGCCCACAGCCTAATAATACCGAAGTCGCAAAAAAACCATTCCACTGGAGCGGGAGTGAAAATCTCTGCTCACACTTTCGTCCAATTTAACTAATATAATAATTTAATTTTGTATTAACATTTTCTATTTACTAATCTTGTCAATTTATAATTTCATGAAAGATAAAAATAATTATTCAATGTACGATAAATTTTGTTGAAAATTCTCACTTGCCCCTCGTTGGCGTTTGGCCGAAAAATTTTTGTCGGAAGATTTTGATATCAAATTGGGTACCAACGCAATCATCTCGAAGAGAGGGTTACAAAAATATACATCACTTTCCCTCACTGTCCAAAATTTGGCCAAAAAATCTGTCCAAAAATTCGGCCATGACCAAATTCCGGTCAAACTCAAACTTAGTCCAAAAATTGCAAATGGTATACTAAAATGAAGCTTAGGAGGAGAGGATCTCAATCATACCTAAATCTTTGTGAAAGTATGCTAGAAAACAGACAAAAAACCTACCAGAAGCTATCACCGGCAGTACCCTCCAGCACTTTAGACGACGCATGAGGCTTCCTCCAGCGTCAGCCAGCGGTGAGCTTCCCCTCCCCAAACTAGTCGTCGGCCAACAATTCTCCTTGGTCGGCGCATGCCGACCGATGATGGCAGAAATGCGGTAGATCGAAGGATTTTCTAATTTGACCTCTCTTCTCTCTCCCCCATGTCTTTCTCTCTCTCTATTCCTTTCTTTTCTTTCTTTCTTTCTCTTTCTTCCCTTCTCTCTCCCGATTCTTCTTCTTCTTCTTTTATTATTATTATTTATTTTATTTATTTATTTATATTTTTTAAATAAATATATATGTATATATAGGATATTACAATCTCCCCTGTTATATAAAATTCATCCTCGAATTTATTAGAGCAATTGATGATACAATACAACCTAATATACAAAAGTCACAAGATGTCTTAATTTTATACAAATAAATATGGATATTTATCTCTTATATCGGCTTCTGCTTCTCATGTACACTCTTCCGTGGTATGATTTTACCATAACACTTTTACAATGGGGATTTCCTTAGATATGGATTACTGTGTGAAGGATCTGGAATATACTTCCACAACATTGAGATATGGAATATTGGATGGACATGAGAAAGATCTGACGACAAGTCCAATCAATATGCAACTGCTCCAACTCTCTCAAAGATCATTGTGAGTGGGGATTTTTGCCTCCACTCCCATGTGGAATGGTTCTTGTGACTTCGACACTATTAGGCTCATGGCCTTAGAGAATACGGGCCTAAATTCGGAGAAAATGGAGTCGCCACCCGGGTGGGCCGAGAAAAGGAAGGAGTGGATGACTCAATTCCTATGGAATTCCTAACCCCTTAATAGGTTCGAAAAGTTGAGTATGCGTGGGGAAGGTGAGAATGAGCCAGCACCCCCACATGCCCGGTTCATTAGAATCGGCCTCCTTTTTAGGTCTAAATATTATTAAATTCTTAAATATTATAAAATTATCCATACTACATGCAATTATAAAAATAAGTAATCACTTTATTAAAATCACAACAAGTTCAAACAAAATAAATGGGCACACATACTGGATGAAAATATGCCCTTAAAATGTCCAATGTCCAAAACTAAATAAAATTGGACACCCACCATTTGGTGGAAACGTGCCCTTTACATTATTCCAAAATCTAAAATAAATCAAATTACATTGGAACTTAATTAATGAGGTACCCACAATGTGGAAACATACTTCTTACATAATGAAACTAAAATAATCCACATTAAAATAGTTAATGAAATGAATTAAACCATTCATAACATTCATAATAATTAATAACAAATCATTGAAACAAATAGAAGATTGATAAATCACTCATCATAAGCATATAATAAATTAAATATCCAAAATTAGGGTTAAATCCTAGATAAATTATTAAATGTATAAAATTAGGGTTTTGTGGTCGGTATTTGAGATTTTGAGGTTCTAGATGAAATTTAGGTAATTAGGGTTACAAAAATTTGGTTTTGAAAATTGGGTTTTGAATTAAGGTTAGGGTTTACTAGATATTAAGGTTTAGGAATTTTAGTTTAGGTTGAATTAAGGTTTTAGAATTAGGGCTTGGATTAGTGTTTATGAAACTAGGGTTTTGAATTAAGGTTAGGGTTTAGTGGATATTAGGGTTTAGGTTTACTAGATATTTGACAAAAGAGATTAAGGGCTAATACGGGCTACTGTGATGAACAAAATAAACATGAATATTGGTACTAAATTGTTTGAATATTTTGCAAATTACTGTATGAGATAACAATAATGTCGTTATCATGATTTAAATGAATTAAAGATAACAAACAAACCTTTGTTTATTAGCTCCCCCGAATTGAAAGAGTTTGAACCAAGCTTTGTTTGATATTTGCTACTGCCTAAATCAATCTACTTCTTTGGTTGAGCTTTGTTAATTTGACAATTGCCTAGACACTGCCTTGATTGTGGTTATGGACTTTTTTTTATTTGATCTTTCTTATTGCCTCCTTGATTTTTGTTGCTACCTCTCTCTTTTTTAGTTATCAGCTGCTCCCTCTTCTCTACACTTTTAATCATATATTTATAGGAAAGAAATGTCTCCTTAAAACCCTAATCGCCTGCTAATATGAAGGTTATCTGAAGTCCAAACTGCATTAGGAGTCCTAATCTATCATGAAATCATCATTCAAGCCAAAGTAAATGTATTAAGGCTTTATGGCGAATTAAAGGACCCAAATTTGCCATGGTATCAAGTCAATGGCAAATTTAGAGTCCTAATTTTCCATGGACATAGGTCCAGGGCGAATTGGAGTCCTAATTCACCATGGACAATGTTCCATAGCGAATTGGAGTCCAATTCACTATGATTAAACATTTTTTAATCCTTATGGATAAACCGGGCTTGGTCGGGTGTTGCGCTCAAATTAAGTACTACTACAAACGGCACTCGCAAGTATACGAGGTAGCTGTAGCAAAGGTGATCGCCCCAAGGTCGTTTCCCCAAGAAGGTGTGGTTCATAATAGCTTGATTAAAGCAATTAAATTAAAAGCAAGAGTTTGTTGTGTTGGAATGCAAAAGAACAATTTAAACCTAAAATTAATGTACGAAGGGTTGATGTGTGTGAAAGTTGTACAAGATCAAATCGATTCTTGGGAATATGCCTAGGGTTATAGGTCCATTCAATCAAAGCTCAATTCTCAATTATCCATTAACATAACCTTGTAAATTAATTTGTTCCTTAAGGTTAATTAGTCAATTACCAATTCATTAGTTCTCACATTCATGAAATAGCAATTACCAATTATTTTACATTTTCAAATTAATGAAACCCTAGAACTTATATTTCTAATTCATTCATAGGGTAGTCGATTGCACAATTTCGATATCAAATTTTACCTCTCGGTCCTTCATTCAATATCTAGAGATCAATAGGTAGCTAATCTATTAACCTAGCATACAATTTAATGCAATCAACCAACAACAAGGTACATCAATGGAAATATCAATTCAAAGCATTCAATCAAATATACAACAAACCCTAAGCATGGGTTTTTAGCTCAACATCATCAATTTAAAACATTCATTCAACTCAATATAAATCAAATACAAATTGTTCATTGCAATATCAATTCTCTTAATACAACAAAAACAATATTGGAATGAATTAAAAGAGAGAATAGAAAAACCCCTTGTGAAGATGCCAAGAGTATACTAGTCTTCCTCCTAGCTCCACTTTGATGTTTGATGAAGAACTCAAGCCCTCTTCAATGGTTGATTTCCCTTTTGCAATATGGAATGGAGCTTTCTCAAGTCACCAACCCTTTAATTGATTGTGCCTTTGGAAGATAGAAAGGAGCTTTCTCAAGTCACCAATCCTTTCAGTGAAGCTTCTTCAACCTTCAAGAGCTTGTTAACCCAACTTATCCCAAAGAACCTCAAAGATCTTATCAATGGAAGATGGAGAAGATGAAGATGGAGGATGAAGATGAGGGACAAGGAGAGTGTCACTCTCTCCTCATCCCAAATTATGTTTGCCCTCTCCTCTCTTTTCTTTTCTCTAACTCAAACCCTAGCCGTCTCTTTTTTCTTTGTCGTGTGAAAGAACTTAAATAGACATTAAGGGTGGCACGGCCAAGCTTGGGTGAGCTTGGCCGTGTTTCATGGTCTTTTTCTTGCTTTCCATTAGGTGACACGGCCAAGCCAAGGTTGGCTTGGCCTTGTCTCTTGATTTCCATGGGACACGGCCAAGACAGTTGGTCGTGTCCCTCACTGGCTCTTCCTTTCTTTCTTTCTTTCTTTCTTTGGAGTTGAGTGTGTAACACAGCCAAGCTTAGGTGAGCTTGGCCGTGTCTGAGGTATTTGGAGGGACACGGCCACAAGCTTGGCCGTGTCCCTTGAGTGTGTCTCCTTCTGATCTTTTGGACTTCTTCTTAGCTTGGTATGGGACACGGCCACAAGCTTGGCTGTGTCCCTTAAGTGTGTCAGCTACTGTCCATTGTTTTCTTCCTCACTTGGTTCCTTGCTTTTTCCTTCCTCTCTTGTCTTTGGTTTTGCCCTTAAGATGATGTTTGCTTATTAACCTAAAATAAACACTTAAACAAACTTTAAACAAGAATCAAATAAACATTAACCAACAACAAATAAACACCAAACTAAAAACTAGAACAAAAATGACATAAATACTAAAATAAATTAAAACTACCAAAATTGATGAAAACACTAAATAAACAAATTAAAGCTACCAAAATACCTAAATAAAACAATAATCATCATAATAAATAAGATACAATTCTATCACAAAAACTAATAAAACAACTACCCCACACTTAATTCCTTGCTTGTCCCCAAGCAAGGCTAAAATCAAAACACACTAACAAGATAAATTTTATTAAGTTCAAGAGTTATAAATATGCATCAAGACTTCCTTATCCCTAAATCCGCAATCAATATCGAATCAAACAAAATCGACACCCATGCAATTAAATAGTTTTCCATGCATAACCTATGTTGTCGCTCCCTCACCAACTCTTACAAGTGTTTGATCATGGTGGTGTTTACACTCATAACAATCAATGAAAGATTATTACCATAGGCTTGCTTTTCAATCAAATCTCCACCACAAATAACAATCAAGCATCAATCAAAAGGTCTTTATTGGGTTGTAATGGGGCTAAGGTAAAGTCATGACATTTAGGAAATGTGAGCTTAATCATTAAGTTCAAGAGCACTTTAAGAATGAAGTACCCGATCATATACATAACCCAACAATCCCAAAACACCTTCCTCTCATCTACCCCTTGAGATTAAAGAGCTTTTCAAGGGAACTCACTTTTTAAATCTTGCAATGATACATTCCAACCCTTTCAACAAGAACAACAATTCTTCTTATTATTATATTTTTTTTCTTTTCTCTTTTTTTTCCTTTCAACCCTTTCTTTTTTTTTCTTTTTTTATTTTATTTTTATTATTTTGCTTTGGAATCTTAAACCTACTAAATTTAAGCCCACACTCAATTCAACACAATACTCAGTCATAAACGCTCTTAAAATGCTCTTGACCTAATGAAAGGGTAAGAGTTAAACAACAAGGTTCAAGCTAATGGTTTTGTGAAAAAGAAAGAAAAGAAAAAATAAAATAAGGTCAAAATTGGCTAACTAAGACTGAATATAGGGTTGGTCTTTTTAAGCCAAAGTGGGTTCACCTAATTGCCTTAATCATCTTGATGCTTAATTGAAATTTTTATGTAATCTTAAAATGCATGTCAAAGCAAGTTAGTTAGCTAACAAAATTGACAATAAGCACTAATTTTACTCAATTCTCAAATTCATGCTTCAAAAATTCAAAGGTCATCTATCAACAATTTTATAACAATTGAACTTTCTAAAATTCATTTATTCAAAGAAAAACATTAAAAACATTAACTAAACTTAAACAAAAATAGCTTAAAAGTAAAAACACGAAACAAAAGTAAAAACACAAAACACATAATGCACCCCACACTTAAAGTTTCATATTGTCCTCAATGTGAGCATGCATACTACAGAGAGAGTTTAGATGATACCTAATTTCCATCGTTCCCATATACGATGTGTGGGGCTCCTTCCACCCATAATGCAATTGGAGCCCATGACTGAGAGGATGAACACCATGCAACTTTAAAAAGTGCCCAATGTATTGAAAAGCCTAGGTAGCATTCTTAGGGGAGCAATTGTCCAAAAAGAACATGTGAGGGTTGTCTTAGCTTGATTTTTTAATGCTATAGGGACGTAGTAAGAACCTTTTTCAATTTGCAACATGGTTTTATATGGTTTTTGCTCGTTCTCACCACCAAGAGTGGGAGAGATGATAATTTGTTGCATACTGTATTCCCCAACCAAAACATCTTTCAAAATTCCTGGGGTCTTTTTAATTTCAACCAAGTTTGGTTGAATGTGTTCTACATTCTCTTTAGCAATTTGAAGTTCTCCCTCAACAATCTCATTATTCTCTAGTAAATTGCTCTCATCAATTTCTAATTTGGAAGAATTAGGCTCTACTTCTATGGTCATGGCCACCTCAAGCTTATCTACACTATCTTCACTATAGGGCATGTCATGGAGTTCAGAAAGTTGCATACCTTGTTTCTCTGCATTCAGCTTACTTGGGAATGGGATTGGTGGCATACAAGGATTTGGAGGTTCATGCAATTTTGTCGAAGTCGATGCTTCCAAATTCTCCTCCTCCTTTGATTGAATTAACTCCTCTATGTTTGATTGCATTTCCTCGCCATCTTCTTCATTGTTAGTTCTTGCATCAAAGAAATCACAAAAATCGTTATATATCACCTGTTTATTCTTAAAATTTATGATTACCTCTATTTCCTCCAATTGGCTAGGAAATTCCTCCTCTTGGTGTGCTTGGAGTTGATGTGCCAATTGCCCAAGTTGCATTTCCACCCTCTTCAATGATTCCTCCAAAGAATCAAACCTCTCATTGCTTCCCTCCTGAATTTCTGTGCTAATTTGAAGGTAAGCATTCAAATCATCTTCCATTGTGGATTTCTCGAATTTATCATGGTTTTGTGAGCTAATTTGAATGAAATCATTCAAACTATCTTCCAAAGTGGGTTCCTTAAGTTTACTTTGATTTTGCGCGCTAATTTGAATGAAGGCATTCAAACTATCTTCTAATGTGGGTCACTTAAGGTACTCTTGATTTGAATATTGTTCTTGAGAGTAAGAACTTCTTTGGTAAGGTTGAAAAAAATTTGGAGGTGGAATGTGCTGCTGGTTTTCCCAAGAAAAATTTGGGTGGCTTCCCCATCTTGAATTATAAGGTCTGGGGTATGTGTCATTTCCACCCATTTGCTGGAAACTGTCATTGGCATATTCTTCCTCTTGCCTCTCTTGATATTGTCCATAACCAAATGAACACATGTTTGCACTATGTCCTGCAATGCCACATGCTGAACATACTTCACGAGTAGGCATAAGTGTTTGTCCTCTTGCATTTAGCATCTTAAGTTGGTTCGTTAATTCTGCTAATTGCCATGCCATGTCAGAATCAGGGTTATCGTCATAAACCCCTGCGTACCTTGAAAATTGCATATTTACACAAGGCACTTAGCAACTTAAATAAAACAAACAAATAATTAAATTGAAAGAAAAATAAAACAAACAAACAATTCACAGAAAAATAAACTAACAATGAAAAGAAAAATCAAACTATTACTACTGCGATAGCCTTCCCCGGCAGCGGGGCCAAAAAACTTGTTGCGCTCAAATTAAGTACTACTACAAGCAGCACTCACAAGTATACAAGGTAGCTGTAGCAAAGGTGATCGCCCCAAGGTCGTTTCCCCAAGAAGGTGTGGTTCGTAGTAGCTTGATTAAAGCAATTAAATTAAAAGCGAGAGTTTGTTGTGTTGGAATGCAAAAGAACAATTTAAACCTAAAATTAACGTACATAGGGTTGATGCGTGTGAAAGTTGTACAAGATCAAATCGATTCTTGGGAATATGCCTAGGGTTATAGGTCCATTCAATCAAAGCTCAATTCTCAATTATCCATTAACATAACCTTGTAAATTAATTTGTTCCTTAAGGTTAATTAGTCAATTACCAATTCATTAGTTCTCACATTCATGAAATAGCAATTACCAATTATTTTACATTTGCAAATTAATGAAACCCTAGAACTTATATTTCTAATTCATTCATAGGGTAGTCGATTGCACAATTTCGATATCAAATTTTACCTCTCGGTCCTTCATTCAATATCTAGAGATCAATAGGTAGCTAATCTATTAACCTAGCATACAATTTAATGCAATCAACCAACAACAAGGTACATCAATGGAAATATCAATTCAAAGCATTCAATCAAATATACAACAAACCCTAAGCATGGGTTTTTAGCTCAACATCATCAATTTAAAACATTCATTCAACTCAATATAAATCAAATACAAATTGTTCATTGCAATATCAATTCTCTTAATACAACAAAAACAATATTGGAATGAATTAAAAGAGAGAATAGAAAAACCCCTTGTGAAGATGCCAAGAGTAGGATTACTAGTCTTCCTCCTAGCTCCACTTTGATGTTTGATGAAGAACTCAAGCCCTCTTCAATGGTTGATTTCCCTTTTGCAATATGGAATGGAGCTTTCTCAAGTCACCAACCCTTTAATTGATTGTGCCTTTGGAAGATAGAAAGGAGCTTTCTCAAGTCACCAATCCTTTCAGTGAAGCTTCTTCAACCTTCAAGAGCTTGTTAACCCAACTTATCACAAAGAACCTCAAAGATCTTATCAATGGAAGATGGAGAAGATGAAGATGGAGGATGAAGATGAGGGACAAGGAGAGTGTCACTCTCTCCTCATCCCAAATTATGTTTGCCCTCTCCTCTCTTTTCTTTTCTCTAACTCAAACCCTAGCCATCTCTTTTTTCTTTGTCGTGCGAAAGAACTTAAATAGACATTAAGGGTGACACGGCCAAGCTTGGGTGAGCTTGGCCGTGTTTCATGGTCTTTTTCTTGCTTTCCATTAGGTGACACGGCCAAGCCAAGGTTGGCTTGGCCGTGTCTCTTGATTTCCATGGGACACGGCCAAGACAGTTGGTCATGTCCCTCACTGGCTCTTCCTTTCTTTCTTTCTTTCTTTCTTTGGAGTTGAGTGTGTGACACCGCCAAGCTTAGGTGAGCTTGGCCGTGTCTGAGGTATTTGGAGGGACATGGTCACAAGCTTGGCCGTGTCCCTTGAGTGTGTCTCCTTCTGATCTTTTGGACTTCTTCTTAGCTTGGTATGGGACACGGCCACAAGCTTGGCCGTGTCCCTTGAGTGTGTCAGCTACTATCCATTGTTTTCTTCCTCACTTGGTTCCTTGCTTTTTCCTTCCTCTCTTGTCTTTGGTTTTGCCCTTAAGATGATGTTTGCTTATTAACCTAAAATTAACACTTAAACAAACTTTAAACAAGAATCAAATAAACATTAACCAACAATAAATAAACACCAAACTAAAAACTAGAACAAAAATTACATAAATACTGAAATAAATTAAAACTATCAAAATTGATGAAAACACTAAATAAACAGATTAAAGCTACCAAAATACCTAAATAAAACAATAATCATCATAATAAATAAGATACAATTCTATGACAAAAACTAATAAAACATCGGGCCTGTTCGGGCTTTTAAAGCTAGACCAAATTTAATTCAAGCTTTTAAATTTGAGTTGAAGCTAATTTGGTCCTTTCAAAATTAAATTGGACTAGTAGATGGTTTATAAAATTTCATAATTTTTAAAGATGATTTAATATGAATGAAAAATAGAAGAACATATATATGATCTTATATGCAAAATTTCATATTTTTCTTGGTTATTTTACTAAGGTTTCCAATTGAGTTTCACAAACTCTAAAATTTTGGCTCTACTAGTACAATCATGGCATCTTATGTTCTTCTATTTTTCTTTCATATTAAATCATCTTTAAAAATTATTAAATTATATAAACCATATACTAACACATAAATAAAATCCCAAGTAAAATTTCATAATTTTTAAACCTTTCTAGGTTAATCTAAAAATTCAGACATGACACATCATAATTAATTCAATTAATAAGGTTCAACTAGCTTCCATAAGCATTAAAAATAATAAAAAAAATAATAGCAAACTATTATAACACAAGCACAAACCTATTTTCAAAGTAGTTCTTCTTCTCTCTTCCTCAATTTTTCTTGAATTTTTGGTGGTGATTTTGGTGTATCTAACCTAATTTAATTAATTCTACTAAAACTTTTGAGATACATATGAATTTTCCTTAATTTTCTACTTAGATTTGATGGAAGAAGGAAGAAAAATAAAAATTTTGGCTATGGATGGAGGTGAAGTTGGTTTGTCTTAGAGGAAGAAGAAGAAGAAAATGATTTTTATTTATTTATATATATTATTAGGTTTTGATCATATTAGTATGCTCACTATAACTTCGGTGCACCCACTTTCTTAATTTATTTCTAAATTTGACTTTTAATTATGTAAAATTGTAAAAATAATTTCTTTAATTATTTCAAAGCGTCATTACCCATATTTCATATTCTAATTACAATAGAATTTAGTTCTAAGGCCACAAGGGCATCTTCATAATTTTTACCATTTAAAGATTTTTTCCAAAAATACTAATTTTGTCCATATCCAGATTTAAATTTCAACCTTTTAATACTTAACTAACCCTATTTTTCCATCTAACAAATATCTAAGTCACTCTCTTCATTATACATAGCCCCATATCGGTATTCAAAAAGTCAATACTTAAAAATTTCAAACATTACACCATGCATTATGAAATGACTCACCATCCATTTAAGTGAATGTTGAAATATTTCCCCAAAGCTCCATTATCTTCTAATGTGAATAAAACATGCTCATGAACTTATTATAAACTTCATTCCATGTAGTTAATGAATTTTCTAGTAGGATCATCAACCATGCCTTGGCCCTATCCTTCAAAGTTGAATAAAAATCCTAAATCAAATTGAGTACGGGAAACACTAAATCTTAAGCTCATGCTCCATCAATGCTCACAAAGGGAATGTGTGAAAAGTTGAATAAAAATCCTGAATGAAATTGAGAGGGCCTTCATTTGGCATTTCATGAAAAGAGGACAACATGCTTGCGGGCGGGGATTTTCACCCCCACTCCCATATGGAATGGTTCTTTTGACTTCGGCACTGTTACGCTCAGGGCCTTAGAGAACACAGGCCTAAACCCAGAGAAAATGGAGTCACCACCTTGATGGGCCAAAAAAAAGAAAGGGGTGAATGACTCAATTTTTAAGAAATTCCTATCCCCCTATTGGGTTTGAAAAGTTGGGTACGCGTGGAAAATGTGATAATGACCCAGCATCCCCACAATGCCTGGTTCAGTAGAACCGGCCTCCTTTTCAGGTCTTAATATTATAAAATTCTTAATTCTAATGATATTATCCATACTACATGCAATCATAAAAATGAATAATCACTTTATTAAAATCACAATGAGTTTAAACAAAATAAATGAGTAGGCATCCATCCATGGATAGAAACATACCTTTACAATTGTTCAATGTCCAAAAGAAAATAAATAAAATAGGATACCCACTAATTGGTGGAAACGTATCCTTTGCATTGATCCAAAACTTGAAATAAATTAAATTACATGAAGCTTAACCAATGAGGTACCCACAATGTGGAAACATACCTTTGCAATTCCTTTGAGTAATTAATCAAACAAATCAAATTATTCAAGTAAGATAATTAATATATAACATACATCATAAAATATCATAAAACATCCATCAAAATATATCATGTATTAATAATCAATTTTATACTAAATAATAGACGTACAAACTAGGATTTTTAATTTTTAAGTTAAGGTTTTAAGAAATGAAATTTGAGTTTAGGGTTTTTTGTAATTTGTAAAATTAATTAGGGTTTGGGCAATTTAATAAAATAGGTTAAGTCTTTTGAAAAATAGATTAGGGTGTTGAAAAGTTATGAAACTAATTAGGGTTTGAGAAATTAGATTAATATTTGAATGATTATATTATTTATTTTAATTAAAACATTAGCTAATGAATGAAGCGAATTAAAAAAAAAAAAGGAATTTGATGATACAAACAGTGTGATGAGAGTTTGGAAAGTGAAGATGATTGTTCATTCAATAAATAAAATTAGATTAGCATACCTACATTTGAAGGCTCCACCAAATTATGAGAATTGATACAAGCTACCTGCCAGCACCAACTTTACTTCTAGCCGAGCTTACAACCAAGAACTTGTTGCCTTGTGAATTGGACAATTTTTTGTTTTTGATTGCTAGGGTTTTCTGATCATCTTTTTCTCTCCCCTTTCAATTATTGTTGTCTCTTATATTTATAGAGCACCTCTTCTTAATCCTTCTCCTTAAAGAATTTGTCAAACCATGGTTTTACCAATCAGCGTGTGATTCGAAAATAAATATGGCCATTCAAATTATGTTTAGGACTCGGATTAATGAAATTAAAGGCAAAAATTGACATGAAATTCCACCTCATATCAATTTGGGCTAGCCAAATCGATATGAGGCAATTGCCCATATCGATTTAGCCTCCCAAATTGATATGCGCTAGCCTTATATCAATTTGGGAGAACCAACTTGACCAAAACCATTAATTTCGACTCAACCCAATCCAAAATAATTAATTTTTCAGCCAATACTTTTTTGCAATTTTATTATAAATTCACGCCAACTGAATTCTAACCTTTAAGGGATTTTAGATTTATATTGGACTATGTTAAGCTTTTCAAATTTAAGTCAGTCCAAATTTAAGGGTCTGCAATGCTATAATAAGTATTCTTCAGTTCATAGTTTCTTGCAGCATTGCTCAACATTATGCAAGATATGGTTACCCCAATAATTGGTCTTGCGAACTCTTTCATCGGTTATTCTTCTGCTTCCTAAATCTCTACTTCTGTTTCTTCTTCAAATTGCTTTTTAATGTCTTCCTCTTCTTGTTCTAAAGAATCTATTCCTACAGCTCTAGAAAGTCTATGAATATTGTCTACAAGGGGAATAAGCTCATTGCCTTGGGACATACATCCTTACATAAAATAATTGGGCAATTCAAAAAGAAAGCATTCAAATAATTAAATAAAAGAATCAAATTGTTACTCAAACAGCCTTCCTTGGCAATGACACTAAAAACTTATTGCGCTCAACTTAACACTATTAAAAGTGACTCTCGCAAGTATACGAGGTTGTTATAGTAATTAGTGAACATCCCAAGGTTGTCTCTCTAGGAAGTTGTTTAATTGCAATAATTTGATTAAAAGAAAAATTTAAAGAAATAGTTTGTAGTATTGAACTAGTAAAAGAATTTAAAATTTAAAAACAAAATTAATAATGGATTGCACATAATTAATGTAAATCTTTCAGAAGGAAACCTAGGATTTACATATCAATTTAATCAAAGTCTAATTCTCAAGTTCTCTATTAATATAACCTTGTAGCTTAATTTCTTCAATAACAATTATCAATTCATTAGTTATCACATTCATGAATTAATAAATACCAATTATTGTGAATTGCAAATTAAGTGAACCCTATAAGTTATATTTCTAATTCATTCTTAGTGCAGCTAAATGCAAAATTTCAATATTAAGTTTCACCTCTCGATCCTTCACTCAATATCAAGGGACTACTAGATGGCAAGTCTATTAACCTAATACATTCCAATGCAATCAACTCATAACAAGGCATATTAATGGAAATTATTTAATTAAATCATTTAATTAAATCTACTGCAAACCCTATGCATAAGTAATTTAACTCATCATCAAAACAAGATAGAAACTCAACTAAATAGAATTCAAATCACAAATTTTCATTGAAATATTGAAGTATATAAACAACAAAACTCTGAAAAATGAATTAATTGAAAGAATAGAAAATCCCTTGTAAAGATGAGTAGAGTTGCCCTTCTCTAGTCCTTCCTCCAACTCAACTTGAGTTTAATGAAGAATTAAATTAAACCTTCCTTAAGCTTACAATGAAATCTGAAGATAAACGAATAAAAATTGAATGAAATGGATGATTTTCTTCCTAATCTAATTTTAAGCACTAACCATGATCTTTGCCTCTGTCCTTTTTTCTTTTCCTGATCTCTCTTATCCTTCTAAAATTAGTCCTCCTTTTACTTATCCCGATAAGCTTTTTTGTTAAAAAAAATCAAAAACATGCTTTAACTTATCCAGTGTGACATGGCCAAGCTTCATATGTCCTGGCTAGGCCCTCATGTAACACGGCAAGGATAGCAGGCCATTTTTAATTCTTCCTGATTTCACATTTTGCCTTCTTAAAATGGAACATATAGAACATGGACAAGCTTAAATTTGTCTTGGCTAGGACATGTGACATAGCCAGGACACTAGAACGTGTCCAGTTCTTTTTTAATTTCAACCTCTTCTTTTGAGGACAAGGCCAAGACGAAAAATTATCTTGGCCAAGACATGAGACATGGCCAAGACCTCAGGCCATGTTTTCTCTATCTTAAATCTTCCTTATTCTTCTTACAATTGAGGGACACAGCCAAGCTCAGCATAGCTTAGCCATGTTGTGCATTTTCTTCTAAAACCTACTTCCAGCAATGGACTTAGCACATTTTTTTGCCTCTTTTTCTCATGAGTCCCCTTGCTTCAACCTAAAACATAAAACCTAACAACAAACTTGAATAATCTATTTAGAAAATAACTAAACAACAAACAAATTTACCTTAAAAACACATATAAAAATGATCATAATAATCACTAAGTGATTTTTTCCTCTGTTGCAGCCTTCTACTCTGCTCATGTTTAATTTCATTCTCTATGGCCACTACTACATTGATAAGAGTAGAAAACTCCTTGATTCTCAATGCCACTAGATATACATGGATCTAACTATTCAAACATTGGACAAACCTCTTGTATTTCTCTTCCTTAGATGCAACTAACTAACAAAAATATTTGCTTAGGTGAATAAACTATCTCTCATATTCTGATACTGGCAACTGCTTCTGCTTCAAGTATAAAAACTCCCTGTGTCTCTCTTCAATATACACTTCACTAATATACTTCTTATTATACTCCTCTTGGAAAAATGCCCAAGTAAGTCTATTAGGTGGAGTAGGCTTTCATTTTGTATCCCACCTATAATATCCCAAAATTTTTGAAAAATTCTAATTTTTGGAAAATTTCATAAAATAAATTATAATTTAAGAGGATAAATTAAATTAATGGTTTTAAATGAAAAATGAAGGAATTTTAAATGAAAAATTGGAATATATATGTGATATATATGCAAAATATACATAACATATAAAAGTCAACACTTTTTAAAAGAAAAGTCAAAGTCCAATGGCATTTTTATAAATAAATTTTATAAATTTAAAATTAATAAAATAATTCAAAAATAAATTATTTTTGAATGGAAGAGGGAAATTAGGAATTTTAATTTATTAAATAAATAATTAAATAATTAATTATTGAATTATTTAAATATATATATATATATATGTTTTAAAAATAAAGATGAAAAGAAAAAGAAAATTAAAAAGTCTTCATCTTCTTCTTCTTCTTCATCTAGGCCGATTATCCATGGGAGCTTGGAGCAAGATTTTGATTCTTCCATACTCCACAAATTGAAGGATTTAACAAGTTTTAAGTGAATTTTTGGTGATTTCTTCCAAATTTAGTAAGTTTTCAACTTTTTTCTTTGAATTCCACGGAAAATTGATTTATGTGAGTTTTGGACATTTTGAGTTAGTATGTTATAATTGTTGGAATTGGTGTGTATGATGTTATTTTGGGTAGTTAACAATGATTTTAAGGTTAGATTGAAGAGATGATGGAGTTTAGATAAAGAATGGTGAAGAGAGAGAATTTAGGGTTATGGATTTTTGAGGTTTCGAAAACATGAGCTTTAATTGTGCAAATTGGTTCTAAATGTGTTGTTTTGATTCATAAACAAGTATTTTAAAGTCAAATATTGGATTTGGTTGTGTTTGATTGGAGTTTGAGAATCGAAGTGGAGATTTAGGGTTTTGGAAAAGTGATTTTCCAAAGTGGTTGAATTGTGTGATTTTATTTGTTTACGCATGCTGTTTAGAGTTAAAAGTGATGAAAATAAGCTTGAAATGATTAATGGATTGTGTTGTAATGGAAAACCTTCAATAGGATAAGGTTATGCCATTTTAGGATTTTGTGTATAAGAATGTGTTTTTGTAATGTAAATGGTTTAAATGTATTAAAATATATTTTTAATAATACACTAATTTAAATGGAATAGAATGGAATTCTAATGTTAAAGTGATGAAAGGCTAAATTTTTGAAAATTTGTAGGAGTGATGTTTAATTATGGTTAAATATTGAAAATGCCATTAAATGTAATACTAAATGATTATTTGCTATCACATTTGGTTTAGGCATTGGCGGAGGTTGATTTGCTTCATCCAAGTGGTGAAGGGCAAGTTGGAAAGATAGGATTGAAGGTTGTTTTAAGCTTGCTTTGGGTTGCTAATGGAGGTATGTACAAACTTTGAATACATTGGTTATGTTTGCATGACATTTGGGCTTAACTCATTTTGGTTGAAAAATGTGTTAAGCTGTTTGGTACATTGGTTGTGCATGAATAACGTGCTATGACATTTGTAATGTCATATATGTGTTAAATGCATTGTGAAAAGCCATTGATAATGGCTAAATTGTGTCAATGTGATTAAAATGTGTATTATGTGGAAATACCCAAAGTGATTGGGTAATGTGTTGTGAATGAAAAAAAAATGTGATATAATGTAATGAGAAAATTGAGAAAAGTGACAAAAATGGGAATTATGTGAAAAATGAGAAAAGTGAGAAAAAAATGTGAAAATAAGGCAATGTGCCTAGATTGAATATTTGAAAGTGAAAAAAAGATTAATAATGAGAAATATGAATAATATTGTGTGCCTAGTATGTTATTCAATTTTTAGAGTTCTATATTTGGCGGCATGCCTATGATTGCCTACGGCCAGATGCTGGGCGTCATTGTGAAAATATTTTTGAAGTGAAAAGACTGAGTCGTAAGCCTCAAAAATAAATATTTAAAGCTAGGATGAGTGAAAAGACTGGGTCGTAAGCTCATGCCTAGTTGGAATATTTCATTGATATATTGCCTGCAGGGCTAGACATATGGTGTCATTATAAACCAAAACAGGAACTCTGGAATTTGAATAGCATGTTAGTTATCTTTGGGCCCATGTTTGTGTTTGATTATATGTGAATTGTGATTATGAAATATTTGAAAAATATAAGAAAATGGAATGATGTGACATATATATGCGTTATGCATTGACATTGCATTGAGTTTTATTGTTATTATCAAAGTTTGTACCACTAGGCTTCGGCTTAGCACGATTATTTCCATCGCGCACATGACAGGGTAGACTCAGCTGAGCTAGAGAGTTCTTCTAGACCAGGTTGGGTCTAGACTTATAGTTGAGTTTGTTGAGTTGTTATCGAGATCAGAAACACTCTCAGCAGCATGTATATATTTTTATGTTATTGTACATTTTGAGTATTATGCATAATATATTATGTATTGTATATTATAAAGAATTTTTGGATCCATATATTTGAAATGAGAGAGTAAATGTGCTTTAAAGTAAATATATCTATATATAAATGTTTGAGAAATTTGGTGAAATTGAGGAGTATGGTTGAAATGGTGATTTGAAATTATTTGGGAGTGTTTTCTTTTCGCAGGTTGTGTTTTACTGAATTTTAGAATGTCCAAATTACAGACAAAACTCTGGTGAATTTTTTCCAGAGATTTTCATATATATTATTTATTTTGGGTTCCTATAACAAGTAAAGAATATTTATATGCTATTTATTTTTATATATTTAGAATTTGAAATTTTAAATTGGAAATGTGAAAATTTTTATTAAACCGGTCTATGACATTTTTGTACTGTATATGCATAGTTTACATATCCTAGAAATATATATTGTACGTATATAGGGTATAAGGGTGTTACACCACCAATCATAAGCTTGCTCTTGCAATAGAGAGACTGCACACTACAATCTCTCTTCATCAGTTCAATGAAGTAGGTCAAAGACTCTTATTGTCCTTTTTAACCAATATTATGCTACCGAAGATTCACTCATGTCCTGAGCTTTAAAATCTTCAGCTCCTAGTTTTATGATTCTCTTTAGTGGAAACCTTTAAGGTACTGGTGGTTGTGGTTGTGGTGGAGGAACTGCACCCACAATCTACCTGAGAATCTCCCCCATGTTCTTCATGAACAGGGGATCTAATGGTGCCTACCTTGCTAAGGGTTCAGCTGTCGATTAATTCCTCACACTTCCCTGACTGTGTGAAGATGCAACTTCTTCCTCAGTACTCTAATGAGATCTAAAAGCCATCCTATACATAGAAACATATAAAAGATCAACTGCATTAGAATACTTGTCCACTTTTTAAGTTCACATAGCAGTGATAGTTGTTTTGCACTTTTCTAACCCATAATCTCACATAACAGAATCACTTAAACCTAGGCTTTGATACCACCAAATATAATACCTCCTGATAGTTCTGTCAAAAAACTATTAGAAAACTACTCAATACCTATAAACCTATATAAAAAAATAAGTAAACATCAAAATAATTAAAATTTTCGGCAGAGTTTCCTCTGTAATTTCTTTAGCCAAAATCTTTTTCAACCTAGCACAACCTGCATAAAAACACTTCTAACCTTCTCGCATTCAACCTAAACTCCAATTATACCAACTCAACAATATATTATTCACACATTAACGTACTTATATATTTCTTTCATCAGCCTGTATATAAATGAAATATCTTCTAAAATTATTATCATTTGCTAAAGTTTTATCACCCATACTACACCTATGAAATAATAAACCATTAGCTTATCTATAATTATATAACTATCTTTTAATATAAACATTGCTATGTGAACAGTAAATGTATAAACATATACAAAATCTTCTAAATTTACACCTTCTGATCCGCAATTGATCCTTGACACTTTAAGATTCTACTGTGCTTAATCTACCTTGTCCATCTAATTTGCTCATAAGAAAAATCTAACACACTAAGTAATTGATTAGTGGTACTTGTATATTCATAATTTGCCAAATGTATAAAATAAGAAAATAATTGAAATTATAGATAAAAAAATAAATCGTAATTTTTGAAAAGAAATAAATAAATCACTTAATCAATTAAATCCAATTTACTTTTCTTAATAATGTTAGGTTCCAAGATTTAACTTAATTTAAAATAGAATAATCACTTTGTAGTTAATTACCAACACATTAATATTTAAAATAAAAATTCCATTTCATATTCACTTTACCATACATTTCTTATAAATACTTACATTACACATTACTCATTTTCAATAAATTTGATTTGCTTTTCCCTTATATACTAATTTTAAAATCCTAGACTTGGATAACAAGTTCACTATTGGAAAATTAAATGCCCACTTTTAGAGAATAAATATGGCCAAAGGCCCACTAGTGGCATGAATGCCTAATAATATTAATGACACATAGTGTCCATTGATGGCAAAAAGTGCCCACTAGCACTGTAGACGTCCACCTTCTGGCTAGTCATTATATTCGATAACTAGATTTTTCACTAGTACATTTGGCACTTTAATCATTTTTCTCATTCCAATCAATTTTTCAATTATGACAATTTTGCTAAAAATGTTACTTTAAAGTAAACATTTCTTTGTTTTTCTTTTTAATCAATTTCACACTTAGAATATCAATTTTTATTAAAAGTATTTCTTTAATGTAAACATTTCTTTCTTTATCATTCAATTATTCTAAAACTTTAAACAATCATTTAATCAAAATTTTCTTTAATTAAAATAAACACATTTTATTTAAAACATATTCACCAAATATACAATAAATACTCACTTTTCATCCAAAGCCCTAAACTTTCTCAAAACCCTAAATTTTTCCATAACCCTAAACCTACACTTTAATGGTTCAAAAGCTTCTTTAAGCATAGTTTTTAGTTGAAAATCACAAAAAGACACTTAGTCTCATCTGTAAATGATTCTATATTCAATTTACTCTTCAATTAGTTCCCTATTGAATTCTTTCTCAAGTAATTTTAGAAATCAAATCTATCATAAATAATTCAATTAATAGTGATTTATATGTAGGCATTAAAAATCAAATAGAAACTAAATAATAGCAAATTATTGAATACATGAGCACTGACTCTTTCAAAGTGGCTCTTCTTGTCCCCTTTCTCAATTTCTTTTGGTTTTATGATGCTATTCTTGGAAATTCTCTCATAAATAAGCTATTTCCCTTAAAAATCTTAGATTATAACTAAAGATTTCTTGATTTCTTATGTGAAAAATGAAAGAAGAAAGAAAGAAAGAAAGAAGAAGAAGAAGAAGAAGAAGATGGTTATGGTGAGAAATTTTGGCCTAAATGAGTTGAGGAAGAAGAAAGGAAAAGTCAATTTTACTTTATATATTATTTAGAGTTTTAATCTCATGTGGTGCACGTGTCATAACTTCAGTACGCCTACTTTCTTTAATTATTACGACTTTTAACTCAGTAAAATTGTAAAAATAATTGCTTTAATTTTTTAAAGCTTCATTACTCATATTTCATATCTCAATTACTGTAAAATTTAATTCTAGGGCCATAGGGGCATTTTCATACTTTTACTGCTTAAAAATTCTTTTTTGAAATTATCAATTAAATCCATACCCAGATTTAATTTTTAACTTTTTAAGGCTTAACCAACCCTATTTTTATATTAATTTCAAAAACTCAGGCCACTCAGAGTGTCACACACAGTCCAATATATATATAATTCAAAAAAAAATCTGTATTTAAAATTTCAGGCATTACAGTTAAAGTGATATATTTTTATTGTGTTAAATTTTAAAAGAATACAAGTATAAAAAAAGATATATATTTAGTTATATGTCGGTATATATTATATATAACAACATATATATATTAAAATTTAAAAGAATAGTAGTATAAAACTATTATAGATTTAGTTATATATCAGTATATGTTATATATAACAACATATATTTGTTAAATTTTAAAAATATAATAAGAGTATAAAATTATTATATATTTAATCATATATGTATATATATTACATATACATATTAAATTTTAAAAGAATAAGAGTATAAAACTATTATATATTTAGTTATATGTGGGCATATGTTATATATAACAACATATTCTTGTTGAAATTTAAATGAATAATAGTATAAAAGTGAGATATGTTTGGTTATATATGTTTGTATATGTTATATATAACAACATATGCATATTAAATTTTTTTAAAAAATAAAATATAAAAATGTTATATGTTTAGTTCTATATTGGTATATGGTACATATAATAATATATACATGTTATATTTTAAAAGAATAAGAGTATAAAATTATTATATATTTAGTTATATGTCAGTATATTTTACATAAAATAATATATACTTGTTAAATTTTTTCACTTGAAAAAATGATTAAATTATTTTTTTTGTTGTTTTTTTTATCTGTAATGATTGTTGATTTTTTTCTTCAATCTAAATTGCACACATGTTCAATGAAATGCTTCAAAGATATATATATATATATATATTAATTTATTAACTTTCTATTAAATTTACAAATTATATCAACTTACATCTAACATATATGTCATAAAATTAAATATCTAATATTAAAAAATTAAACAAAAAAAGTTATGTTATATATTAAAAGTGCTGCATATAAATAGATATATATGCATAAAAGTGTGAATTATTTTATATTTTGAAAATATTTTTTAAATAATTTTTATATTATATGTTAAAATTATTTTAAAAATATTAATTAAATAAATATATAAACACATATGTATAAAAATGTAATTAAAAATTAATTAACATAAATTATATTTTAATTAATTAATTTTTTTAATTATAAAAAATGCTTAAGATATTAATAAATGAGTAATAGTATATAAAATAAAGAGGAATTTACACCATCTACCCTTATTTCATTTTTCTTTTTTTCAAATCTATACACTTTTCTTTTATTTACAAATATACCTCTCTCATTTTTTATTCACTTTTAGTCTTGTTGCATTTTTTTTTTACTTATACTGATATGCTAACTTTGTTAACAGCTCTTTAACATCAAAATTGATATTAATTTTGGTTTTTTTTAATTTTTTACAATTTTATTTGTTTATATTGTTTTATAAAGGAATATATTTTTTTATGTTGTATTCTTACAAATATATAACATACACAAAATATCTATATTACATCAAAAATATCTATCATACATCTTGTTGCGCTCGAATTAAGTACTACTACAAAGCGTCACTCGCAAGTATACAAGGTAGCTGTAGCAAAGGTGATTGCCCCAAGGTCGTATCCCCAAGAAGGTGTGGATCGTAATAGCTTGATTGACAATTTATTTAAATGCGGAAGTTTGTTGTTTAGAGTGGTGCGAGAATAATTAAACTTAAAATTAACCGTGCGTAGAGATTAATGTGTGTGATGGGTGTACAAGATCGAATCGATTCTTGGGAAGGTGCCTAGGGTCATAGGTCCATTCAATCAAAGCTCAATTCTCAATTGTCCATTAACATAACCTTGTAAATTAATTTGTTCCTTAAGATTAATTAGTCAATTACCCATCCATTAGTTCTCACATTCATGAATTAGCAATGACCAATTCTTTTACATTACCAAATTAATAAACCCTAGAACTTATATTTCTAATTCATTCATAGGGTGGTCGATTATATAGTTCCGATATCAGATTTCACTTCTCGGTCCGTCATCCAATATTCAAAGATCAATAGGTAGCTAATCTATCAACCTAGCATTTAATGCAATACAATCAACCAATCAACAAGGAACACAAATTTAAATATCAAATCAAGACATTCAACCAAATATACTACAAGCCCTAGGCATGGGTATTTAGCTCAACATCATCAATTTAAAACATTCATTCAACTCAATATAAAACAAATACAAATTGTTCATTGCAATTTCAATCTCTTAATACAACAACAACAATAGAAATGAATTAAAAGAGAGAATAGAAAAACCCCTTGTGAAGATGCCAAGAGTAGGATTACTAGTCTTCCTCCTAGCTCCACTTGATGTATGATGAAGAACTCAAGCCCTCTTCAATGGTTGATTCGCCATTGTAATGTGGAATAGAGCTTTCTCAAGTCACCAAACCTTTGGATGGAGCTTTCTCAAGTCACCAACCCTTCAATTGATTGTGCCTTTGGAAGATGGAATGGAGCTTTCTCAAGTCACCAATCCCTTCAATGAAGCTTCTTCAACCTTCAAGAGCTTGTTAACCCAATTTATCCCAAAGAACCTCAAAGATCTTATAAATGGAAGATGGAGAAGGTGGAGAGGATGGAAATGAGGTGAACGGACAAGGGAGAGTGTCACTCTCTCCCTCTCCCATGTTTTTTGCAGAAATTGTTCAAGAACAAAGAAGAACTCCTTCCAATTTTCCTCTTCCTCTCCTTTTAATTCATTCAAAATACACACTCATGCCTTCCAACTCACACCATTTCCCTTTGTTCCCCACATTTTCTTTGTTTAGTATTTCTTTTGGCAAGCACAAGGCATTGTCTCCCACTTTGTCCCCCACTTCGTGTAAAAGAATTAAAACATTTTAGGTGTGAAACGGCCAAGCCAAGAGTGGCTTGGCCGTGTCTCTTATTTTCCTTCGGGACATGGCCAAGCCATCTGGCCTTGTCCCTCACTGCCCTTTTCCTTTCTTTCTTTTTCTTTGGTCTCAAGGAGGTGACACGGCCAAGCTTGTCGCCGTGTCATGTGACATGGCCACTGGCTTGGCCGTGTCATGTGGGTGTGTCCACTACTGTCTCTTTTCTTTCCTTCTTTGCTTGCTCTTTGGATGTTTGGCATGAAATGGGACACAGCCAAGCTTGCTGGCCGTGTCATGTGACACGGCCAGTGGCTTGGCCGTGTCACTGAGTGTGTTCACTTCTGCTTGTTTCTTTTTCTTCTCTTCTTTGGCTCAAGATGGGACACGGCCAAGCTTGTTCTTGGCTTGGCCGTGTCATGTGACACGGCCACAAGCTTGGCCGTGTCTCTGAGTGTGTCTCTTCCTGCCTCTTCATTTTTGCTTATTTTCTTGGATTCTTTAGTTTTGCTCTTTGGGTGAGACACGGCCAGTGGCTTGGCCATCTCTCTTGGCTGTGTCAAGCTCTGCCATTTCTTTCCTTTGAGGGACACGGCCAAGCCTGATTTGGCTTGGCCATGTCTTGCTTGGTTCATGCTTTTCCTGCACTGTTTTGATCTTCCAAGGGTGTTTTTGCACCTAAACCTAAAAACAACACTTTAAACAAACTTAAAACAAAAATCAATCAAAACATTAACTAAAAACACATAAAAATCACAATAAAAACTAGTACAAAAATTATCTAAACAAATACCCCACACTTAACTCCTTGCTTGTCCTCAAGCAAGGCTAAAATCAAAACACTAAACAAGATAAATTTTGTTAAGTTCAAGAGTTATAAGTATGCATCAAGACTTCCCTATCCCTAAATCCACAATCAATATCGAATCAAACAAAATCAACACCAATGTAATTAAGTGGCTTTCCATGCATAACCAATGTTGTCACTCCCTCACCAACTCTTACAAGTGTTTGATCATGGTGGTGTTTACACTCATAACAATCAATGAAAGATTATTGCCATAGGCTTGCTTATCAATCAAATCTCCACCACAAAATAACAATCAAGCATCAATCAAAAGGTCTTTTATTGGGTTGTAATGGGCTAAGGTCAAGGTCTGATATTTAGGAAATGTGAGCTTAATCATTAAGTTTAAGAGCACTTCAGGAATGAAGTAACCATTCATATATATATATATATATATCCCAACAATTCCAAAACACCTTCCTTTCATCTACCCCTTGGCATTAAAGTGCTTTTCAAGGGAACTCACATATTAAATCTTGCAATGATTCATTCCAACCCTTTCAATAAGAACAACAATTATTTTTATTATTATATATATATATATTTACTTTTTCTCTTTTTCTCTTTTTTTATTATTATTTTGCTTTGCAATCTTAAACCTACCAAATTTAACCCCACACTTAATTCAACACAACACTCGGTCATAAACGCTCTTAAAATGCTCTTGACCTAATGAAAGGGTAAGAGTTAAACAACAAGGTTCAAGCTAATGGTGTTGTGAAAAAGAAAGAAAAGGAAAAATAGAATAAGCTCAAAATTGGCTAACTAAGGTTAAAAATAGGGTTGGTCTTTTTAAGCCAAAGTGGGTTCACCTATTTGTCTTAATCATTTTGATGCCAAATTGAAATTTTTATGTAATCTAAAAATGCATGTCAAAGCAAGTTCTAGAAAATCATCAATTAAAGATGTTTACCCACAACAATAATGATAAGTTGATGGCTCAATTTGTCACTAGGTTAAAGGCAATGCAATGAAAAACCAACAAAATTGACAATAAGTACCAATTCTACTCAATTTCAAATTCATGCTTCAAAAATTCAAAGGTCATCTATCAACAATTGTATAACAATAGAACTTTCTAAAATTCATTTATTCAAAGAAAAACATTAAAAACATTAACTAAACTTAAACAAAAACAAGTTAAAAGTAAAAAACAAAAACAAAAAATGAAATTAAAAGTAAAAACATAAAATATAAAATGTACCCCACACTTAAAGATTCACATTGTCCTCAATGTGAGCATGCATACTACAGGGAGGGTTTAGATGAAACCTGATTTCCATCATTCCCATATGCAGTGTACAATGCTCCTTCCACCTATAATGCAATTGTCGCTCATGTTTGCAGGGATGGATAGCATACAACTCCGAAGGATACCCGATGTATTGCTATGCCTAAGTAGCGTTATTTGAAAACATGTGAATGTCATCTTAGGGTAATCCTCCAATACAATAGGAACTTTGTAAAATCCTATTTCATTGTGCAACATGGTTCTATCCATTATATGCTCTTCTTCACCACCAAGAGTAGAGGAGATGATTTTTGGGAACTCTTTAAGTTCAACCAAGTTTGGTTGAATCACTTCTTCATCCACTTTAACAATGTCAAGTCCTCTCTCAACAACCTCATGCATCTAAAACTAGCTTACACTCCTCAAGTTCTAAATTGGGCATTTCATGTTTTTCTTCTAAAGGCATACCCATCTCAAGCTTATTTCCACTTTCTCCTTGGGAGTGCATAATATAGATGTTAGGAAGTTGCTTACCTTGCTCCTCTTCTTTCAACCTTCTTGGGAATGGAATTGGTGGCAAAGGATTCGGAGGTTCATGCGAATGTGATGAAGTTGATGAGTCCAAATTCTCCTCCTCCTTTGATTGGCTTGGTTTCTCCATGTTGGGCAGCATCTCCTCACCATTGTCTTCTTGATTAGTCCCTGCATCAAAGGAATCACAAAAATCGTTATATATCACCTGTTCACTCCTCAAATTTGTGATTACCTTGACTTGCTCCAATTGGCTAGGAAATTCCTCCTCTTGTTGTGCTTGGAGTTGATGTGCCAGTTGCCCAACTTTCATTTCCACCCTCTTCAATGATTCCTCCAAAGAATCAAACCTCTCATTGCTCCCTTCCTGATTTTGCGTGCTAATTTGAAGGTAACCATTCAAATCATCTTCCACTGTGGATTTTTCGAATGGATCATGGTTTTGTGAGCTAATTTGAATGAAGGCATTCAAACTACCTTCCAAAGTGGGTTCCTTAAGTTTATCTTGATTTTGTGCACTAGTTTGAATGAAGGCATTCAAACTATCTTCAAATGTGGGTGTCTTAAGGTAATTTTGATTTGAATATTGCTCTTGAGAGTAAGAGTCTCTTTGGTAAGGTTGAAAAAAATGTGCTGCTGATTTTCCTAAGAAAAATTTGGTTGGCTTCCCCAGCTGGGCTTATAAGGATTGGAATATTGGTCATTTCTACCCATTTGCTGGAAACCTTGGTAGTCATATTCTTCCTCTTGCCATTCTTGGTATTGTCCAAAACCCATTGAACACGTATTTGCACTATGGCCTACATTGCCACATGCTGCACATATCTCTTGGCGTGGCATAGGTGCTCTTCCTCTTGCATTTAGAACCTTAAGTTGATTCGTCAATTCTGCTAATTGCCATGCCATTTCAGAATCGTCATTCCTATCATAAACTCCTTCATGCCTTGAAAACTACATCTTTACACAAGGCACTTAAAAACTTAAAGTAAACAAACAAAAAGTAAATTGAAAGAAAATCAAATAACACAAACAAACAATTCAAAGGAAACAAACAAACAATTAAATAAAATAAAAAAAATTCAAACTATTACTACTACGACAATCCTCCCCGGCAGAAATAAAAAGAACAACACTTAGTAATTTAAAGAAAACAGGCAACCGAGTAAATAAATAAAAAAAATAAAACTATTACTACTTTCACAGCCCTCCCCGGCAGCGGCGCCAAAAACTTGTTGCGCTCGAATTAAGTACTACTACAAAGCGTCACTCGCAAGTATACGAGGTAGCTATAGCAAAGATGATCGCCTCAAGGTCATTTCCCCAAGAAGGTGTGGTTCGTAATAGCTTGATTGACAATTTATTTAAATGCGGAAGTTTGTTGTTTGGAGTGGTGCGAGAATAATTAAACTTAAAATTAACCGTGCGTAGAGATTAATGTGTGTGATGGGTGTACAAGATCGAATCGATTCTTAGGAAGGTGCCTAGGGCCATAGTTCCATTCAATCAAAGCTCAATTCTCAATTGTCCATTAACATAACCTTGTAAATTAATTTGTTCCTTAAGATTAATTAGTCAATTACCCATCCATTAGTTCTCACATTCATGAATTAGCAATGACCAATTCTTTTACATTACCAAATTAATAAACCCTAGAACTTATATTTCTAATTCATTCATAGGGTAGTCGATTATATAGTTCCGATATCGGATTTCACCTCTCGGTCCGTCATCCAATATTCAAAGATCAATAGGTAGCTAATCTATCAACCTAGCATTTAATGCAATACAATCAACCAATCAACAAGGAACATCAATTTAAATATCAAATCAAGACATTCAACTAAATATACTACAAGCCCTAGGCATGGGTATTTAGCTCAACATCATCAATTTAAAACATTCATTCAACTCAATATAAAACAAATACAAATTGTTCATTGCAATATCAATCTCTTAATACAACAACAACAATAGAAATGAATTAAAAGAGAGAATAGAAAAACCCCTTGTGAAGATGCCAAGAGTAGGATTACTAGTCTTCCTCCTAGCTCCACTTGATGTATGATGAAGAACTCAAGCCCTCTTCAATGGTTGATTCTCCTTTGCAATGTGGAATAGAGCTTTCTCAAGTCACCAAACCTTTGGATGGAGCTTTCTCAAGTCACCAACCCTTCAATTTATTGTGCCTTTGGAAGATGGAATGGAGCTTTTTCAAGTCACCAACCCTTCAATTTATTGTGCCTTTGGAAGATGGAATGGAGCTTTCTCAAGTCACCAATCCCTTCAATGAAGCTTCTTCAACCTTTAAGAGCTTGTTAACCCAATTTATCCCAAAGAACCTCAAAGATCTTATCAATGGAAGATGGAGAAGGTGGAGAGGATGGAAATGGAGATTGGAGGTGAAGGGACAAGGAAGAGTGTCACTCTCTCCCTCTCCCACATTTTTGCAGAAATTGTTCAAGAACAAAGAAGAACTCCTTCCAATTTTCCTCTTCCTCTCCTTTTAATTCATTCAAAATACACACTCATGCCTTCCAACTCACACCATTTCCCTTTGTTCCCCACTTTTTCTTTGTTTAGTATTTCTTTTGGCAAGCACAAGGCATTGTCTCCCACTTTGTCTCCCACTTCGTGTAGAAGAATTCAAACATTTTAGGTGTGACACGGCCAAGCCAAGAGTGGCTTGGCAGTGTCTCTTGTTTTACTTTGGGACACGGCCAAGCCATCTGGCCGTGTCCCTCACTGCCCTTTTCCTTTCTTTCTTTTTTTTGGTCTCAAGGAGGTGACACGGCCAAGCTTGTGGCCGTGTCATGTGGGTGTGTCCACTACTATCTCTTTTCTTTCCTTCTTTGCTTGTTCTTTGGATGTTTGGCATGAAATGGGACACGGCCAAGCTTGCTGGCCGTGTCACTGAGTGTGTTCACTTCTGCTTGCTTCTTTTTCTTCTATTCTTTGGCTCAAGATGGGACGGCCAAGCTTGTTCTTGGCCTGGTCGTGTCATGTGACACGACCACAAGCTTGGCCGTGTCTCTGAGTGTGTCTCTTCTTGCCTCTTCATTTTTGCTTCTTTTCTTAGATTCTTTGGTTTTGCTCTTTGGATGAGACACGGCCAGTGGCTTGGCCATCTCTCTTGGCCGTGTCAAGCTCTGCCATTTCTTTCCTTTGAGGGACACGGCCAAGCCTGATTTGGCTTGGCCATGTCTTGCTTGGTTCATGCTTTTCCTGGACTGTTTTGATCTTCCAAGGGTGTTTTTGCACCTAAACCTAAAAATAACACTTTAAACAAACTTAAAACAAAAATCAATCAAAACACTAACTAAAAACACATAAAAATCACAATAAAAACTAGTACAAAAATGATCTAAACACATCCACTATAAATTAATACTAAATCAATAATTTTATTCTATATTCTTCTAACACATACAATATGTAATACATCAATAGCTTTGCTTACACACAATATCTACGTTATATCTAAAATGCATCAAAACTTTTATTTTATATTTTTCTATCATACAATAAACTTTTACCATGCTTCCATCATACATCAATAATTTCATGATATATTATTATAACATACATAAAATATCTACAATACATCAATAATAAATTAGTAATTTTATTTTGTATTCTTCTAACATACGCAATATATCTATAATATATCAATAATATATTAATAATTTTATTTTGTATTCTTCTAACATATGCAAAATATTTACAATACATCAATATTTTTTATGTATTTTTTCTAAACATCTATGATACATCTATCATATATCAACACTACATCAATAATTTCTATTTTGTAACCTTCTAACACAAATAACATATATAAATTAAAAAACAATTCTACTTATCATCTTTTTTTTTTTTTTAGTTTTGATTGATGATTCAAATCTTTATTTTTTAAAGAAGGTGAACATTTGTTGAAGGAAAAGATAAAGATGAAGATTTTGTTAAAGAAGAAGATGAAGATTAAAATGAATATGGAGATGGAAATCAACCTTATTTCGATCTGCTTCTTATATTGTTTTTGTCAAGTTTGTTTTGTTCGATTCTTCTTCGTTGAAGGTTTTTGAGTTTTGATTTGCATGCATAATTTCTCTTTTGATTTCTCTTTTGTTTTTAATGTTTTTGAAGTGTGTGGAGAAGATGAAGATTTGTTAAAGAGAAAAATGGAAATGAAGATTTTTGCTTGAAGAAAAAGAAAAAGAAAATTATTTGTTGAAGAAAAAGTTAAAGATGGAGTTTTTGTTGAAGAAGTTGAAGATGGAGATTTTTTGTGAAGAACAATATGAGGAGGAAGATGAAGGAGATGAACGCTGCAAAAGTTGCAGTATTTTTGTGGATTCAGGAAATCTTTTTATAACTCTGTAAATATTTTTCATATTTGCCGTAATTTTGTTATTGATATTGTTTTTTCATTAGTTTTATACAAACCCCTAAAATATAATGAAAGTTTGTATTTTTTTTCCATATCCATGTTGTGGTTCACACCAATTCTATATTTGTAACACCCCTATATACCGTATACGTACCAAGCATGCTTAAACGATCGTAACATACGTATGCTGAATATAGAAAATGCCACAGTTTAAAAAGAAACACAACAAATATCTTTGTAAATAAGTGAAACCAATCTCAAACATTTAAAAGAAATCCAAAAGACACCATATAAAAATATTTATTAATTCACAGCGGAAGTTATTACAAGTATATTATAAATCAAAGTTTACAAAACATAGAATATATATACATGATTGGCAGCTCTTCTCTGATCTTTAAGTCCCAAAATAACACTTCAATGTCTACTCTCACTCGGTCTTGAGGAGCTCTCAGGTTCAACTCTGTTACCTACGCGATCAAACAATATCGCGCTAAGCCAACGGCTTAGTAGTACAAAATATACCAACACTATACTATAATGCAATGCAATGTCACACATTTGATTACTCAAATCAGTATCATAGATGAAAGGTTAACAACATACCTTTATATTTCATAAACCACATATATAAACATATCACATTTCAATATCCTTTCCATATATCTCATTAGTTAATCATTTTACCATACATGAATCACATTAAACAAAGACAAGCATGGGCCCAAGACACACTAATATGCCATTCAACTTTCAGAGTTAATGCTTTGGTTTTGTTATCACATTTATCATTATCATAAACCCAACTAGGCTTCAAGGATTTAGGTTCTACCAAGCTTCAAGGGGAACAAAGCATGCTAAGTATCAACCCAACTTGGCTTCAAGAACCAATCCAACCTAGCTTCAAGGGTTGTAACATCTCAATTAGGCTTCAAGGATCAAATCCAACCTAACTTCAAGAGAATGTTACCAATAGGCATGCCACCAACAACAAAACTCTGAAAATGAATAACACATTAGACACACAATTCATTTATTGTTTCATTCTCAATTCTCATCATCAATTAGGCAAACATGCCTTATGTTCTTTCAATTGAATCATCATAGCCAAACATAATGGCTTCACATCACATTTGAGTTATCATAGCCAATCACAATGGCCTTATATCATGTTGTATCTCAATTCATATTATTCACCTAGCATCATCATATTATATCTCAATTCATATTATTCACATAGCATCATTGGTATAACATTTCAAGATACATTATTCATATAACACATTGCCATTTACAAGTTTCACAATGCATATTACATCACCTTGTTCATATAATATCATATGCATTATCAAATGGAAGTTCAAACTCAATCATGTAAGAAGAACAAAAACCAAACACAGTAACCAACACACTCAAGGGACACGGCCAAGCTTGTGGCCGTGTCTCTCAACCAAAAGCCTCTCAACCAAAAGCAATAGAAGCCAACATGGGCAAGGGACACGGCCGTGTCTCCTCCAAAAATCACCCAACACGGCCAAATTTCCATGGACTTGGCCGTGTCTCTCATGAATTGGCCGTGTCTCTCCTTGCTTTTGGCCGTGTCTCTCATGAATTGAAACCCTAACATGTCCAAGTCCCCTTTGGTTGCACTCAATTACATTATACACAATATAGCATAATTCAAATGAATGTAATCCATGTTCTAAACACATATTTCACATGTTTACCACAATATTCACCTTAACAACCCATCATCAACACATTTAATCACCTTCCACTTCAAAACCCTAAAAAAAACAACATCACTTTTAACCTACCATCTTCAACCAAAACCAAACCAACACTAAATTAACTCACAATCAATTTCAACATTTAGAAACTCATCTCAAACATACCAAATCATAATATTATCAAATCACAACACACTTCAAACATATCTTCAAAATACCAAAGGAAAACAAGAGAGTACTTACCTTAGATGAAGAAATTTCACAAATCTCCAACCAAAACCTTTGATTTCTCCTTCAATTTGAAACTTGAATAAGCAAATCTCACTTTTGCTCTCTTCCTTTGAAATGGCCTGCTATACCAAGAAAAGAAAAGAAATGAAGACAATTCAACCTTCTTTTCTTCTTTAAATATCCACCAAGCAATTCCATCAACACAATTACTTAAATGCCCTTTCTTATTTGTTCACACTTCCTTTAAAACTCTTGCCCTCTTAAGTAATTTCACTCATCCCAAATAAAAAATATCTTCTTCCCTTGACTTTACACTTGACCAACATATATGTTATATATATTAACATATATACAACATATACATTCCATTAACACAATCATTTCCTTTGCTAAAACATATGTACATTTAATTCAAATCAAACAACAATAATATTCAAAACTTCTAGGGCATACATTGGGATATTACAATATTTTTTGTATGCATTATTATGGTCCACACTCATATTGTATTCTTGCAAACAAAAATTGTTAAAAGCGTAAAAATGAAATTCTTTTAACCATTGTATAATTGAAAAGAATTTTAATGTTTAAGTTATTTTTGTAAATATTATTTTTCTTTTTTAAAAAATAAATTTTAAAAAATATCTAGGGACTGCATCTCTAAATATTATTTTAAAGATTTTTAACTTATTATTTAGAGGAAGAATGTGCAAAAATGCCTCTGAAATTTACATGAAGGTGCGAATTGACCCTTAATTTTTTTTTTTTGCTTATTTATATACTTACAATTTTAAAAATGTTGACAGATTAACCATTCTTTTAATGGAAAGCAGGCTGACGTTAACTATTTAATTAATTTTAAAGATTTATAAGAAGAAGTATTAAATAATAATTTTAATCAAAATATTATTTAATACTAAACAGTTAACAACAATTAATTTTTCATTAAAACAATGGTTAATTTGCCACCTTTTTTAAAACTTTAAATATATAAATGAATAAAAAAAAGGGCATTTACAAAACTACCTTAAAAATAAGTTTGATTTTAAAAAATTCTACTATTTTAAAAATACTATATTTATACTTTTTTTAACAAAAATACGTTAACCCTCATTATGGCCACTGTTTGTTATCAAAATAATACATGCTCCTTATAAATGGCCATTGTTTTTAAAAATATAGTAGCCATTTATATTTGCTTTTGTTTTTTTCATCTTTTGATTTCAAAATAAAAATTTTAAACTATTAAATTAAAAATATTTATATTAATTTTCTATTTATATGTAACAAATACTCATATATACTCACATATACTCTCATTTTAAAAATAAAATTTAAAATTTTATTTATATAAATGTATTTTGATTTAATTTATATTTTTTAAAATAATTTTAACATATACTATAAAAATTATTTAAAAATATTTTTTAATATAAAATTACAAAAATGTCATTAAAATTTTGACCCATTGTAAAAAAATAAAAGTTTGATGTAGAAAAATGATATTTAGGCCATAATTAAAATATGGTTTTGGGCCCACCTTTGGAAAATAAAGCCCATAGTTTATTTCAAAAGTTAATTTTGGACTTCAAGTTTAGACCATAAAAAAATTTAACCAGACTTGAACAGTTATGAAAGTGATTTGATCCTTGGGATTAAAATAATTTTGAGTTTTTAACATAGCAAGGTCATAATAGGAAAAAACAAATGAAATATGCCTTAATTCAGGCCAAAAATATGTTAATTATAGTCAAACAATAAGCATTTGTGATAAACCTAAGAAAAATTACTAAGTCAACTATATAGGCTTTAGTCTTTAGGGTAAAAGACTCAGGTTCCCACAATAAGTATATATCAAAATGTACAAGGCTATGAGTGATAATGCAGCGTTCGATCTCCGTACTTTAAATGAAAGTATGGCATCACTTACATGCACAAAACATGGGTTCCACATACAATGTAATTTTAAGTGATGTAATGAATAATATTATAAAAAGAAAAAATAAAATAATATAAAGACCAATGAAATCAACTTCTCTTATTACTAGTAGAGTCACCATTGTGAGCGGGGATATTTAACCTTAGAGATAATAGGCCTAAACCTGGAGAAATAGTAGTCGCCACCCAGATAGACTATGAAGAAAATTGAATGGGTAAATGACTCGATTCCTAAAGAATTTTCAACTCCTACTGGGTTCGAAAAGTTAGTTACACGTGGGGAATATGAGAAATGGATTAGCACCCCTATAATGTCTGTTTCATTAAAATCGGCTTCCTTTTCAGGTCTAAATATTATTAAATTTTTTATTATTATAATATTATTCATAATACAAGCAATTAAAGTAAAAAAAAAAAAGAAGATAAAAATAAACATCTTCTCATAAATTAAACAATAAAATAGGCATACATACAAGATGAAAACATACCTTTACAATGTCTGACAGTCCATAAAAATAGGCACCCACCAAAAAATAGAAACATACCATATAAAAATCCTGAAATCCTTAAAAAAATAAAATAAACTAAACTAAATAAAAATAGACAACCACACAAATGGAAATATGCCTTTTACAAATTCTCCTTAGACAATAAAAGCAATAATAATAATAATAATAATAATAATAATAGAATAAGACAATCATCCACTAAAATTCCATAATGCAGTAAATATGATATTAAAGACAATCCATCACTAACATACGACTAAATAATAAAGATCATTTAATTTTATTATGTTATAATCAATCCATAACTACAACAAGTTATTTCATATTTTCCTTTCTTATTTCATAGAATTCAAATTGATCATAAAATATGTTATGATTTTAAATTCAAAACTTAGTACATAATCTGCACCAATAGATTAAAATCATGGTATGATTCAAAACAAAATATAATTCATGCCATAACATGTGTTTGAAAATATTAAACACAAAATGACAATATTACCAAATGACTAAAATAATATTAATACGAAAACTAAAACATACCTATTAAATGCTTAGAGTATAAGAATTTTATACATGCGTAATTGGTTCCACTAAATAACTAATGTTGAACCAAGCCTCATTATTTGAACTGCACAATTACTTCTACCTTGGACAATTCTTATGGGTCTGGATCAACTAAGGTTTGGGTTGAACAAAGCATGATTGGCTTCTATGTTTTAATTTGCTTTTCTGCCTCTTTTGATGGTGGTTATTCTTGGTTGTTGTCCCTTTTCTACTTCATTTAATCCCCTTTTATATAAGTAGGGTTAGGGTTAATCAAGTGTTAAGAAACTTGATTTAGATAGAAAATCTCTAGGGTTATCGTTAATCAAGCGGCAGAGACCTGATTTAGATAAGAAATCCTTAAGATTATCTTAAAAACCCTATGTTTAATCATGTTAAGAATAATTAGGACAAATGGGGCCTATGCCCAAGGCTAATTGGGACAAGCGGGGCCTTTTTAATTCGTGTTTAATTCGCCATAGGCTTTTTGGGCTTTTAGGCTTTTTTATTACATCTGAATTTGCTTAGGGTCCAGATTTATGGGTCTATAGATGTCTTTGTTATGCTTTAACTATTGAGCATTAATGAACCAAATTGGATCGTAGATTAATTTCTTGTGTGCTTCTTAGCTAACCTTTAACAACTAAAGGCTATATATTGTATAATCTGCAATCTAAACAAATATTTATGTTAAAAAATGTCATTTCTAATGAAATTCACTTTGCTTTTCAATCACAAGGGGAACTAAATAATGTAGAAACATCTAACTTTGTGCTACCAGCATTTATTTTGGATTTTGTCTTTGGTATACCAACCTCACCTAACCTATAAGCAGCAACATATCAAACCAACCAAATCAATTCCCCACCTATACACTTAGTTGAACTAGAGGAATTGCCTATAACCTCTCCAATCAACCTTGAACCCAGAAGATCAACAAGAGCCACTAGAATCCCATCCAACCTTAAAGACTTCCATTGCCCAACCTTACCTTTCAAAATAACATCACCTCACTAAATTGCCTCTGTCATATCATACCATCACGTTTCACCATAACAGCAACATTATGCCCTTGACATAACCGCCTCAATTGGACTTAAATCATACAATAAAGTAATACAACATAAATGTTGGAAGAAAGCAATAGAGGGTGATTAGAAAGTTTGAATGACAACCAAACTTGGATCATCACAGACCTTCCTCAATGAAAGCAACCCATTGGCTACAAATGGGTGTATCAAATAAAATTCAAGGCTGATGGCACAGTGGAAAGATGCAAGGAGCTCCTGGTTACTAAAGGATACACACAACATGCTGGACTTGATTTTCTACATACTTTTTCACTGGTAGCAAAAAAATGACTACTATGAGAACACTCTTGGTTATAGCCATTGGAAAAGTTTGGTACTTACTCTATTGGATATAAATAATGCCTTCCTTTATGGTGATCTCTGTGAGGAAGTTTATATGACACTACCATCATGCTTTTAGCATGTTGAAAAGGGCAAAGTATGTAAACTACAAAAATCTTTGTATGGCCATAAAAAAGCTAGCAGGCAGTAGCATGCAAAGTTAACTTCTGCTCTTTTTCCACAAGGATTTAAAGCTGCTAGCTAAAATCCATCCCTTTATAAAAGGCAATCCTCAAGCACCTTTATTGTTTTAATCATTTATGTGGATGATGTGATCTTACAAGTAATTCTATGGAAGAGATCCAATTTGTAAAGTCTTTCTTAATGTTTAGAATCAAAGATCTTCGAGAGCTAAAATATTTCCTAAGTCTTGAGGTGAACAGAACAAAGGAAGGAATAAATTTGTGCCAAAGGAAGTACAACCTTAATTTACTAGATTAAGCTGGTTTTGGTCAGTCAAAGCCAGTAGATTGTCCTATGATAGCTTCCTCAAAGTTATAACAGATTGATAGCCCTTTGTTACCTGATAATACTTCAAACAAGAAACTAATTATGAAACTCTTATACCTATGCACCATAAGACCATATATCTCCTTTACCACCCAGCAATTGTCCCAATTTCTTAATAAACTAACAATGAATCACTTAAAGGCAGTACATAGAGAATTGCACTACATCAAATCCTTTCCTAAAAAGGGATTCTTGTTTCATTCAAATTCAAATCTTCAATTAAAAGGATTTTTCGATTCAAATTGGGCATGTTTTGTTGATTCCAAAAGATCAATTACTGGATTATGTGTGTTCATAAGAGATTCTTGGAAATCAAAGAAGCAAACCATTATTTTAAAATCTAGCTCATAAGCAAAGTATCGAGCTCTTACAATCTAGTGGATTACTTTCTTACTTATTGAACTTCTTCTTCCACCATTAAAGACTGCTATATTGCACTATGACAGTTAATCAACAATTCAATTAGCTCATAATCTACTATTCAATGAGCATTCTAAACACATAGAAATTGATTACCATATCATGAGGGAGAAGATAATTTTAGGGCCCATTCATCTTTTGCCAATTGCTTCTATGAACCAACTCGCTAATTGCCTCATAAAATCCTTATCCACAACTCAGTTTCAATTTGGGAATTGCAAGCTGGGCGTCCAAGATTTTTATGGTCTTGCTTGAAGGGGGGTAATAAGAGTTGGATCAACTAGCCCGTTATGTTGATATTATTACCTCTGTACTTATTGTACACATAAAACTAGGGGAATAAATCCACAAGCAAATGGCTAGCTAATAGTTGTAAATAAGTCAAAGCATTTAGGATATTAGTTACTCTCTTGCTAGCTCAACTAACCACTTTTAGTTAGTTAGCTGGTAACTTGAATTTATATAAACAAACTGTATCTTAGCTTATAGTCTATGGTGGACCTAGCATAGGGCTCTAACATTATATATATATATATATTCTTATTTAAATTTATGTGAATTCATCATTGGTTTTGAGTAAAAAAAGGTCACAACGACAATGTTTATATAGAAAGAGAATTTATTTTCATGATAAAAGTAATGTATTATTTAATAAAAGTTAATTTTATGAATTGACAAAAAATTATTTGCATGGAATTTATGAAACTTATTTTTAAATTACCATTGAAAATATATTGTTTTAAATTGAAAATTTTTAGAATATTTTCTACCTCTCTCTTGTTCAATTATTTTTTTATATATAAAATGTAATTATAAATTTTTTTCTTAAACTAATTCTCTCTTCTTTTATCTCTCTTGTCTCTCTCTACATAAGTTTCTCAATTTTACTTTTATATTCTATAAATTTCTATATCATTAAATGTATTATTTTTTTATTTTATTTATTTATCTCTATATATATATGGAAAATAAATATACTCAAAAATTCATATTTAGAATTATAATTGCATTAATTGTGTTAGAGATGAAAATTTTCAGAATTTATTTTTTATATTTTTCTAAATAATTTACATCGTTGAAGGGTGAACAAAAACATATTAATAGTTATTAAATTTATTATTTCAAAATAAAAAATATTTTATAAAAAATAAGGCTAATAACTAATAAAAATTTAAAAAATATAGGTTTAACAAAAAATAAGCGCCCACTAATTATGAATTATGTGTTTGCCCCTGCTTATAGTGACGAGAAAGATTCATTTTGTAATTTGGCAGAGTTCTTATATTCGTAGTTCTCTCTTTACTATTTCTTGTAGCTTGAGTTTTCTATTCAATAATACAAATGCCTCTTCTTGAGGCTCCTCTAATGTTTTTTGATCAAAAGGGTCATTAATGGCAACAAAATGAACATTTTGATGACAATGAATATTAATGGTTGTACACATCCATATATGCTTAATCTTGAAGCAATGTTAATATACAATGCTCTTTAGACTAGTTACATCTTCTTTACCTAATTTTTCATTTCATATATAAGTAAAGGCTTGACTTTACAAATACAGATAAGTTTATAACAAAGCTAATCATTAAGGGGTGCATTTGGTTTAGTTATTCTTATAGCTTCAAGAATATTAGTCTAATTAGCTTTGATATCAAGAAGCAGTGCTTGAATTGGATGGATAAAGTTATTGAATTTGGCTCTTGTCGGGTTGCTTCTCGTGATGCAAGAAAAGCGTAAAAAATGGAGAAAAAAAGAAAGAGAAAGATGATCATGTATTTAAAAAAAAACATAAAAAGGTTAAAAAGAGAAAAGCTAAGAGTGAAAAAAAAAATAAATTTAAAAATGCACCCCTTAAAAAGCATTAGTACATTTCCTTAACCTTATGTGACCCTAAAATGACAAAAATGCCCTTGATAATGGTATAGGCCGGGGATTAAAACCATGCATACATTTTTTCTTTCCATTTCAAAAATCAAAACCAAAGTTAACTCTCTCTCAAAATCTAAAATCGCTAATCTCAACTTCTCGATCTTCTCTTCCACTCTGAATTGATAAAGCAAGTCACAAATCTTTCAAAAATCGAAGCATTTTCATAAAAAATAATGGTATTTTCAGCAAAAGTTGCAATATTTTTATTAATCGTTGCTCATTTCCAGTCTATCAGTTAATTTTCTAAGAGTTGATGGATGTGATGAAGCTGCTGCCTTGATGAATAGTATATCATAAAGTCAATGTGCATAAAGTATTGTGTATAAAGTTGAAGGTTTTGTATTTAAAACGGTGACTGTGTGGATTAAACAATGTTTTGTTGTGTTTTTTAAGTTACTAGATGTAACACCCCTTCCCGACCTACATGTGTAAGCTGAGTAGAGGCGCCACACTAACCTAATGTTGCTACCAATTTTACTTAGTCAAATTTTAGTTCCGATTTTTTTTTCAAAAATTTTGCCGTAGTTTCGCCTAAAAATTGAGTCCCAAGTGTCGACAAAACCGGTTTTTTTCTTATTTTTAAAAACATTTTACACAAACCAATGCAAACAAAATCATTCTCAGTACACTCCCAATAAATCCCCCTTGTAACCTCAACTACAACCTGCAAAAAGAATTTACACTTCTAGTGCAACATAAAATAAAGGTTTTGTGACAACCCCTATATTTAAATATTACACAGCGGAAGTTATAAAATATTTACATATTTACATACTAAACATTTCTTTACAAAATATAAAGAAATATACATGATTGGCAAGTCTGCTCTGATCTTTAAGCTCCAAAAATGGATTCAACAAGGTTTACTCTCACTTGGTCTTGATGAACTCTCGGGTTCAACTCTATCCACTCTATTACCTGCGCGATTAAACACTATCGCGCTAAGCCAACCACTTAGTAAGATAAAACATGTTAATGGTATGCTTAAATGTAATGCAATGCCACATATGTTATTGATAAGATCAACATCATAAATATAAAGTTAACACATAATTATGCATTTCACAAATCATAGTCATATGAGTATACCACATTTCAACATCTTTCCACATTCAACATTACTCAATCATACTCAATAACCAACATCTCATTTCATTAACTCATAACATTATTTAGGACATTCATATAACCTTGACACCTATGGGCCCAACAAGTATTTAATATGATATTCAGAGTTCAGAGTTACTGATTTGGTTCATAGTCACAATAATCACGCCCGTAGGCAATGTATATACATGTATCTCTATCCATGGATAGTGTAACAGACCCAGTCTCTTGGACCATCACTCAACACATATGAGGAGATCCTCAACCCGGCAAGACTGTTACAAATCATATATCTTATATTCACAATTCTCATAGTGTAACAGACCCAGTCTCTTGGACCATCAACTCAACACATATGAGGAGATCCTCAACCCGGCAAGACTGTTACCTTTCATCATTTCTTAGGCATGCCACCCAAATCCAGAACTCTGAAACTGAATAACATATTAAACAAACAATTCATTTATTATATAGTTACCATTTCTATTCTCAAATTCTCATCACATTTAGGCAAACATGCCTTCTTTCTTTCAATATCATCATCATAGCCAATCACAATGGCATTGTCTCATATCATGTCTTATTTGAATTATCATTTCAATTTCAATGTATATTATTCATGAAACACATAACCATTCACAATGCATAACATAACATTGTTCAATCTCAACAATGCAATTAGGGCAAAGAACAATTGATATGATTCATATGAATAATACATTCTGGTTTTAGACTCCATTTTATCCTTATTTTGAAAAATTGTATAAAATAATCTACTTGATTAAAAATTCTAAACTTTTTACAGAATTTAGTTTTGTATCTTAAAATCATTCCTTTAAAATTTCAGATCAAACTGAACACAAAATCTTGGTCAAATAGTTCACCTAACCAGACTGCCCCAATTGCCCTGCATCCTGGCAGCAGTTCTGAACTTTGTGAATTCCATAAATCAAATTCAATCAAAGTGGTTCCAAATTATTTTTCTCAAATACTAGACTCACTAATCAACAACATATCCAAAATTCAATTGGATATGATTTTTCTACATTTTATTAAAAATCCCGAAATATAGCTGTCTCAGTTAAGGTACCTGCTGGAACAGTTCTACTAAAAATAATCTTTCTAAACTCATAACCATTCCAAAATCGAATCAACATATTTTTCAGTCATTCTAGACTCATAGAAGCACAACATATCAAAAATTCACTTCAAGAACATTTTTCTATAATTAATTAAAAATCATACAAGTCACAGCCTTTACTAATTGTAAAACAGAAAAAGAATTTCACTAAACACAACTCATCTCATCATCAAAACCAACAAACCCTAATTCCTTTCTCACACCACTTCAAAAGAATTGAAGAATTTAAAGAAAAGATCTTACCTTAGATGAAGAAATCCACAAATCTTTAACCAAAACCCTTGCTTCCTTCTTCAAATTGCTTCAAACCTCAAGATCACCTCTCTTTCTCTCTTGGTTTTTGGAGAGCCGGCACCTCTTGAAAGAAAGAAGGAAAATGATGAAGACACAAAGTCAAATTTGCTTTTAATCTCCACCAAGTGATCTTATCCAAGCAATTACCAAAATGCCCTCAATCATATAACTAACTTTTTGTCTCATATAAGCCCTTATATGTAATTGCACATTCCACAAAAATATCTTCTTGCATTGACTCTTCCTTTGACCCATTTATATGTTATATATATCATCATATACACAACATATACATTTGTCTCTAAACCCTAAATTTCTTCTCCAAAACACATACAAAAACATTCTCTTCCAATTTCTTATCAACTTATCATATATACATAATTCAAGTGCAACAACACTAACACCAAGACTACTAGAGCATAATTAGGGATATTACAATAGAAATGAGTTATTGCTTGTCTAACTTGTATTATTATTGTGAGTGGGGATTTTCGCCCCCACTCCTATGTGAAATGGTTCTTGCAACTTCGACACTGTTAGGCTCAGGGCCTTAGAGAACACGGGCCTAAACTCAAAGAAAATAGAGTCGCCACTTGTACAGGCTAAGAAAATAGAAAGAGATGGATGACTCAATTCCTAAGAAAACCCCAACCCTTCATTGGGTTCGAAAAGTAGGGTATGCATGGGGAACGTGATAAATGGCCCAGCACCGCCATAACGCCCGGTTCATTGAACTGACCTCCTTTTCAGGTCTAAATATTATTGAATTCTTAAGTGTTATAATTTTATCCATACTACATGTAATTATTAACAGAATGGATTCATTCATTGAAATAAGATAAAACATTACATCACAAAATAACATGGGCACCCATCCTTAGATGGAAATATACCCTTACAATCCTTAAATGTTCATAAAGAAAATAAATAAATAAAATAGGACACCCACTAAAAGGTCAAAATGTGTCCCTTATAATTGTCCTAAAGTTTTTAAATAAATTACAATCTAAATAAATAAGACACCCACATAGTGTGAAAACATGTCTTTTACATTCTTGGAATGAGAGTTATCAAATTAAAAATAATTAACCAAATAAATTAAACAATTCAAACATTCACAATAATAAAATGCAAATCATCCATTACAAACCAAATAAAATAAATCATCCATCACAAGCATACATTAGTAAATTGAAGGATCAAATCTATGTTTTAATATTACATAGAACAAAATATACAAAACTAGGATTTTAATATATGAATTAGGGTTTCTAAAAATTTAGAATATTGGATTAGGGTTTTAGGGTTTTGGAAAACATGATTAGGGATTTTAGGGTTAAAACATGATTTTAAGGTTCTAAGATGACAATTAGGGTGTTGGTCTAGAATTAGGGTTTTGAATATTGAAAACTTGGGTTTTCATAAGATTAGGGTTTTAAAACTATAATTTAATATCTTTGTTTTTCAAAATAAGCCAATAGGGAAACTAGAGATTTAAATTAAATCCTAAGCTACTGGACATTTGAAACAAATGTATTATCGATTAACTAATCTACTAGATGAAATAATGTTGAAAAATCATTGGGTTTTTACTTTCTTCTTATTCTGTTCTTTTGTTATTCTTTTTGCAAAAAATTTTCAGCTAATTTTTAGCTAGTCCTTATATTCTCTCTTTGCCCCCTGCATGGCAAAATATTGAAAACGAGTCTGAAAATATTTTATATATGCATAAACTCAAAAGTCGAAAGAAGAAATTTTGCCCTTTACGTAGGCTCAAACCAATGATTTTATTCCCATATAGACTCATATTGATGTTTGTATTTTGTCTAGATACTTTCACAAGCCTACATCTCTTCTTTATTTTTGCAATGGCCTTTCCATGCCCCCCTGATTCCATATCTGCTTCTCAATGTTTGGTTCACGGTGTTTTGTTATTCATTTTGACAAAGAATGGGCAATATAAGACAACAAAATGTATTATGATATACTCATGTATGCATGATATGCATGAATAATACTTATAATGGTTCCATTGACTCACAGGCCAAGGTGATAAGTTGAAGTGCTCTCGTTGATTCATTTCAGATGCTCATTCAGATCTTGCATTAGAAAATCAAAAGACTTTACATCTATGGCTTTTATCTTCTAGATTTACAAAGTACGAATAACGGGGACCCAACAGGGTAGAGATATGAGAGACATCCATTTGGTTGGTAACTTCTTGATGACATGACCTTGCTGGTGATCCTTTCATTAGCCTCTTTTGCCCATTATGTCCTTTGAGGTTTGATAATGAAATATACATCCCTTAACTTAAAGGCTTTGTATGACAAAAATATTTTTTTAAAATCTTATAATCATATTTTGGCTTTGTCAAATTAGTGTCATTGTACCTTAGGACTCGATTTTCCAAATTAATATATCTATAACATGAAAACCCTAGTTACCATACTAAACTGGGGAATCATTTCCATTTGAGCAAGAACTATTGCACTTCATATAGGCACATATATATTACTTAGCCAAAGGTCTTATTAAGTTTAAATATTGTCTATCTCATATGCATGCTTATTCAAATAATCTTCTCTAATATACTCTACCTATCAAGAGAGATCAACAAGTCTTTAATATGCTTGAAATGGGGTCTATAAGGGATATGGGTTAAGTGAAGGCCATCTTTTAAATTGGAGCTATCATGGCACTGCTGACAAATCTTCACACTACAAACTTTTGGTTGGAATAGTCTACGATTAGAGGTTCCATTTTCAACTTATAGGTATCACTTTTATCTTCTGACTTCATGAAAATACAAAGCTTGAATGTCCTTCCATCTTCTTAGCACAAATCCGGATCCAATCAATACTATTTTGATCTTTAGACCACTCTTTTTCTGAATGTCCTTCCATCTTCTTAGCACAAATCTAGATCCAATAAATACTATTTTGATCTTTAGACCACTCTTTTTCTTACTCCTTCTTTCTGTCCTTTTCCCTTTTGGAATATTGTAACACCCTTATACCCTATAAATGTATAATACACACATTCCTAGTATGTAAGATATGCATATACGGTATAAAAATATCACAATTTGGTTTAATAAAAATTTCCTTATTCCCTTATTACTCAAAATATTTGTACAAAAACATATGTATATATATGAAAATACACAAAATTCTTGCATTTCTTAATTATTTAAACATCCTTTATAATTTACAATGTATATACATATACTCCCAAAACATAATATAATATACATAATGTCAAAATATACTATAAAATAAAATATGTGCATGTTGGCAAAGTGGCACTGATCTTGTTGTAGCACAAGCACTTCAAACTCCAATAACATAATCCTAGACCCGATCTGGTCTAGTAAAACTCTCTGGCTCTACCGGATCACCCCTGTCACCTGCGCGATGAATTTCAATCGCGCTAAGTCGAAGCCTAGTTGTACAAACTTTGATAGTAATAAAATTCAAAAACAATGCCAATGCAGAATGTTCATATGCTATGTCATCACATGATATTCAAGACCACTTTTGGATATATGCTTTCATTACTTGATATTTCACACCAACACATACACAAGCATGGGCCCAAATAACTAATACATCATTCAATTCTCAGAGTTATTGTTTTAGCCCATAATGACACCATGTGTCTAGCCCCGAAGGCAAAATATCAATGTAACAGTCCAATTAGGCCTAGGCTTACGACCCGGTCTTTTCACCTAGCCCAGCTTCAAGGACTTGTTTCTAAGGCTTATGATCCAATCTTTTCACCTTAAAAATATTTTTACAGTGACGCCAAGCATTTAGCCCCATAGGTAAATATAGGCATACCTCCAAACACAAAACTCTAAAAATTGAATAACATACTAGGCACATAATTAATTCACATTTTCCTTTCTCATTTTTCCCATTTTCTCATTCATATCAATGTTATTTCTTTTCAACATTTCATCCTCATAATTGGATATTTCATAATGAAACCACATTACTCAAACATTTTGAGTCATTTTCACATAATTCACATAATTCACATTCTATTCAATCTAGCCATTAAAAATAGTTTTTCACAATGAATAGTAATGCATACATAGCAATTCACATGTTTTAGCATCATGTTCATGAATACATAATGTATCAAGTAGCTTAACACATTTTTCACCCAAAATGTGTTAGGCCAAATGTAATACAATGACATTACATTTATCAAGAGTTTGTAAATACCTTAGGAAATACTCCAAAATAAGCTTTAAAACTTCCTCTAACCTTCTCTTTCAAGTTGCCCTTCAATACTAGGGTTGGGCAAACTACTCTCTCTCAATGCCTATAGCAAACTTGATCATAAACAACCATTTAATATCACATTCTAAGGCATTCTCAACATCAAATCATTTAAATAGAAATTACAAATGAAAAATAAAGAAAAGAGTTATTCTCAAGTGACATGTCCAACAACACGGGCATGTTGATGATCGTGTTATTAACTCACTCATGCAGAAGTATTGACATGTCCAATGAAATGGGCGTGTCACTGCCCGTGTCATTTATTCTGCCTCACAGAAATATTGACATGCTCAACAACACGGGCGAGTTCATGGGTGTGTCAATTAGTCTGCCTTACAGAAGCTATGACATGCTCAGGGACATGGCCGTGTTAATGGTCGTGTCATTAACAATGAACTCAACACCATTGACACACCTAACGACATGGCCATGTCACTAGCCGTGTCAGGCAAAATTTTGTATTTTGTACACTTAACCATTTCAACCCAACCACTTCCAAACTCAACTTAAATTCAATCATTTCTTCAATCCAAACTTAAAATCATCATAAGCTACTCACAACAACTTCATACATACCCAAATAAGCCATTAAAACATGCTAATAAACAATCCCAAAATCCAAATATCATGTTCTTCCATAAAATTTCAAAGAAACTTGAAATATCATAGAGAAACTTACCAATAGATAAAGAATCCTCAAAATCTTCACTTGAATCTTTGAAATCCCTTCAATTCTTTGATGTATAGAAGAAGAACAAACTCCCCCTCACTCTCTCTCTCTCAAGCTCACGTCGGAGAAGAACAAAGAAAAGAAAAGACTCTTCTCTTTTCTTTCATCCTTATCTATATATATAATAATAATAATAATAATCACTGTACACTTAATTATACAATATATATATGTAATGTATATCTTGAGTATATGTATATATCTTATATATATCATATTTACTTCAAATATATATTTTTTAAATATACTTTCTACTAAATCATTTAATATCCTTTCATTTCATTTAAATCATTTTTTAATTTATCCAATTTAACTTTAATCTATTTTATTTAATATTCAAAAATTAGGGGTATTACAAATATCAAGTTTAAGACTTTCAAGATTGCAGACTTGGAGCTATGTTTGATAAAATGAAAGATGCTTTTTCCCTTAAGTATTTGATTCTTCGGCTGGGCTAGACCAATTCAAGTCAATTCATCATTGTAAACTAAGTGGAAATCTTCTGCTTGCTTTAGGTAAAAAAGAACTCGGTTGGCTTTCAAAATTGCCTTTTTAGGTTTTATTTTCTTTTTCCTTCTTTTTTTTCTTTTTTTTTCTTTTTTTTCTTTTCTTTTTCTTTTTTTCTTTTGTTTTTGCTTTTTTTTTTGTTTTTTAGGTCTTAGCTCTAAAAGAGTTGTCTTATTTGTACCAATTTGTGTTTCTGATAATGGATGAGTGGAGTGGTATAAGTCTGCTTCTATCTTGACTTTATCTTAATAAATATGTGGTATTAGGTCTAATTCAGGTGTCCTTCAACTATCTATATAGTCTTGACTATATATCCTTCTCTTTGATCTTCTTTCCCTTTTGTTCCTTAGTGATCATCAGACTTGCCATAAGTATCACAATAGCTCAGAGTGGGTCATTGGGGTTTATAAAACATTTATGAGCCAATGAAAAGAAAGCTAAAATTTTATGAAGGATCAAAGGGACAAACTAGGGATTGATGTTAATAGGGTAGATACTAGTTCTTGGCTTACCAAACAATGCTTAGATCATCTCTCCCTTAAATAAGTAGAGTTTAATTTCACCTCGAAAGTTCATCAAAGCATGTTCTAAGATGGACTAGGACCTAGAGAAAGGTCTTCATGCAGGAGCTCTCTCTAAGTAAGCATACACAGCTTAATGCTATAGAATAATTCCCTCACCTAGTAAAGTCATTCAAACTATGATACATAGATAAACTAATTTATAAATATAAAGCTAGATTCATCATTAGTTGAGCACCGAAATGTCAAAAACCAACAAACTAGAAATGCAACAAAAGTAATTTATTCAAACAATCTAAATTTGAAAAACATAATTGTTCTAGAAAATACCAAAGAAAGAAAATGAAACAAAAATGAAACAAGCCAAGGGAAGTTTGTTGAGTTGGAGTCAAAGATACTAGTTGGAGTCAAAGATACTTCATCTGTTTAGGCATATCAAGGGCAAGTACTTTGCCATCATCAATGATAGTCATCACCTCATCATCTATAGTTGGTTCAAGCTTGCTTAGTAGTACCTCCTTTTTAGCAGTTCCTCCATCTATGTCTAGAAAAGATGATAAAATAAAACTTTTCTTCAATACTTCCCCTATCATGAAGGTTGCTAGTGGTGGAACTCTTCTAAATTTAGGCAAAGGATTGCTCTTGGTGTTGGGTTTGTCGACTCTGGTAACTTTCCACTGTCAATCAAATCTTGGATCTTGTGTCTTAATCAAGCACATTTATCTATCTCATGCCCTTGCATTTGATGTATTTGATAGAAGGCCTGAGCATTAAATTATGATGATAGAATATCGTGTAGAGATCGAGGAGCCAATGGTTGTAACAGCCTTTTCTTCTGCAGCTTGTTGAAAACCCAAGACATTTATTTTCCCAACTCTGAAAATTATCTTCTATTTCCTTGACCAATTGGATTAACATCGACTTCCTTCTATGTACTTTTATTGCAAGACTGATAATTCCTTTTTACAGAAAAATGGTTCTTCTCTCTTTCCCATTCTTCTATTTGCAAGCCAGCTTGAAGAAGATCTTTGAAATCTCTGATAAGAGTGTGAAACATCCATTTATGAAGATTAGGTAGCACACCTCTCACTATCATCCTATTCTGATCAGACTCATCTGGCCTCTTCTTAAGCAGTACAGCTTTATTTCTCCACCTTTTCATATAATCAACAAAGTTCTTATTTTTGCTTGTGCCTGAATGCTTCTACCTCCATCATAGTCACTTCCAATTCAGCATTAACCCATACTACTAGATGAAGGCTTAGTACAATAAATCCCAGTTCTTTTGAGTACTTTCCTTTAAGGTGTTGAACTAGTTTTGCACAATAGGATCCAATGAGAGCATGAAATACCTTAGAGTTTGAGCCTTGGTAGCTCTGAAAAACTGCATAGCAGTGATGTACTACTTAACATGTAAGCGAGGATTCCCTGTACCATTGTACCTAGTGAAAGAAGGCATCTTGAACTTGTAAGGAACTTCTTCATCTTGCTTAAATAGCTTGTCCACTTCTGATACCTCTTTGGCCTTCAACCTCTTCTCAAAATTTTTCTCTAAATCAGCAATCATCCTTTCCACATTTGATGTTTTAGTATTTTCCATAGTTGATTTTGTAATATCCCGATTTTTGATGTACTTTAGAATAGTAGTTATGAGAGAGTATATTGGTGAAATAGGTAAAGAAAATATAATAAGAGATAAATGTGTATGAAGGATGTTATATATGTATTATGTATTTGAAATATATGGGAAATATAAATACAATATATAGGACATATACATATATCAACATATACACCACATATACATGATGTATACATTGGTGTAGGAAAAGTTAATTTTAAATAATTAATTAATAATAATAATGATAATAATGATAAGAGAAAGGAGAAATGAAAGTCAAAAGAAGGAAAAATATTATTGGTGGAAAATTTAGGTGGAAAGTAATTATATTATTTTATATATATAAGATAAGGATGGAAATTTAAAGAGAGCTTTCTTTCTTTCTTTTTTTTTTCTTCTTCCTCTTCGAAATGTGGGAATTGAGAGAAAGTGAGGAGAGCTTGATTTTGTTCATATACACACCAAATTCATAAGAGTTTTAAGAGATTTGAAGGTGGATATTGAAGATTTAACAAAGAATTCAAGTGCTCTTTTCCTTTAGCTGCTTTTTTTATGGATTTTAAGTATATATGTCTATGTGATATGATTAGTGAGAGAAAGTGATGATTAATTGAATAAAATGATAACAATGATATGTTGAATTGATGCATAGATGAAGTAAATATGATTATTTGTGAGAGATGATAGATAGTGAAATTGGGGAAAAGGTGATAAGGAAAAGAGTAAGGGTTTTGTATAAATGAGTTGGGATTTGAATAAATTGATATATGGATGATTGTATGAATGAATTATATGATGATTATTGTTATGATTTTGTGTTTAGGCTAAGGGGGATCAAGAGAAGAAGAGTAAGCTTGGATGAACCAAGGTTTGTACATATAATTTATTTGGTTTGTACATATAATTTACTTGATTTGTTCATATGATCTTGAGTAAGTATATACTTGAATCATGCTCTTATTTTTTATTTGTATCATTCTAAGTTGTTAGGTGTGTGTTTTGTTGTTGAAAATGGTGTAAAAGTGTGATTCTGGGATGCCATGGGCGTAGCCATGTAGGACCACAGTCATGGGATTGGACGAGGGGCTATTTCATGTGAAAATATTGAAGAAACAGAAGCGAAGTGAATGACACGGGCGTGGCCTTTGGGTGCCATGACCGTGGGGGTCTTAAATAGTTTTATAGCTTAATTTCACATCCCACGGTCATGGATGGCTATTGGATGCCATGACCATGGGGTTGCTTTATTGATGTTTGTTGCTATATTTTACACTATACGGGTATAGTAAATGGCTTGCATAGCTATATCTTTATATATATTGAATTGAAAATGTATATGTGATTATAAAGTGAATAATTATGATAAAATATGTTGATTATGCAAAATGATAGTATGTTAATGAGTCATATGGTGAGTGTAGCTCATGCTTGCAGGATGAAAATATGAAATGGGAAATGTAGTTTTTTGTGTATACATTAAAGATATTATGTAAAGCCATTGGTGATGACTAGATTGTATAAAATATGATATTATGATTATATGATGATGTTGATATAAATAAGATAAATGAGGCAATGTGCCTAGCTTGATCATGAAAAAATGAGAAAGACATTGATAATGGAAATATGAAATAATTGTGTGTCTAGTATGTTATTCAATTTTTAGAGTTCTGTGTTTGGCGGCATGCCTATATTTGCCTATGGGGCTAAACGCTTGATGCCATTGTGAAAATATTTTTGAGGTGAAAAGACCTGGTCGTAAGCCTCAGAAACAAGTCCTTGAAGCTGGGTTGGGTGAAAAGACCATGTCGTAAGCCCATGCCTAGTTGGACTAATATATTGATATTCTACCTTCGGGGCTAGACACATGGTGTTATTATGGACCAAAATAGTAACTCTAAGATTTGAATGATGATTAGTTGTTTGGGCCCATGCTTGTGTATGTGATGTTATGGTACCTATTGTATATAAAACCTGTGATGGTTAAATGAGAAATATGATAGTGATTATGGAATGATATGATCACAATACATATGCAAATTACTGAAAAGGAATGTGGCATAAGAAAATATGCTAAATGATGAGAAATGAATTGTTGAAAGACTCAAGTAGAACTATGTCTTGATATTGAAAATGAGATTATGGAAATATAATGTGATGTGTAATATATATATATATGGTTGTGAAAATTGTGTGTATTGTTTCATGAATATTATGATAAGCTATCAAATTATGGCTTATGTTAAAGATATAGATAAATTATGAAATTAGTGAGAAGATATGAAAAGTGCATTGAAAATGAAAAACATGATAAGAATATGATGATAAATAATGTTAGCAATGTGAGTATGACTTTCTATAATGTATGTATATGATATTTATATGTACTAATAAGCTTTCGAGCTTAGCGCGGTTGTGTAAATCATACAGGTGAGTAGATGATTGATCTGGGTGTTAAATAGTTGTGCCACGAGAAGAGTAAGAGTATTTCGAAACCAACTAGAAGGTGGTGCATACATATACAATTTTATTATGATGTATTTTGATAAAAAAAAATTATATATGTACATAAGTGAATTTCAGAAAAGACAATGTAATTTATATATATGCAATATAATCAAAAGTATAATGGTTTTGTAAATATTCTTTTATTAAAAATATATCATTGATATGGAACTAAGGTAAGGGATTTAAACAATACTGAAACGTGAGATGCTTATATTTTATATATGTATTGTATGTATACAGGGTATATGTATAGTACTTATATAGAGTAAATGGGTGTTACAAATTTCACCATAATCTTCGTTTCTTTCTTCTTATCTTGAGGATCTTGAAAATATTGAGCCCATTCACCATCATCACCAATCATCACTTTGTCATCATCAAAGGCCACTTCACTAACTTTAGCCTTTCCTTTGTCCTTCTATTTCTTAGTACTAGCAGATGCTTCAACAGTGTTTCTCAATAGTGCAGCCAGCTGGCTTTTCATGGTCTTAGCTTGGACCCCTTTGGTTCTTCCATCTTAGAGTTGATTGCATCATCCACCATCTTCTGAATCTGGTTAGATGCCATTGCTCTTGGTAAGAAGCTAACTGAGTCGTTATTGGATTCTACATCACTGGCATAGGTCAAATTGTTGTAAGCTCTTAAACTGCTGTACTCAAGGTCTATAAGCCAGAAAGGATCAATGTCATATAATGCAATGCATGTATGTATGTATGTATGCAAGGATGCACAAGTAACAGATACACAAAGATAATTAGGACGTTTCTTCCAACCTTATATCTTCGACACACTAATGGTGAGTTTCTTTTTCTAGGCATATAGTCAATAAAATATCAACATAAGATATCTTGTTTTCAAAAAAATTCACTCGAACTGTTTAACCAATAGTTGTATTTTTAAATATAGAAGTTAGTCTATGATAATTTTAATTAATTAAGCCTTAATCCATTGGATCAACTGGAAATAGCTTTTATGTTATATTTTGTATTAAAACTAAATTAAAAGGTTTATCATAAATAAATTTCTTATCTGAAAAAGCAACTAATCATTCATGCCACAATCAAGCCCATGATTAACAATCTTTGGTATAAATTAGGCCCATAGTTGATTTTTTTTTATTCCATAATTGACCTAACTAGTTATAAACCCATTTTAAAGAAATGTTTACAAGCCATTGAAAGAGGTTTGTTTAAAAATAATTTTTGGGTTTTGAACTTGGGCCATGAGAAAAAAGGGTTTTTTTTACCCATCTTAAAAAGGTTTTATGTCAAAAGACCAATTTGAAAAAGAGTTTGAAAATAATTTTGGTCTTTTGGGCCTTAAAAGAATTATTTTGGTTTTCCACTATAATAGGTCATATTAGAAAAAGAACTAACCAAATAGGTCATCGTTCAAACCAAGATATATTAATCATAGTCAAACAACAAGCATTTGGGTAAAAACCTAAGGAAAGTAACTAGGCAAATTACATGAGCTTTAGTTTTTGGGTTGAAAAGTTTAGGTTCCCATAGCACATATATACCAAAAGGTATGAGGCTATGAGTCGTTATGCCATGCTCGATCTCTATACCTTGAGGGAAAGTATGGTATCCCTTATATAACATAACATAGGTTACGCAGGCATCCTAACTCATACACACAATGCAATCTAAATGATGTAATGGACAATATCATAATAAGAAAGAATAAAATTATATAAAGACCAATAGAATCAACTTTTCTTATCCCCAGCAAATTTGCCACTATGAGCAGAGATTTTCGCCCCCACTCCCATGTGGAATGGTTCTTGCGACCTCGGTACTATTATACTCAGGTCTTAGAGAACACAGGCCTAAACCTGAAGAAAATGGAGTCACCACCCGGACGGGCCTGAAAAATAGAAAGGGGTGGATGATTCAATTCCTAAGGAATCCCCAAACCCTCACTAGGTTTGGAAGGTTGGGTAAATATGGAGAAGGTGAGAAATGGCCCAGCACCCCCATAACACTCGGTTTATTGAAACCGGCCTCCTTTTCAGGTCTAACTATTACTGAATTCTAAAGTATTATAATATTATCCA